>JAWWLS010000092.1:3458852-3484612 GCA_035040975.1 Myioborus melanocephalus
GAGGGGGATCCACAGCCCGCGCCCCCCCCGGGCAGCACCGCCCCGAGGCGCGGGGGTGAGGAGGGGGTCCCGCTGACACCCCCGGCCCCCGGGGTCCTCCCCCGTCACCGCATTCCCACGGTGGGAGCGCGCCCGCAGCCGCAGCAGCGCCGGGGATGCTGCGGGGCGCCCGCTGAGTGTCCGACCCCGCGGGTCAGAGCAGGGACCCCCCCAAAATGAAACCACCCCTCCTCAACCCTGCGGTTGATGCTGCGGGGCCCCCACTGCCTGTCCGGCCCCGCGGGTCAGAGCAGGGACCCCCCCAAAATGAAACCACCCCTCCTCAGCCCTTAATTGTGTCCGGTACCAACAACACCGCCCGGTTCCTCCTGATTTACAGCGGAGGGTGCGGGTTTGCTCAGCCTTATTGGCACCCACGGGCGAGGATCCCGTAGGGAATTTCCGCTCCGGAGCAGCAGCCCTGCTCTGGAGAACTCCGCATCCCCACGAGTGCCAGCCCCACGCTCGGCTCACCCCGGCCCGAGTGGGTGCCTGTCCCCCGAGGGTGACAGTGACACGGCAGTGGCACCTGCTTCCCGCTGGGAATGCAGCTGGCTCCTGCCCGCTCGGGGCTGTGGGTGCAGCCCAAAGCCTCGCGGTGGGGTTTAGGCTGGGTTTAAAGCTCCTGAGTCATGGGGACCTGCCGCTAAACCCGGCTGGTGAGAGCGGGACAGCTCAGGCACTGACAGCGGTTTGATTGGGAACGGCCCTAAGCCAAAATAAACCGAGGCAGACTCAGACTGGCACGGAAACGGCCGCATGGGGGTTGGACTGGCTTAGTTACAGCTCATCTTAATGGGTCAGAGCATCCCGAGCAGCACAGCTCTTCACCCAAGGGGGGGGAAACAGAGAGAGACTCACCTGGGATGGCTCCGGATGGTTTTAAATTACAGCCCAGGCTGGATGGAGTCCGCAGCCGAGAGGTTTCACTCTTTTTTCGTCATCCCACACACCTGCCCCGTGTGAACCCCGTCCTGATCCAGGTGTTTCTGTGACCTGGATCATCACTGCGGGCATTCCATGCCCGTGGATGTTCCCCCCGCCCCGCTCAGGTGAGACCCCACCTGCGGTGCTGGCTCCAGGTCCGGGCAGCACCGGGGGGGACGTGGAGCTGTGGAACAGCAGCAGAGGAGAACATGGAGCTGCCCCAGCGCATGGGGGCACATGGAGCCCCTCTGCTCTGCAGCCAGGCTGAGAGAGCTGGGAATGCTCAGCCGGAGAGGAGAAGGATCCAGGGAGCGCTCAAAGCCCCTTGCAGGGCCTGAAGGGGCTCCAGGAGAGCTGGAGAGGGACTGGGGACAAGGGAAGGAGGGACAGGACACAGGGAATGGCTCCCACTGTCAGAGGGCAGGGATGGATGGGATATTGGGAAGGAATTTCTGGCTGGGAGTGTGAGGAGGGGATGGAATGGAATCCCCAGAGAAGCTGTGGCTGCCCCTGGCAGTGCCCAAGGCCAGACTGGACAGGGCTTGGAGCAGCCTGGGACAGTGGGAGGTGCCCCTGCCCATGGCAGAGGGTGGCACTGGGTGAGCTTTGAGGTCCCTCCCCAGCCAAAGCATTCCAGAATTCCATGAAATGCTGCCGTCCCTCCTCAATACCAAGTGTCCCACACCAGCGTTGCCCCATCCCCCCTCACCTCCCAGCATCCCGTGCAGGGGTTGTGACAAACGGTGACATTATTTAACCACGTCCCACCCTGCCCAGTGCCCGTGACACCCACCCAAGCGCTGGCGAGGAACCGAGAGCCCCCAGCTCCCACCCCGACCCTCCCTCGGGGCTGTGCGATGCTGAGAGCAGCCGCACCCCATCCCCAAAACCCCGCTGGCCCCCACGGGACCGGGACCCTGTCCCCCTGTCCCCCTGGGTGCTGTCACCTGACGGGGGCCTTCTCCCCGCTCCTCTCGGTCTTGTGACCCAGCGGGCCCTGATTCATGTGCGGGAACCCTGCAGGTGCTCCGGGCTGCACATCCTGGGGGACCCCCGCGCTTCGAAAAGGGGAACTCGTCAGGGTTTTTCACCTAATTAATGGCAGCTTAATTGTACTTACAGAGAAGGGAAGGCGAGCCCCCTTTTCCTGCCTTGCGGCCAGGCTGATGGGCTGCTCGCTCCCGAAAATTCACTCGAAAATTCACATTTCCTGCTGCTCCTGGAGTGGGGGACTACAACCCCATAACTCTGGGGTGGGGGACTCCAGCCTCACAGCTCTGGGGTGGGAAATTCCAATCCCTTGAAGGCTGGGGCACATCACGAGCTGCTCCCGTTCGGGGTCTCAGGAGCTCTGGAAAGCTCCACACAGGGCACGGTTCTGTGTTTCAGGCTTTTAACCCCGCCGAGGGAGAGAGGGATCATCTGTAACGATGGCGATGATCACCGGCATTGTCACCTCATCCTGGATTACAAAGGATGCTCAGGCGCGGAGCCCGAGGCACAAACCAGAACGCGGAGCTTTTCCTCCTTGGACTCGCTGCAGATGCAGATCTGGGGCTGGTAAGGTCACGGAGTCGTAAACAGAGTGTGGCTGCTGGGGACCTGAAAGGTCACCGGGCTCCTGCCCCCGAGGGACGACTGTGCCAGGGCCACGCGTGTGGGCGGCCGCCTGGATGGTCGACAACACAAACTTCGCTCGAGCAGCTTGGAGAGGGAAAAAACACACCCCGAGCCACCCAAACCACCGGGTGGGCGTCGCGGGGGTATCTGATCAAGCCGCGGTGGTTACTCAGGGTGTGAGTTTCGTTTTATTTTGTTTTGTTTCGTTTTGTTTGCAGGTGCTGAGCTGCTGTGACACTTCAGGGCTGTCCTGGCAAACAGCAGCTGCCCAGATGTGGCTGCAGCAGCAGCAGTTTGTTCTCTGAGCATTCCATGGCCTGGCATGAAAGACACTCAGCTCTGGCAGGGATGGGATTCGGGGTAATCTGGAATTTCTGGGGGAGGAGAGACTTTCTGTGTGAGAAATCCTCATTTCAGGCCAAACTCTGACTGAGGGAACTTCAGCCAGGAGAAATTGCTGGGCAGCCTTCCTGATCCCAGACCAACACTCTCCCAGCCCGTGTCCTTCCCAAGGCTCCTGCCTCACCTTGGTTTTCCTGATTTGCCTGCGAAAACTCCACACCCACCTCCTCCGGAAATATTTGGAAACACTGGCACTGAAATATGCATGGAAAAGGAGATGGGCATTTCCCTCTTGGGAAAGGAGACTGGCATCTCCCTCGTGGAAAAGGAGATGGGCATTTCCCTCTTGGAAAGGGAGATGGGCATCTCCCTGTTGGAAAGGGAGATGGGCATTTCCCTGTTGGAAAGGGAGATGGGCATTTCTCTCTTGGAAAGGGAGATGGGCATTTCCCTCTTGGAAAAGAGATGGGCATTTCCCTGTTGGAAAGGGAGATGGGCATTTCCCTCTTGGAAAGGAGATGGGCATCTCCCTTTTGGAAAAGGAGATGGGTATTTCCCTGTTGTAAAGGGAGATGGGCATTTCCCTCTTGGAAAGGGAGATGGGCATTTCCCTCTTGGAAAAGGAGCCTGGCATCTCCCTCCTCCTGCAGGGGACCCACAGCAGAACTTTCTGCTCTGGGGTGTCCCTGGGTAGATGCCAAAGGATGGATCCCCATAAGCCAAGCCCCAGGGTGGCTGGTGGGGGCAGCCATGGGATGTTGTGGGTGCTGTGGGTGCTGTGGGAGCCGTTTCCTGCCTCAGTTTCCCCCGTGGCAAGGCAGGGATCAGCCCTGCCTCACCCTGTGTGGCAGCAGGATGAGAATCTTGGGATGGGGAGGAAAAGCCCTTTGGAGCAGAGCTCCAAACATTTTGCTGATGCTGGGAAATGGGTTCTGGGTGGCCAGGCTTGGTTCCTGAAGGGAACAGCCCTGGGAGATGGCTGGAGGCCAGGCATGCACCTGCAGGAGCGTTTGAGGTGCTGGAGGGGGGAGGCTCTTCCCAAAGAGCATCTCACAACTTCCTGCTGCTCCTGGGGTGGGGGACTGCAACCCCATAACTCTGGGGTGGGGGATTCCAGCCCCACAGCTCTGGGGTGGGGAACTCCAACCCCATAACTCTGGGGTGAGGGATTCCAACTCCACAGCTCTGGTGTGAGGGATCCAACCCCACAACTCTCACTGCTCTCAGGGGGTGGTGGATGACTCCAACCCCAAAACTCTGGGGTGGGGAACTCCAAACCCCCCAACTCTGGCTCCTCCCAGGGGTTAGTGCGAGATCCCAACCCCACAACTCTGGGTGCTCCTAGGGATGGGGGACTCCAACCCCAAAACTCTGAGATGGGGGACTCCAACCCCACAACTCTGGGTGCTCCCAAAAGTGAGGGACTCCAACCACTGCTGCTCCCAGGGGTCGGTGGGGGACTCCAACCCCTCAGCTCTCACTGGTCCCAGCCTTCATCCTCATGGAGTCTCCCACCAACCCCACAACTCTCACTGCTCCCAGGGGTTGGTGGACAACTCCAACCCCACAACTCTGGCTGGTCCCAAAAGTGAGGGACTCCAGCCACACATCTCTGGGGTGGGGGACTCCAACCCCACAACTTTCCACTGCTCCCAGGGGTTAGTGGGGGACTTTAACTGCTTCCAAGGGTTGGGGGACTCCAACCCCACAACTCTGGGGTGGGGGACTCCAACCCCCCAACTCTGGCTGCTCCCAGGGGTTGGTGGGGGTCTCCAGGCTGTGCCTGCCAGGGTCTGCTGAGTGCTCTGGGGGAGCTGGGACCTCTGGGTCACCTCAGTCCCACACAGGTCTGGTTCTCCAAGCCCTTCCTGTTATTATCCAGCTGGGGAACAATAGCAGGGCAGCTGGCGTGGTGTGACCTGGAGATAAGGAGACAGCTGATTAACAGGGAAACTACAGAGCAGGCCCGGAGTGAAAGTGGTCCCGAGGGTGGGAAGGATGGGATTCCAGCCAGGGATCAGGAGCAGAGCAGGCTGCAAACCCAAGGATGATTTTATGGGACCAGCAGCAACCTCAGCCCCAGGAAGAAGCCCTGGAGTGACCCCACGAGAGGTTTGCAGAGAGAGACCACAAAGGCGTTTTTTAACATGAAACCAAGAAACAGAAGAGGAACTGGACCCTGGAATTGCAGCTCCCAGAGCTGTGCCATGACAGTGAGCACGGAGAGGAGTAGAGGACGTCAGAACCCCCCAAACCCACCACATCCAGAGGAAAAAGGGCTCGGTGCTGGGTGTTGTGTCAGCACGGAGGGGTGAATCCGGCCCGGTCCGAGGGGCGGGGTGTCCTCCCAGACAGAGAATTCCAAGCGCTGCGTGCCTGGGAAAAAGCGCTGCTCCCGAAGGCTGAGCTCCAACCAGCCCAGGAGAAACTGGGGAGAGGCCAAAGGCGAGGGATCCGTGAGCCATTGAAACCAGCCCGGGGGGAATTTGCCATTTCCTCGCAATGAGGAAATGTGAGGTTGGCTGAGGAGCCGCGGGGCTGCGGGCAGGGAATGGGAAGCGAGAGCAGCCGGCAAGTGAGGACAGGCCGGGCCGGGACCGCGGGGCGAGTCCGTCCGTGCTGCCCGGGGAGCAGCCGGGGCGCCGGCAGAGCCGTCATCGCCTCTTCCCACCGCACCTGGGGATGCAGAGCCCGCCGGGGCAAACAGGGCAGTACCAGGCACCCAGGCACGGCAGATCCTGGGCTGGGACCCCCGTATCAAAAACGCTTTGGTTGGTTTTGTTCTGCCGAGGAGCGTTTTGGGGCAAACCACATCTGAAGGTGCTCGTGGCTCCCGGAGGAGTGGGAGAGGCTGGGAGCTTCCCACAGCCGCGGACAAACCCAGCTCAAAGCGACTCGGGGAGCAGCTGAAAGAGGAAACAAAACCTGCCCTGAGTTTCTCCACGCTGAGCATTCCTTGAATGTTCATCCCAGGATGCCTGGCAGCGCCTCTGGGCACAGCTGAGCTGCTGCTTTCCCGCAGGAACAGCTGGAATTTGCATCCCAGGATGCTGCCAGAGAGAGCACAGCTGAATGGCTCAGCCTCAGTGAGCAGGATGGGGGTCCAGGACCCTAAAACCAAACCAGCTCTGGCCCTAGACCCCAGACAGCCCCACAAAGCTCCTCTGATGTTATACAGCATTTTGGAAACCCAGTAATAATTTATTATTGCTAATTAATGAAACCATCACTGCAGGACCCGCTGGTAGGGACACAGAGATGGGGACACGTCCCTGTCCTCGCCTTTCCTGCCTCACCTATTACTTCAGGAGCCCTAAATTCCTGCCACGGCCCAGCTGCCTCTCCCAGGGCCCGCCCAAGCCCAGCAGCAGCTCCCAGTGCTGCTCCCACCCCCTCCCCATCCCCGTGGCACCCCCAGGCCGGGGCTCTGCGAGTCCCCAGCACGAGGATGAGGGCTGGGAGCTCCTCCCTGGATCATCCCGGCGTCGCCCACCCCTGGCTGACGTGCGGAGCCGGTGCCTCAGCATCCCGTGGGGCTCAGCTGGCCGGGGGATTCTCCCACGTCGGCTCCCAAATCGGGCAGCGCTGCTCGGGCCCAGCAGCACGTGGGGATTTGGGGATTATCCCTCCTGACCTATTTCCCGGGGGGTGCAGCCGGGCTTAGCTCAGGGAACGCTTGAGGAGTGCAGAGATGTGCAGATAGAGCAGCTCCGAGGTGTGAGATATCAGAATTAATTCGCAGGTTGATATAGTTATGCGCTTAGATCATCATCAGCTGATCCTGCTAATCCCTTCTTGAGCAAGTCCCTGGCTGAGGGGGAGCTGCTGCCTGGCACTGCCAAGCTCCTGCCAGCTGTGTTGTCCCTGTGCCGTCCCCAGGTGCCACTGAGGCTTTGGGGGTCCCCCCAGTACCTGCTCCAACCTTAAATCTGCATTTTCCTGGGGTGAGCCCTCTGCATCAGACCCAGGGGCTGAGACTTTCTCCCATTAATTATTTCAGTGATTATTAAAACCAGGTAATTGTTATCCTGTTGGCTTAGGGCTCGTGTTCAGCACGAGCTTCTCCTGGCCTCCAGCCCAGTTTTGGCAAGGAACACCCCCCCATGTGCTGCTGGGTGCTGCTGTTTCTCACCAGGAACACTCAATTTTCACGAGTTCATTGTTAATTTTTTAACTCCACGTCCTTTTCTCCCTCAGTCATGCCATGGAGTAGGTGGGTTTGCTACAGGGAAGGGCTGGAACCACCCAAACCCAGCTCAGAGCCCCATCCTGGGTGAGCAAAGGGGAGCTGTGTCCATCCCACAGCCATGCCTGGGCTCAGCTCAGCTCACAGCCCCCCACAACCCCCGGGATTCTGTGTTTCCATGGGTTTGTGGCCTTGGAATGCATTGGGCTCTGCAGGGCTGGTGAATCCATGCTGGAATTCATGGGATGTGCCACCAGTGCTGCAGGTCCCAGCTCACACCCCACACCTGAACTCACCCAACTCAGTTTTCTCCCAGCCCTTCACATGAAAAAGTCATGAAGCCACGACAGTGGAAAGTCGAGGTAACAAATACAAATAAAACTTCCTCTGGAGGCTAAAAATGACACCTAGACAGTGAAAAAAAAACTTCTCTGGGTGACAATAACAGAGCACGGAGCTATTTCAGTGTTGGGCTGTTCCATTGCAGCACTCGACGCTGGGGTTGTGGCTGCTCAAAACCAGCCACTTCCCCAGGGACGTGACGTGTTTCCTTTCCATCACAAACTGATTTAGAAGCAAAACTGTCTACATTTAGGCAGCTGAGAGGCTCAGCTTCTCTTTTCTCTCTCGCGCCGATGGTGAGCGAATGGAAGGAGAGATAAAGGGGGTGGGACCAGCACCAAGTGACTGTACATGGCTTCCTCCTTGGCAGTTTTTTCCTTCACTCTTTCTAAATAATCGAAAAGTGAACCAGAAAACCACAATTAATATTTTCCACGCCGTGGAGGCCTCGTGTGCATCCCAGTGAGAGTTTGTGGTGCAGGGCTGGCCAGGGCTGCTGCGTCTGCAGCCCTGAGTGCCCCCACAGGGCCACGGTGCTGTGTCCTGGCAGGAGAATCCCAGCACAGGGATATTGCAGCCAGCTGGGCAGATTCCTGGTCTGATCATTCCTGTCCCCATCTCCATCTCCATCTTTATCTCCATCTCCATCTCCATCTCCATCCCCACTTTCATCCTCATCCCTATTCCCATTCTCCATCTCATCCCATTTCCATTCTCCATCCCCATCCTCATCCCTGTTTCCACTCTCAATCCCTATCCCCATTCTCAATCTCCATCCCATCCCATTTTATCTCCATCCCATTTGCATCCCATTTTATCTCCATCTCCATCTCCATCTCCATCCATCTCCCATCCCCATTCTCCATCATATCCCATTCCCATTTCCATTCTCATTCAATTTTTATTCTCCATCCCACCCCATTCTCATTCCATTTCCATTCTCCATCCCATCCCATCCTATCCCATCCCGTTCCTGTTTCCATTCTCCATCTTATCCCATTCCCATTTCCATTCTCATTCCATTTCCATTCTCCATCCCATGCCCATTCTCCATCTCTGCCCCCATTCCCATTTCCATTCTAATTCAATTTCCATTCTCCATCCCATGCCCATTCTCCATCTCTGCCCCCATTCCCATTTCCATTCTCCATCCCATCCCATCCCATCCCATCCCATCCCATCCCATCCCATCCCATCCCACCCCGTGCCATCCCGTCCCGTCCCGTCCCGTCCTGTCCCATTCCCATTCCCATTCTCCATCGTATCCCATTCCCATTTCCATTCTCATTCTATTTCCATTCTCCATCCCATGCCCATTCTCCATCTCTGCCCCCATTCCCATTTCCATTCCCCATCCCATCCCATCCCATCCCATCCCATCCCCATTCCCATTCCCATTCCCATTCCCATTCCCATTCCCATTCTCCATCTTAACCCATTCCCATTTCCATTCTCATTCCATTTCCATTCTCCATCCCATCCTCATTTCCCTTCTCATTCCATTTCCATTCTCCATCTTTTCCCATTCCCATTTCCATTCTCCATCCCATCCCATCCCATCCGTGTCACACTGATCACTCTGGCTCCCAGTGATCCCAATCCTGGCCCAGCTCAATTTGTCCCATCCCCAATTAAGCCCAGGAACAATGGTGATCCTTTCCTAGAAGGACAAACACCCCAGTGCCTTTTTTACCCCAGAATAACCAGGGCAGGCACGAGCAGAGGGAGGGGAGGCTGCTGGAGCCGGGCTCAGGATGTCAGCCCAGCCCTGACCTCTCATTTACACCGAGCCTTGCTCCCATCTGCCGGGCCAATTACACCCTGCTCTGAGGGCAGGATAGAAAAAGGAGAAATCCAACTTTAGCAGACTTCCATGACATCTCAGTGTCATTTCCTCTGCTGCTAATCTTAGCTCCAGTGGCAGCGGGGTTCGTGTTTTTTTTCCCTGGCTTGTGGTGTTACCCAGCTTCCTTTTTTTGTTGCTTTCCTTCCCGCCAGCTCTTGCAGCTTCACCCAGCCTTGTGTGCCCAGGGCAAGGCTGGATCCTGCTCCTGCACCCCCTTGGGCACCCTGATCCTCCCTGGAGGGGACAGAGCTCTGCAGGACCCCGTGTGATTCAGCCCCTCCGAGGCAAAGAGCCACTTCCTGCAGGGAAAGTCCCGGCCAAGTTTAACCCCCCAGTGCAGGACTGAAATTCACATTTAACTCCAAGTGCAGGACTGAAATTCACATTTAACTCCAGTGCTGGACTGAAATCCATGTTTAACCCCCCAGTGCAGGACTGAAATTCACATTTAATCCCTCAGTGCAGGACTGAAAATCCATATTTAACCCCTCAGTGCAGGATTGAAATCAGTGTTTGACAAACCAGGATTGAAATCCATGTTTAAGCCCCCAGTGCAGGACTGAAATTCACATTTAACCCTCCAGTGCTGGACTGAAAATTCACATTTAACTCCCAGTGCAGGACTGAAAATCCATATTTAACCCCCCAGGCAGGACTGAAATCCATGTTTAACAGCCCAAGACTGAAATCCAAGTTTAAGTCCCCAGTGCAGGACTGAAATCCAAGTTTAACCCCCCAGGCAGGACTGAAATTCACATTTAACCCCCAGTGCAGGACTGAAGTCCAAGTTTAACCCCCCAATGCAGGACTGAAATTCACATTAAACCCCCCAGGCAGGACTGAAATCCACATTCAAGCCCCCAGGGAGGCCTGAAATCTGCTCTCACTGCCAGGGACCCGGGGAAGGTGGCAGCAGGATGGCACAGAGATGTTTTTTTGGGACCAGGTTGCTCTGTTCCAGACCCAGGCACTGATGCAGAGCTGAGATGCAGCAACCAGAGCATCACAACCCCTCTGAGGGACCCCAGGCCTCCCTGCCCAGCCCTGACCCAGCCATTCCCTCATGCCTCAGTTTCCCCAGCCTGCAGAACGTCCTGGGCTCCTGCTCCCCATGGTTTGTTCCAAGAGGAAAATTATTCCTGGCCATGGGCAGGACAGAGGTGGCTTTGTCACAGCGCAGGCACCGGGATGTGCTCCAAGGAGGAGCTGCAGGCCGGTGAATCTGAGCCTTGGAGAAAGCTGAGTCTTAGATGAAAGCCTAATTAAGGAGCTAATTAAAGGGGAGGTCTGGCTAAGTGGCCAGTAGGCAGAGCTCTGCTGATTTATGCCTTTAATTTTGGTTTTGCTTTCCAAGAGAAGCGGGCTGAGGGCAAAGGCAGGGCAGGGCCGGGGCAGTGCCCAGTTCCTATGCAGTGCCACCAAGGGACCCCTGGACAGGCATCACTGTCCCTGTCCCTCCTGAGTGACCCTGGGGTCACCTAAACGAGGGTCTGGCTGGCCACCCCCTGCTCCCATTGCCCACAGATCCCAACATGCCAGACTCACCTGGCACTGCCCCTGCCCGCGCTCGCTGCCACCACAGAGCCCCGTGTGCTCCATCCAAACTTTATTCAGGAAGCTGCAGGCATCGAGCTCAAAGTCCCCAAAGTGCCAGGGGGACATGCAGGGGGTCAAGTCAGAAATGGGGTGAAGTGGGGAGAAGGGGAGATGCCAGAATTCCTGGGATAACCAGGCGGGCTGGGATGTTCCCCAGAGGGAAAGAGAACTTGGCTGTGGGAGGGGAGGGGTGGGGGCTGTGGCTCTGGGTTGGGAGCAGGGTGGGTTCACCCTCGGTGGGTCTGGGGTCCCCTCTGCTCCGGGCAGAGGTGGCTCTGGGCTGTGGGGATGTGCAGGGCGAGGGAGGGATGGCTGCAGTTAATCCTTGCAGTTTTTGGTGAGGAACTGGGTCGCGGCCACGGGGTGGCCCAGGTGAAAATCCTCCACGAAGTCCTTCAAGTCCCAGGTGCCTGGGGAGAGAGGAAAAGGGGGTGAGCAGGGCTGGAGAGGGGAGCAGCCCTGAGCAGCTGCTGCTCTGCCCCAAACCACATCCTGCACACCCCGAGAGGCCCCAGGGACAGCGAGGAGTCACGGGGACCCCAATCTGAGCATCCTGGGGGTACCAGGCTCCTCTCCTACCCCCGACCTTTGCAGCAAACCCTCCTACGAGCCCACCCCGGGGGTGGCCTGGCTGGAAATCCCCCTGGGGATGTCACAGGAGATTCCCCCGTCCCCCGGAGTGGCATTCACTGAGCTGCTGCTCCACAGGCTGCTGGAGCCCAGGGGGTTCCTCATTCCTGACCCTCCTCCCCCGCTGCCCCAGCAGCCCGGAGCTCTGGGGCAGCCTCAGCCGGGTCCAGCTGTGGTTGTTCCCACGTAGGCAGCAGGGAAACTCTCTCCGGGTCCGAAGGCAGGAGGGATTCCCTCACACCCGGCCCCTGTGGGGCAGAAATCCCCCTGTGCCCTGCCAGGGTCGGGTACCCAGCCTGTGTCTGCCTGGTGGCTGTGGGAGCATCCTGTCCTCACCGGGGGGGGTTTCCCTGGCACCCAGAGAGCTCACGCTGCCCCTCCTTGTGGGGAAAGGGGCCCGTTGTTTATCTGAAACCTGTCCTCTCCTCTTCCTGGCTGCTCTTTAATGTCACGAGGCAGCCTGGCAGCCTTTATCTGCTGCCACATCTCGGCCCCGACTGGAGCACAGCGTCCCCTTTGCTCTTGCAAAAGTGCTGAGCAAAACCTGAGCTGCTGCATCACCTCCGCGGGGTGCTGATGGCTGGGGGAGCTGCTGGAGCTCCCACCTGCTCCCCACCTCGGGCTCGGAGCTCCAAAAAAAGATCTGGAAATTCTCTGGTGACGGCAGCGCGCCCTGGAGCTGCAGGATGCTCCAGGGCCAGGAAGGAGCTCACAGGATGCTTGGGAATGACCTGCATCCCACATTCCGGCTGGGATGAGATTTGGGATGTTCCAGGGTCAGGGAAGGAGCTCACAGGATGCTCAGAAAGAACCTGCATCCCACATTCTGGCTGGGATGAGGTGTTGGGATGCTCCAGGGTCAGGGAAGGAGCTCACAGGATGCTCAACAAGGACCTGCATCCCACATTCTGGCTGGGATGAGCTGCTGGAATGCACCAGGGCCAGGAAGGAGCTCACAGGATGCTCAGGAATGACCTGCATCCCACATTCCGGCTGGGATGAGGTGCTGGAATGCACCAGGCTGCTGCTGCAGGCTCCCACGTGTCCCCTGCCACCCTCCGAGGACACAAACCCAGCCGAGAGCGAGGACAGTCCCCACGTCCCGCACTTGGGGTCACCTCCAGCCGGGACACAGAGCCCCAAATTCCAGCTCGGCAGGAGGGGCAGCTCCTCTCCCGGGGGTCTCAGCCCAGCCCCCTCCGTGCTGGGGGTCCCGGTGAAGGTGGCACCAGGGGAAGGAGCCTCGAGGGGCCGCTCCCGCCGTGCCTGGTGGGTGCCTTTCATCCGGAGCCTTCAAAGCTCTGGAAAACCCCTCGGGAGAGCCGCGGGTGCCCCGCGGGGCCGGGGTGAGAGCGAGACGCGGCACCCCCGACTCCCAGGGGTGCCCGAGCTGCCGCTGATGTGCGGAGCCCCCGGAGGGGAGGATGAAAGGAGCCGGGGGAGGCAGAGACTCTGCGGGGCTGCAGGGCCGGGGTTTTTCCTGACCTACTTTCCTACCTGCCCTGGCACCCATTGTGCCCGGCCCGGCCAGCTAAAGCCCCGGGGCAGCCGCGGGTGTGGCCAGGGATGGGGGGACGCACCAGATTTGGGGCGCTGGGTCCCCCCTCCATCAAATCCAACCAAATCCCCACAGCGGGTGCCCCATCCCGGCGTGACCAACTCCCTGTGCCAGCGATCCCAAACCACCCGGCTGGCTCCCAGGGCTGGGCACTGTGAGTCACGGCGATCACGGAGCCGGGAAAGGGGCAGGGGGCCGGCCGGGGAGCCGAGGTCGCGGTGCCACCGTCCCCTCTCCCTGCCACAACAATACAGCGTTTCATCCGTGGCTTGGTCCGCTTTCAAGCTCATTTCCCAAAGGATTAAATCATCCCACTTGGCTCTTATCTGCACACCCGCCGGAGGAAGAGGAGTGCCCGCTGACACCCACACGTGCGCGGCCGCCTGAGCCCGGAGCGCCCGATGGGGAAACTGAGGCACGAGTCTCGGGGAGCTCGGCACCGCTGTGATCCCACAGCTTTCCCAGCGCTGCCCTCGCCTCCTGCCCACCCCCCGAACGCCGCTCCCCTCCTCCCCCGGCCCCCCGGCTGTAATTTATCAGCCTCATCAGCGGCGACGTTCTCCTGATGGGAGCCCTGATGCTTCTCTGCCAAGATTAATGATGTCCCAGCGGAGGTGGGCGGGAGGCCGGCAGCTGCTTTGGTCACCATTAAGTGACACCCGGGGACTCGGGCCGGCACTGCGCTCTCCCCGCAGCCCTTGGCCGCCTCCCGTCCCGGCCGCAGCCTTTCCCTCCCCGCCGGGGCCCAGTCCAACCCGATTTTCCAGCTGGGTGGATGGGATTGGAGGTGCACAAGGTCGGCTCATGAGTCAATGCCGAGGCCCCGATCCGGATCCGGAGCTGGAGATGGAGCTGGAGAGGGATGGAGCCACAGGCTGGCCGGGCTCACCCCCGTCCCTGCTCCCCAAAGGACTTGTTGCTTCCCGGAGACAAAATTTCTGTCAGGAAAAAAATATCCATTCCCGGTTGTAAAACGTCTTTCCAGGGTAGGAGGGGCTTTGGGAATGCGGGAGCATCTCCCCAGCTCGCCGGAGCTGATGGGAAAAGGTGGAAGCACAGGGATGAACCCAAGTGCAATTAAGCCTCAGGATTTTGTGCTAATTAAAGATCCCCCTCCATGAAAGCCGTGGGGGAACTTTAATTGCCCAGCACCACAGCCGGGCTCTGGTGGGTGCCCGAATTCCCCCAGCTGAGGGATTTCCCGTGGATCGAGAGCCTGTGGTGGCCTCGGGATGCAACGGCGGCTGTGACATTTCACAGACCACAAATGATTATCTTGCATCTCCCCAACACACAGGCACGGCTTGTAACACTCCTGGCTGCGAGGGAAGTGGGGTGAGCGGCAGGAAGAGCTGTGGGGACACCCCAAACGTCCCCACCTTCAGTACTGAGCGGTGACAGAGCTGCTGCTCGGTGACGATTTAGTGGCACGGCCAAAAACTGAAGTGAATCAGACTCCAGAGGACAAACTGAGGCTCTGAGTTATTTGCCTGAGGTCACACGGAGCTGGCTGGTGCTGGGATTGATCAGAAACACTCACGGGGAAGGACCAGGGTTGGTTTTTTTCCCTGGTGAAACAAGATTTTTGCTCAAGAGTCGCCCTGGGGAAACACCTCGGCCGTGAACAGCAGATTTCCACCTTGTCACGAGTGACAGGGGGACGTGTCCAGGTCCTGCAGCCCTCCCAGCACCCACCTGTGCCCGTCAGTGCCATCCCAACCGGGATGGGTGGAAATGTTCCCGCTCCCTCTGCACAGCCAGGCAAGGAGAGACAAGAACCCGGGATTTGTTTTCCACGCTCGCCGCTGTCACTCGCGTTTTCAATTCCCGGGGATCTTTTCCAGGAGCAGGGACAGGCGACGCGGGCAGGTCCTGGTTTAGTGCCCTCTTCTGGAGGCTCGGGCCGAGCTCCTGCCATCCCGCCTGGCACTGTCACCTCCCCCGGCTCGGCCTTGCCTGGCCCGGCCGCCTGAACACATCCAGGGCCAGCCGGGAATTGAATTTTTCTGGGAGCTCAACAGAAACGCTCTGGTGGGGCTCAGCTCTGCCAGGGGATGAGCTGCCAGAGGGAGGGATGCCCAGCACAGGGATGCAGCGCTGGAGGCTGGACACATCCCAAGGCTGGCATGGGCCAGTGCCACTCCCTGTGCCCAGCCAGGGCTGGGGATGCTGCGTGTCCCCAGCCCCGGTGAGATACAGATGTTGCTGTCACCAGATGCAGGACGGAGTAAAAGCAGCAAGAAGGGTTCATTTGAGGCCAAATAAGATGGGAAATTCTGAGCAAGGATGCAAACTGTGCCTGCGGCATCGCCGGGAGAACCTGCATCACTTCTGCTGCAGGAGAGGAGCCAGGCAGAGCCCGGGCTGGGCTCTCATCCTTTGGGATCCTTTGGGATCCTTTGGGATTGGGGTCACCCCCTGCTTGTTCCCACCTTCTCCCAAGGTGTCTGCTCCTCCTCCCTGTGCCCCACAGGGCTGGAGGCACCGGCAGATCCATCGGCGTTCATCCCACTGCCTTGGGGATGGATTTATTTAAAACCCCTGAGACACCAAAATCTCATCCTTTGGCTGCTTTTAGGGCTCATTCCCTGGCAATAAAAATGTGTCTGAATCCAGCAGCATCCCCCGGCCAGGCCAAGGCTGTGATGCAGCAGTGAAAGGGTTAAAAATAACCTTTAACGGAGTCTCCCTGCCAGACCCCCACAGCTGCCTGACAAACGATGCTGAGGCATCGGATCCTGCGGGAAAATATCCAAAATATCCGCTGGGTCTTTCCCAGGAAGTGCGGGAAGGGCTGGGAACACAGATGGGATGGGGACAGCGGCAGCTGGGGAATGCCCGGCCACCCCCGCCCGGGGGACAGCGGGGGGACCTTCCCCGGGGTGACATCTGCGGGGCTGGAGCCGCACATCCTGCTGAAAAGAGCATTTATCTGGAACAAGCTCCTCGGTGGGTGCTCCGGGATGCTGCGGTGGGAATGCGGGGACAGCGCGGAGCCACAGGAACGAGGGGCTGGCAGCGGGGGTGACATCGGCGGGGTCATTAAGAAGCGGAGCTAATGAGCCAGAAAACAAAGCCAAGGGCAGGGACAGCCCGCAGGGAGACTCGTGGCAGCCTCATCCCGCTCCGGCCACGGGCTGAGCAGCGCGGCTCGGTGCCGGGGAGGGGGCAGGGGCTGTGTGAGAGCCCCCCGGGGCAGCCCCCGCTCCGGGCCGGCCGCTGCGGGTTCCAGGCACGGGGTGAGTCAGACAGAGCAGCCCAGACGCACCGACCTGACCTGCCCGTCCAGCCCTGCTCATGTGGTCCCAGCTGGGAAAGTTTTGAAATTTCCCTTGTGGAGGCCACGTGAGGCACAGAGCCCCGAGTTCCAGGCAGGGCAGGGAGGAACCCGCGCCTGGCACCGGGAACGGTGCATCCCTGCCCATCCCGGCTCCTGCAGCCCCAGCACGGAGCAGCAGCAACGCTTCCCTCGGCGTTTTGGGGGTCTCGCTGCTCCATCCCTTCCGTGAAAGGTTTTGGGAGGAGCTGGGAGTTGGCGGGCGTTGTGTCAGCCCGGTTTGAGCAATCCCTTGCTAAACCTTCTCCGCGGCTGATCCTTATCCTCCGCTCCCTCCGAGGTGCCGCTGATGCAACTCCCGCGGCCGGGGCCGGGGCTGGGGGAGATGTGCCAGCAAGGGCTGCATTTCACAGCCCACATCTCTCCCTGCTGCCGATCCCGCTAGCCAGGCCGTTACCAGACGTTTTCCGAGGGTTTCTGCCGCCTGGCAAGGATTTAACACCTCGCCCACGTCCCCTCTGAGGATCCCTTTGCACCGAGCGGGGCATCCCCAGCCCGCGGCGTTGCCCGCAGCCCTGGAACGGCCCCTCGGGGCGGGGATCGGGGCCAGGCGGGTCCTTACCCAGCGATTGCTGCTCCTCGGAGCTCAGGGAGATGGTCTGGTGCTGGGACTGCCGGTACAGGCGGAACTGGTAGCGGTGGTAGCCGCTGTAGCGGGAGGGCTTGGGCCGGCTGTATTCTGGGGTGCACAAAAGAAGGGCTGAGTGTCCCTCTGAGCTCCAACTCCCACCAGACCCAGTTACCCACACCCTCCTCCAGCCTGTGGTCAGCTCTCCCATGCAGCTGCCTGCACTGGGACCCCTCACTGTGGATCAGCTCAGGGGTTCCACCAAAACAACTCCTCAGCACATCCCAGACCACCCTGACCCCTCCTCATCCATCCCCTTCCCCTGTCTGCACCCTCCCCTGGGCAAGGGGGACAAATTTGAGACCCCCAGCCCCCAGCAGGGCACGGCCAGCACCTCCTGGGCTGTTCCAGGGGGGTTTTGGGGTCCAGGCTGTGCTCCAGGCTGGGAGGGAGCAGGGCACAGCTGCCCAGATGTGGGGCCCACAGCTGGCTCAGGGCATGGCCAGCTGCTGAGGACAGAGGTCGTCCCTGGCACAGGGACATCCATGGGATGCACAGCCACCCCTCAGCCTCCCCCAGGGACAGGGGGATGTGACACCAAGGGGCTGAAGCTCCAGCAGGAGCCAGGTGAGCCCCCAGCCCCTCTCCCCTGGGGTGGGACCTCCCTGAGCCACGTCTGGCCCGTTTTGAACTGAAAGTCTTTGTTCCTGCAACATCACAGGAGTTGTTGGGATTCACCCACTTTTATCTTGTGTTTTTCTTTTGGGTTTTATCCCTCCCCCCTCTTTTTACACTGGTTTGGAGCCTTTCCAACCACTGGGGAGTTTTTAAACCACTTTTGCCTCTAGAAAAAAATAGAGAAAAAGTGGCTCCTGTTTCAGACAGTGCCCAGCTGTGCCCTAGGGACCTCCTTGTGTTCCCCACTTGTGTCCTGGTGTGCCCACCCCAGCCAGCACTGCCACTCTGAGACCCCATATCCTCATTTGGGGTCTGCACTCACCTGTCAGGACCTTCCCTTTGATCTTCCCAACCCTCAGATCTGAGCCCTGAGAGGACAAAAAGAGGGAGGTTAGGTGAAACTGGCATCTTCAGGAGAAACACGGAGGGATGGACCCCTCCTGTGCCCACTTCTCCCCAGGGATTCATTTCCCAACATTTTGTGTGTTTGCCTTGTAAAGATCATTCTCTCATCACTTCCTTGTAAAGGGAATTTTTTTCAGGTGGGTGGGAAGGAGCGTGCCAGGGCTTTTCTTTGGCTCTTTGGGATTTAGGGGCTTGATCCACAATGCCCTGGCGCAGTCACCTGCACACAGAGACTGTTCACAGTCTGGAGATCCAGGCTGTGGCACCCTGGGAAAGCCACAATAATTCCCTTAAAAACCTCAGTGCTGCTCGGCACACCAGCATTTGGGAGAGCTGGGATTGTGGTGATTTCCAGCAGCATTCCCATGGCAAAGCTTTGGCTCTGCTCTCAACAAACTCCTGCTCAGAGCTTGTCCCACTGCAGGCTTTGCTCTCCATCCCTGTCCCGGGATGGGGAGCAGGGAGCCTTTTCTGAGACACCAACCATCCTGTGGGGATCATATGGGTGACAAAGGGACAATACTGGAGAGGCTTGGCTCTCCATCCCCATCCTGGGATGATTCCCAGGAGCAGGGAGCCTTTCCTGGGACACTGAGCATCCTGAGGGGACTCTGGGTGACAAAGGGACAATACTGGAGGCTTGGATCTCCAATCCCAAGCCGGAATGGGGAGCAGGGAGCTTTTCCTGGGACACTGAGCATCCTGTGGGGACTCTATGGGTGACAAAGGGACAATACTGGAGAGGCTTGGCTCTCCATCCCCATCCTGGGATGATTCCCAGGAGCAGGGAGCCTTTCCTGGGACACTGAGCATCCTGAGGGGACTCTGGGTGACAAAGGGACAGTACTGGAGGCTTGGATCTCCATTCCCATCCCGGGATGGGGAGCAGGGAGCCTTTCCTGAGACACCAACCATCCTGTGGGGATCATATGGGTGACAAAGAGACAATACTGGAAAAGCTTGGCTCTCCATCCCCATCCTGGGATGATTCCCAGGAGCAGGGAGCCTTTCCTGGGACACCAACCATCCTGTGGGGACTGTATGGGTGACCAAGGGACAACACCAGGAGCTGCATGCACATCCTGGCCCTGGCACATCCCACCTCACCCCTGACCTGCTGTGCTATTCCCGGCCATTCCCAACCTCCCAGCGCTCGTAAATCCTCTCCTACAGCACCCGTTATTCCAGTCCTGCCCACACACGCTCCTCTGCCAGGCCTCCTCCGTCCTAACCTGCCCTGGGAGTTATTATCCCAAAAAAAAGATGCCTCAGATAACTCCCAGCAAAGGTGCACGTGGGGAGCGGGGTTTGGTGCCTCGGCTCCCCGTGATCAAAGCTTCCCTTTCCCTCCAGAGGAAACTGCTCTGCCCTGAGTCACGGCCGGGGACAGCCTCCTGCCAGCCGCCCCTGGCACACCAAAGGTCACCAGGGATCCTGGGATATCGGTTCCCTGCCTCTGGCTCGGCCGGAGCTGAAATCTCCCGGCGGCTGGGAGGTGATGAGTGAGGACCTGGGCAGGTCCGGGTGCCTGGGATGGCAGCGGGAGGGGAGGGCAGGGCGGGATGGGAGGGGACAAACACCCGGGGGGTGCCTGAGGGGACACACGGGGCCATGGGGCTGCTGTGGCCCTGTCCAGATGTGCAGACCAGCGTCATTCAGATGTGCAAACCCGCTCCACCCAGATGTGCAAACCCCTGCCACCCAGATGTGCGCACCAGCTCCGCCCAGATGCTCGGCAGCGCCCATCCAGATGTGCCCCGCCAGCCCACCCACCCACCCACACGGGCTCGCCCCTCCTCTGCCCAGATGTGCGCACGTGGCCGAGCTCTCCAGCTGTGCCTGCTCCCCCAGATGTGCTGCTGCTGCTGCCCACAGGGGCGGGGGAAGCTGCCGGTTCATTCCAAACTCATCCCGAGTTCATTCCAAACTCATCCCGAGCTCATCCTGAGCCCATACCAAGCTCATCCTGAACCCATTCCAGGCTCATCCCGAGTTCATTCCAAACTCATCCCGAGCTCATCCTGAGCCCATTCCAGGCTCATCCCGAGCTCATTCCAAGCTCATCCTGAGCCCATTCCAAAATCATCCTGAGCTCATCTCGAGCCCATCCCGAGCTCATTCCAAACTCATCCCGAGCTCATCCTGAGCCCATTCCAAGCTCATCCCGAGGTTACCCCGAGCCCATCCCAAGCCCATCCCGAGATCATTCCAAGCTCATTCCAAGCTCATTCCAAGCTCATCCCTAACTCATCCCGAGCCCATCCCGAGCTCATCCCAAGCTCATCTCGAGCTCATCTCGAGCTCATTCCAAGCTCATTCCAAGCTCATTCCAAACTCATCCCGAGCTCATTCCAAGCTCATTCCAAGCTCATCCCTAACTCATCCCGAGCCCATCCCGAGCTCTCCGTGCAGCCGGGCCGGCTGCCAGCCCCAGCTCTTCAAAGGCACGGACTGCGGGTTTCTCTGGCAGCAACGCTGCCGTGCGGGGACCGCGCTGCTATTCCTGGCTTTGCCAGGGGCTTATCGGGCCGGGCCGGGCCTCCCCGCCGTGCCCTGCCCGCTGCTGTGGGCTGCCGGCTCGCCCCGAGATGCTGCGGCTTCCTCGCTAGCCCCGGGCATGGGAGAGTCAAAGGATAAAACTCCTTTTTAAGAGGCAAGAACAGGAAGAGGGCGGGAGGGAGAAAGTCGGGATGAGCACTCCAAACCCTGCCTGCCTTTTTTTTTTTTTCTCTTTGATAGTAAACAGCAATCCTGGGAGCAGGGAGCGAGCTCTGGGCACGGCTGCCGGGATACGGGAGGGATTGGAGAGGTGGGGTGTGACGCCCCGCGACATTTTCTCCTTGTTTTTCGCTCGGGGAATGGTTTGTCGGAGGAATAACCCCCCCTCCAGCCCCTTTCCCCTTTGCTGACACGCCGGTGAGGGCGAGGGGAGCATCACACTCCGGCAGTTCCCGAAGATCCCTGCCACGAGCCGAGCTAATGGACGCTGATGAGCTGCCGCGTTTATTAATGCCCTTTTATGAGAGCATTAATAGTTCCTAATGACACCATTTGATCTCCCCAGCCTTTTATCTCCTCTTTCTCTCTTTCCCCTGCCGAGGACACGGTGTAGGAGGTGGAATTAGATATTCCCACCCTCCGGTCTGTGGCGGGGCACGGGATGCTCGTGCAGAGAGAGACCTGGGAAGGCTGAAAAAATCTGTGCCACGCAGTTCGAGCGCCAGGAGCTGCTCTCCGCGATCTTTTCCTCGGCCAAAGGAGTGGAGAATTCTATCCCTGTCATTTCTGGTGCCCTGGGCACCGAGCGAGGCTCCCTGGGTGCTCACGGGCAGCCCTCGCTGCTGCCTGCACGTCGCAGCCGAGGGTGGTGGTGGGGGAATAAATAAATAAACACAAATAAATTAAAGGCAGTGAGTCACCTTGTGTTTTCCTCTTGATCTTTTTTGTTTTCTTTTCACCCCCTTCCCTTTCTTCCCCCTCTCCAGAACGTGTCTGATCCCATCGGAGAGGAGGGGAAAGGGATGGGTGGCTGGCGAGCTCTCGCCAGCGATTCGCCCGGGCGAGGACGGAGAGTTTATGGAAAGTGGGTGTGGGAAATCGGCACAATCGCTGGCAGGGCACCAGGACAAACAGATGACGGATGGGACCCGGGGAAGTGCAGCCGAGCAGGGCTGGGCTGCTCCTGCCTCGCCGGGAGCGCGTCCCAGCCCGGCCCGGGGACCTCGGGACACCGGGGGGGCTCCGCCAGGTGCGGGGGCTGCGTCCCACGGGAAGGGCCCGGCCCGGCTTTAACCAGCGATTATCCGGGGGGAAGCTGATCCCAAACACCCGCGGTTCCTCCCGCACGGCTCCTCACGAGCAGGGGTTTGACGGGGCTGAGCGGCTTCAAAGCCGGCCCAGCGGGAGTCCAGGTTTGTTCTCCTCCGTTCCTGTGATCTTTGGAATGAGGTCAGGATGGAGGAATTGGCTCAGCATCCCGGGAAAGGCAGAGCCGCTGGGATGGCAACCCAGCTTCCCTGCGAGGCTGGAACGGGGAATAAAAGGATGAGATGCTAATTGCAGGTGGATCTGGATCTGTTCCACCGTGTCCTTGCGGAGGAAGGTGAAGGGTTTGGGGTTTCCTCCTCCCCACCAAAGCCAGCAGCACTGGGGAGGACCACTCCTCCCCCAGCTCCCAGAAACATCCAGGCTCGTCCTGCTTTCCAACAAGAAGCATGTGAGCTTGGAGCCATCCAAGAGAAACTCTCCCTCCAATTATCCCCGTGCTCAGGGAGGCCAGGACGGAGCAGGGCAGGGCCTGGGCAGCTCCCAGCACTCCCAAACTCTGGCATTTCCCAGCTCAGGAGCCTGTTTGAGCAGCAGCTCGCTTCCAGTGGGATCCTGGTGCTGCATCTGGGGCAGGGGATGCTCCCAAAGGGCTCTGGCTCGCCCACAACCCTCCTGCTCTCAGCCCAGCCTCTCTTCTCCTGTCAGCATCAAGCCAGGGTTTGGTGCCTCAAGGATCCTGTCAGCCCCGAGCCTGAGAGGCCTTTTGTGATGAGAAATGTCACATCCCATTATGCCAGCCCTGCTGTGCCGCTGGATCGGCGTGGGCTCTCCGTCGGGAAAGAAATTGGGAGAAAGAGGAAAAAATACGGAGAAACACAGAAATGGTTTTCATGCAACAACCAGGATGGGGAAGGTTTCGTTGGGAATGGCCTCTCCTGGCTGCTCCATCACTCCAAAGTGTTTTGACAGCATTCCCAGGGCAGGGAGGAGACCCCACAGAGGTTGGATCCCAGCACACCCCAGCTCCAGAGAAACCTCCCCTTCCTGCTGGAGCCAGCCCAGCTTTCCCAAGCCAAAGCTTCTCCTCCTCAGCCTCCTCTGGTGCTTCCCCACAGCCCCAGTTCCTGGATCCTGGCATGACTCAGGGCCTGGCTTTGTGCTCCCAGCTGGTTTCACTCTCCAGGCATGGATGGAGACGTGGCCAGGCCACCCCAGGCCTGAGGCAGGAGCGATTCCCAGAATTTCCCTGCACTCCACATCTCCATCCAAACTTCCCACCTGGATCCTCACTGCCCAGACTTTGCTTTGTAATGAACAGGAGTCAGTGCTCTCTCCAGAGCCTCCTGCTCCAGGGATGTCCAGTCCAGCCCTGTGGTCCCCAAGGAGGGTGGGACTCATGGAATCCCCCCATCTCCAGCTGCCAATCCCCTTACCAGACCTCATTATTTTAATTTATTTCATTTTATGTTCATGGAATTTCACCATTCCAAGGGATATTTGACTTATTCCCTGTCAGTCTGCACCTGAAAAATTGAGAAACCGCCGTGATCTGAGCGCCATCTAAGCAGAAAAAGAGTGGAGAAGAGAATTCTACAGGGAATTCCTTTCAGGGTAGATCCAGAACCTCAGGAAAGCTAAACCCAGCTGGGTTGGATTTCTGTTTGAGCACTGACTCAACCACAAGCACCCACAGTGGGTGATTTTAACCCCAAAATCACGCTAGGACACCCTGTCCCAGCAGGCACTGACCAACACTGACTGCACAGCCTCATCCCAAAAAATTCTCTGAGGCTCATCACAATGTCCTGAGGGTCCCCAAGGAGCAGGAGGGGTCCCACTGTCACCCTTGGGAGGCTCAGGTTGGAGCAGGCCCAGGAATGTCACCTCTAAAACACAGATCTGAAGAACCTCTCCCACTTTTCCAGGGTCTGAACTCCAAGGATTTTCCCCTGCAGCCTTTAGGATCCTGAGGCAGCTCTTGGCACGGCCTGGACGTTTTTCTAGCTCACAATAAATGGGGAAGGCGACCATAAAAATATATTAAAAAATAAATATCGGGCACGGTTGTAATTTAAATGCAGCTTTGTCTGATCCACCCTAACGCCGCAGGGGAGGACGTGCCACGGGTTATTAACTGAGCAAAATAAACATAAATCACCTCCGTGCCTGGCTTTTGCAAGCTTTTCTTAATCTAGAAATAAACCCCTGCACTCCATAACCTGAACCATCCCTGGCAGGGACCTTCCCAGGCTCCTGCCTCCCTCCTGGCAGCCCCAGGATGGCACTGCCAGTGCCAGCATCTCCCTGTGCCATGAGGGAGGCTCTGCTGGGTGCATTTCCAGCCAGACACCGAGCCCTGCCCGGCTCAGGCTGCGGTGCCCATCTGCAGCTCCCCTGCAGGATATAGGTGAGGGATCTGAGCCAGAGGGGAGGAGGAGGAGGCTGTGATGACACCGGGAGGGTTTTGAAACCTCAGACAAAACATTTATGTTGGAAAAGGAGAGGGATTTTGTTGTTTGGGGTTTTTTTTGGTAATAAAACACCTGCAGGATTGAGGAGGCAGATGGGGTGCGGATGGGATGCAGGATGCTGGGCTCCCTTCCCAAAAGTGCAGCAGGGCAGGGGAGATGTGGCTTTGCCAGGGCACTCCTGGCATGGGTTGGGAGGCTGGATTTGGGAGTCAAGGCTGGTGGCTTTGCCAAGAAACTTCATGGAGGAGTTTCCCTGCTACCCCTTCCTGTACACCCCAGCAGGGAAGAACCAGGGGTTTGCTGAAGTGAGAAACTTGAGTGAGACAGAGGTTGAATAAAATCAAAGTTGAATTAAATCAAAGTTGAATAAAATGAAGGTTGAACCAACAATGGCTGAATAAAATGACGGTGGAATAAAATGGAAGTTGAATAAAATGAAGGTGGAACGAACGATGGCTGAATAAAATGAAGGTGGAATAAAATGGAAGTTGAATAAAATGGAAGTTGAATAAAAAGATGGTTGAACAAAGAAGGTGGAATAAAATGGAAGTTGAATAAAAAGATGGTTGAACTAATGGTGGTTGCACCAGGCTGTGGAGAGGGTTGTGCACTCCCTGCCATGCTCTGGACCCCGGGGATTGGGGGGTGGCTGCACCCCAAGCCCTGCCCGGTCCCACCCCGGCCCCTGGGCAGCCGCTGCAAAGCCGGGATGATAAATGAGGGATGCGATCGCTAAGAACAACAGGGATGTTGATAGCAACCCCAGGGGTGTGTTAGGAAGCTGCCTGGATGCCGGGCTCGGCGCTGGCTGCCTTCAGCAGCCCCACGGTGTCGCAATTCCGGGCGAGCTCCCGGCGGAGCTGGCTGCTGCATGAATCACCCTGACCCGCTGGCCCGGGGCTGGGCGGGGATTTGTCCGGCTCAGGATCCGGCCAGGAGCCCCCTGGAGCATCCTCCACCTCCTCAGCGGGATGCTGCTCTGCTGGGGTGGGAAGTGGAGCTGGATCTGGAGGAGGAGGATGAGGAGGAGGGGATGAGGATGGCTCAGGCACAAAGAGAAGGGCGCTTTGTGCCCCTCGCTGTGATGGTGGCGCTGCTCAAATGCCACTTGTGACACCCAGGTGAGACCACGCCTGCGTTTGGTGCCCTGGGCTTTGTCACCAGCCCAGCCCTTCCCAGGAGCTCCAGCAGTGTTGGGAAGGATGAAAGTTTGACAAGAAAGTCTCACAGGTATTTGTGCTTGGCAGAAAGATTTTTAAATGTGGAGTCTGATGAAGGAATAGAGATGGAAGCAAGTTTTGATAGAGAAGAAAAGAATTGTTGAGCCAGTCTCACTGGATAACCAAGAAGGCAAAGGGTGTGTTAGTTAGAAGGGTTTTTATGACTTAGAGCAAAGGATAAACCCACCCCAAACAAGAAGATGTTTTTACCAAGCAGAAAGAGAGCA
>JAWWLS010000092.1:3486495-3497196 GCA_035040975.1 Myioborus melanocephalus
GGGGGTGGTTTGGGGTTTTTTTTTTTTGTGGTGGTTGTTTTTTAGGGTTTTTTTTTTAATTTTTTTTTTTTTTTTTATTTTCACTTCCTTCCGCTGGCCAAAAATTCAAATTTCTCCCTTTCGCCCCCGCTGACGACAAGCCCGGCCGGGAGGGGACGGCGCTGCCCGGCCCCCGCCAGCGCATCCGGGCGGGGTCGGCCTCTCGTCCCCCCCCAGAACCCCCCCAGGCCGCTTCCTGACCGCCGCAATTGGCAGCGCTCGCAGGGAGAGTCCGGAGCTGCCCTTGGGACGCCGCAAACTCCAACCGGAAACTTTCTGGAGCTGCACAAATTTTCCTCACTTTTCCCTCCCGCCTGGGGAGGGGGTGCACGGGAAGGATGGGATGCTCAGCAGCGCTTTGCATGGATTTGTTTAATAAAGAGGAGCCAAATGCAGCTTTATTTGGAGTTTTTTGGCTGCTGAGCATCCCCCGGCCCGCAGGTTCTTGGCGGAGCTGCTGATCCCCCCCTAAAAATGCAGCAGCAGCAGCAGCAGGAGGATGAGGGGTTAACGGGAGCGCTGCTGCCGCTCTCGCCTGCCAAAAGCCTCTCCGGCGGTGCCACGGACTTCCCTTTCTTCCATAAAAGTCCAACGGATCCGGGCTCCCGTGGGATGCTCCGGGAGGGGGCTGAGCCGCGCTACCTGGGGCGCGTGTAAGCGCCGGGGGCTGTTTGTGCAGCGCCTCCCAAAAAAATAAAAACCCAAAAAAAAACCACCTCGGGAGCCGGGAGGCAGAGCTTGCCCCGCTCCCTGCCCTGGCTCGGGCTCCGGAGAGGGAAAAACCTCCTTTTTAAAATTTTTTTTTCTTTTTTTTTTAACGTATTCTGGGGGCGGCCCCGTTCCAGCCGGGCTGGGAAGGGATGTGGGGAAAAGCCGGGAAGGGATGGTGGGGTTGGAGCAGCACGTGCTGCTCCTCACGGAGTTCCAGCATCGCTCCAACAGCCCTGCTCCCCTCCAGGAGACCCGGAGCTCCTTCCCCACCCTGCTGGAGAGGCTGGTGGGAAGCAGGGAGAGGAGAAACACAAGGGGTGTCCCCCCATGGAGCCTCCTCCCGCTCCATCCCCTTCCCAAACCAAGCTTGGACCACCCAGCACCCCAAAATAGCCCCCCCAAATCCAGCCCGGATTATTTTGGGGTGCTTGAGGATGGTGGTGCAAATATAAAGAGCAAGAGGTCTTTCCCCAGCCCTGATCCCAAACCAAGGGGTCTCCCAGAGAAACTGGGGTGCCCCAGCCTGGGAAGTGTCCCAAGGCCAGGTCGGATGGGGTATGGAACACCCTGGGCTGGAGGAATGGAATGAGAGGAGTTTTATGGTCCCTTCCAAACCACTCCAGGATCCTGTGAAACTGCGTTTTCCCGGGAATTTGGACGGAGCAGAAACGTAAAAACAGAAACATCACCAGGAACTGAGATGCTCAAACTCCCCCCACACCGCTCTGAGCTCCAACCCCACAGATTCAGGATTTACACCCCAAATCCCGCCCGGGGCTGGACCCGGGGACACCCCAGCAGGTCCCAGTGTTCGGGTGGGTGTCCCCAAGGCAGGACGAGTGGGGGTCCTCCCTCGACCCCCCCTCCCTGGCAGGCAGCTCGCCCGAGCCCCGGCTCAGTTACAGCAGCAGACGAGATGTCATCACACCGAGAGCCCGGGGCTTGCATCACAAGTGTCTTGCAACGAAGAAAGCCAAATTTTTTACAGGAGGAGCAGCACACACGCTCTCTCTCTCTCTCACACACAGCCTCGGTAATTAACTTAATAGGTTTCTTACAGAATGCCCCGTGAGTGATGCTCAACATATTCAAGTGTTGACAAGACGGCGCTGAACCCGACGCCTACACAACGGGCAAACGAGGCTCGGAGCGCAGACACACCTTCATTGTCTGAAACTTGTAGTAAAACTCCGAACCCGCCCTTGTGAAATGGGGAGCTGAGCAGATGGGGCTGAGTAACCCTTCAGCTGCCAGGACCTGGCAGGACCCAGGTGAGGTGGTGGCAGGTGGTGCCCAAGACCCCCAAAATTAATTTATAGGTGGAGATCACAACAGATGCTTCCAGATTTATTTGGGATGTGTAATTAAGAGTTTTTAGCCTACTGGGATCATTGCTCTTGATCCCTGTGGGTCCCTTCCAGCTCAGGCTATTCCACATTTCTGTGGTTTGCTGGGCACTTAAATAAATCAGCAATTTCTCACTCCTCTATAAAAATATTCACCCTTCAGAAATCAGCTGTAGATCCAAGGGGATGAACATGGCACTGTCCTCTGGGTTGGTTCCAGATCAATATTTGAGACATTAATATTAACAAAATTAATAATATTAACAATTAATATTAACACAAAGGCTGCTGGACAGTCCCTCCCTTGTGTCACCTGCCCAGTTCCAAGAGGAATCATCCCCTTCCCTCCTGCCTCAGGAATTGTGTCCTAAAAGACACAATTTTGGCTCATCTGTGCTGAGTGGGCTCAGATCCCCATCCAAGGAAAACCAGCACCAAACACCCTCCTAAAGAGCCAACAGCACCCACGGTCACCAAAAAAAAAAGGGAAAAAAAAATCCCTGGAGAAAGGATTAATGGGAAAACCAGTTTGGATGGAGCTGTGTTGCAAGAGGCAACAGAGATCCATCTCCTGCTGATTTGGGATGGGATCTTGAGTCAGGAAAATTGCCTAAGAAAGGGTGGTCGTCTGTACAGGTTTCTCCAGGTTGGGAAACGTCCTGCCAGCGGCGGGGACCCGCGTGGAGCAATCCCAGCCCCAGCCTGGCTGTCAGCACTGACGAGCTCCCAAACCCGTTGGGCTCCTCGCTGTCCCCTCCACCTGCACGGGGCCCCGCAGCTGCGCCCTGTCCCGGGATCTGATCCGCTTGGATCAGGGGGAAAATCTGTCAGCAGCCCTGGTGCAGTGAATAGGGTTAGGCGCTCGGAAAATCTCGCCATGTCACGGAAAGCAGTAGAGTTGCACTCCCCCTAACACTTAGTGATAAAAAATCACCCAAGAATGTAGTCCCCCCTAACATTTGTAACTTTTTGCCCCTTACTAACCAATTACAGTAAAGTAAGACCCCCTGACGTAGAGAAAAAACTAGCAGAATATAAAAACCGACGAAGCAAGACAATAAAAGTCTCGAACCGTCCACCATACTGGTGTCTGCGTGTGTTCTTAGCCCGAGTGACCCTAAAGAATTTGAGTTGCCATGCCGTTTCCTCAGAACCAAGTCACCTCGCCCTGCATTAAAAAACAACACCCTGGTGCCACCCCAGCAGCAATGGGATCGTCCCCACGTCCCCACGTGTCACAGCCGATGTCCTTCAGAAGGGTTGAACCCCAAATTGGTGCCTTTTCCCATCCTCGTGCTCATTGTGACCTCAGGGCAGGCACGGCCACTGCAGGGATGCAGGAGCTGTCATGATGCACAATCTTAAGAGTTGCAAGAGCATTTCAGAGTTTTCATCAACAGAGCAAAATCCTAGAACTTTGGGCACATTTCTGGGGGATTTTTCCAGCACCAGAACCTTGGGCACAGCGATTTTTGGGGTGCTTTTTCCAGCACCAGAACTTTGGGCAAAGCTATTTTGGAGGGATTTTTACAGTATCAGAACCTTGGGCACAGAAATTTAGGGGAATTTTTCCAGCACCAGAACCTTGGGCACAGTAGTTTTGGGGAATATTTCCAGCACCAGAACCTTAGGAACATTTATTTTTGAGGGATTTTTTTCCAGCACCTCAACTTTGGGCACAAGATTTTTGGGGGGATTTTTCCAGCACCAGAACCTTGGGCACAGCTGGGGGATTTTGCCAGCACCAAAACCTTGGGCACAGCAATTTTTGAGGCATTTTTTCCAGCACCACAACTTTGGGCACAACGATTTTTGGGGGGATTTTTCCAGCACCAGAACCTTGGGCACAGCAATTTTGAGGGATTTTTGCAGCATCAGGACCCTGGGTACAACAATTTTTGGGGGATTTTTCCAGCACCAGAACCTTCGGCACAGCTGGGGAATTTTGCCAGCACCAGAACCCTGGGCACAGCAATTTTTGGGGAGATTTTTCCAGCACCAGAACCCTGGGCACAGCTATTTTGGGGGGATGTTTTCCAGCACCAAAACCTTGAGCACAGCAATTTTTGGGGGATTTTGCCAGCGCCAGAACCTTGGGCACAGCAATTTTGAGGAATTTTTTTCCAGCACCAGAACCTTGGGCACAGCAATTTTGAGGAATTTTTTTCCAGCACCAAAACCTTGGGCACAGCAGTTTTGTGGAATATTTCCAGCACCAGGACCTTGGGAACATTTATTTTTGAGGGATTTTTCCAGGACCAAAACCTTGGGCACATTTTGGGGAAATTTTCCCAGCACCAGAACCTTGGGCACAGCAATTTGGGGAATTTTTTTCCAGCACCAGAACCTTGGGCACAGCAATTTGGGGAATTTTTTTCCAGCACCGGAACCTTGGGCACAGCAATTTTTGGGGGATTTTTCCACACCCAAAGATGGATGCTACAGACAAGACCTGGGCTGCAGACAGGCAGAAGAATCCACAGGGCTAAGGTGCACAGGAATTAAGGATTTAACTGGGAGTTAGCTCGGTATTGTCAGGGAATTAAAGGTTTACCTGCACGTTGCAGACGGAGGCTTAAAGATTTTACAAACACACGAGATTTACAACTCTCCCCAATTTCGACACCCTCGGGTTTACCCCGCCAGGGAGGATTTTGACCAGCTCTGGATGGTTTTCCTGATGAAACCTGGTGGCAAAGGTGGTGGGAATTGGGGCTGAGGTTTAACCCACGGCCACGTGGCTCTAGAAATCAGCCCAAAAGCCTGAACCTGTCTGGGCTCTTGCAGAGATGGAGCCAAGTGGGATCAATCCCTAAAGCTGCATGAGGTAAAGCATTGCCTCAGAAGGAATCTTTGCATTAAAATCTCTTTTGTCTCCTCAAAAATCACAGTGACATCCCAGATTTTTGGGAGTTGGAGCATCCCTTCCACCAGCACCTCCAGCAGTGATGGCTGGACTTAAACCACACAACCAAGGTGAGCTGCCTGATACTGACACTTCATAGATGTCATATGATTATTCCTCTATATTTCTATCTACTGGTGAAAATCTTCTAGTATATTAATTACAATCGACTAGTATACTCTTCTAGTATATTAATTACAATCGACTTCCAATCCTGAGAATCTGGTTTAAGCCCAGAGAAGAGTAATAAACATAATCCTATTCATACTAACCCTAAGCATCCTCTTAACTGCACGAAAATTTGACTTGTCCAAATAACCCCTGACTCAGAAAAACTATCCCCATACAAATGTTGATTCAACCCCCTGGGATCTGCTTGCCTCCCCTTCTCAATCTGCCTCTTCCTTGCAGAATTCTCTTCCTCCTGTTCGACCTAGAAATCGCCCTACTCCTCCTGCTACCATTTGTGGGGCAGCAAATCTGCGCATCCAACAACCCCTTCCCAAGGATAAATCCTGATAGAGTGTGAGGGAAACACATCCCAAACACCCAACAAATCCAGGGCTGGCAGCTGGCCTGCTATCAGCTGCCCATCAGGAATTGCAGCCCTTGCATGCATGGAGTGAGGCAGGGGTGCATTGCAGATTTTTGGGAGTTGGAGCATCCCTTCCACCAGCAATTCCAGCAGTGATGGTTGGACCTTAAATCACACCAAGGTGAGGCTGTGGGGCAGCAAATCTGCACATCCAACAACCCCTTCCCAAGGATAAATCCTGATGGAGTGTGAGGGAAACACATCCCAAACACCCAACAAATCCAGGGCTGGCACCTGGCCTGCTATCAGCTGCCCATCAGGAATTGTAGCCCTTGCATGCATGGAGCAAGGCAGGGGTCCCAAAATTCCAGATTTTTGGGATTTGGAGTGTCCCTTCTACCAGCACCTCCAGCAGCTATGGCTGGACCTTAAACCACACAACCACAGTGAGGCTGTGGGGCAGCAAATCTGCACAACGCCTTCCCAAGGACAAATCCTGATGGAGTGTGAGGGAAACACATCCCAAACACCCAACAAATCCAGGGCTGGCAGCTGGCCTGCTATCAGCTGCGCATCAGGAATTGCAGCCCTTGCATGCGTGGAGCAAGGCAGAGGTGCAGGAGCTGTGCAATTCCCAGCCCGGGGCGAGTGGCTCACCCACACACTGGGAACGGGAGCTGCAGGCCGGGCCCGATGGAGGGAGGATAAAGCTGCCCTTACGTAAGGCCTGGGGTTGCGTGGAGGAGCCCTGGCGGGAGCAGACTTGCTCTGGGCTCAGCCCAGACCGTGCCTGCAGCCCCGGGATGGATCCGGGCTGGAATATCCTGGGATGTGGGGAGGAAACCTCACCCTGCTGCCCCCACGCTGGAGGTTCTGTCCCCATCCCAACCCCTTCCCAAAAAATAGGTGTGAAATGTGTTGTTGTTCACCAGGGTGGTTATTAATAATAACTCGTGGTGCTCCAGTTTTCCCGAGCTCCCTGGCAGCGTTCCGCCGGGCCCGGTGATTTAGTGCAACTTAATTATTCCTGGCGTTTCATCACCTCTTGTTTTTGATGTCTGTGTCTCTGTCAGGGCCTCACCTTCGTGACTAAGAGAGCCAGGGAAACAAACTGCTGGAAAAGGGAGGGAAAAGGGGAAAAACCCTGAGCTGGAGGGTGCTTGGAGGCTGGGAATGCTCAGGAAGGTGTCCCACAGGGATGCTCTGTGCTGCAGGATGGGATGGGCATGGGAATGGAGCCCCCCATGGGCTGTGGGGGGTCTCACCCAAACCCACCCCACATTTCAAGCCTTGGCTGTCATTCCCAGGAGCAGAGGGAGCAGCATTCCGTGTCTGCTGCTTCCCAGAGGGAAAGGATGGTGCTGGGGCTTGTGTGCCCCTTAAACCCCTCAGCGAGGAGCTCACGGCTCCCTCTGCCCTGGGAAGTGTTGGATTTGCTGGATTTGGGTCCCAAAATCCTGGGAGCTGCCAGGTGGGAGCTGGTAATGGAATTCCTGTGGCTCCAAACCCTCCATCCCAACCCAAAAGAACCATGAGCAGAGCCAGGAGCAGCTCCTGGGACCGTGCCTTGGATCCACCTTGTACCCTCGAGGGGACACTGGGAACGCTCAGGGGGACACAGGAAGGACTCAGGGATGCACACAGGGAAGGATCTCCTCCAGGGAAGGAGGAATTCCAGCTTCAGGGCTGGCAGAGGGAGCATCCTGCAGGGATGGGGCTGGATGGGGATGAGGGATGCATGGCAGGGTGAGCACTGCCCCAGACCTGCTGGATTTTCCTGAGAAATGAAAACCAGGAGCAGCTGGGATGAGGTGAAACCATAATCCAACATTTTACACACAATGGAAAGTGGGAAGAGTCCCTTGGAATGGCTAAAGAGGCACTTTGGGCTGCAAAAAGGGGGTGTAGGGCTGGGATGCAGGGGTGGGATTGGGATGTAGCATTGGGATGCAGGGGTGGGATGCAATGTTGGGATGAGGGGCCAGGATTTAGCACTGGGATGCAGGGTGGAGGTGAAATATTGGGAAGAAGGGCTGGGATCCAGGATTGGTATGTAGCATTGGGATGCAGGGCTGGGATGCAGGGACAAGATTTAGCACTGGGATGCAGGGTGGAGGTGAAATATTGGGAAGAAGGGCTGGGATCCAGGATTGGGATGCAGGGCTGGGATGAAATGTTGGGATGCAGGGACAGGATTTAGCACTGGGATGCAGGGTGGAGATGAAATATTGGGATGTAGCTTTGGGATGCAATATTGGGATGAGGGGCCAGGATGCAGGGGTGGGATATAGCACAGGGACACGGGGTGGGATGAAGGGTTGGGACTGAGGATTGGGAGATAGGGCTCCCAATCCTGGGATGTTGTTGGGCTGGGATGGGAGGCAGGGCTGCCATATGGCTCTGGGATGTGATCTGGGGATAAAGCAGAGGGGTATGGAACTGGGAATTGGGACTGGGACATGGAACTGGGGTTTGGCACTGGGATTTGGCACTGGGATTTGGTACTGGGATGTGGCACTGGGATACAGCACTGGGGTATGGAACTGGGATATAGCACTGGGATGTGGCACTGGGATATGGCACTGAGATAGAGCACTGGAATTTGGCACTGGGATGTGGAACTGGGAAAGAGCACTGGGATATGGCACTGGGATGTGGCACTGGGATATGGTACTGGGATATGGCACTGGGATTTAGCACTGGGACATGGCACTGGGATGTTGCACTGGGATGTGGCACTGGGATATGGCACTGGGATAGAGCACTGGGATAGAGCACTGGGATGTGGTACTGGGATGTGGCACTGGGATGTGGCACTGGGATGTGGAACTGGGATGTGGCACTGGGATGTGGCACTGGGATGTGGCACTGGGATGTGGAACTGGGATATGGCACTGGGATGCGGTACTGGGATGTGGTACTGGGATGTGGAACTGGGATGTGGCACTGGGATGTGGCTCTGGGATGTGGTACTGGGATGTGGCACTGGGATGTGGCACTGGGATGTGGCACTGGGATGTGGCACTGGGATGTGGAACTGGGATGTGGCTCTGGGATGTGGCACTGGGATGTGGCACTGGGATGTGGCACTGGGATGTGGCACTGGGATGTGGCACTGGAATGTTGCCTGGGATGTTCCCACTCTGGCCCACAGCAGGGCAGCTCAGCAGGTGCTCCTGGATCTGTTTGGGATCTGCCAACACCTCTCTGGCAGTGCCAGCCTGGCTCAGCATCCCAAGGGTTTCACCCAGGCTCCACTCCAGGCCGTGCCAAACTCTGCCAAGCCGGGGGAGAAAGCCAGGAATTTTCACAAAAAGGAGGAGAGAGAGAGAGAGAGGATGAAAAAAAAAATCCCAGAGCATTCCCAGTATTTCCCTGTGTGTCTGTGGCCTGGCGCAGCCCTTCTGCTCACTGCTCTGTTTATCCATGACAGACAACTAATTAACATCGGAGCCTCTTGAAAGGTCTTTTCAGAGGTAATGTTCTGACAGAGGATGTCAGTGAGGAGCAGTGATTTGTCTAAGCAGTGATCACATTGTTTCAGACTGAATGAGGTGAATATTAAACTGCTTTAAATGCACTCTTCATAAAGCACTAATTACATACTCCCGGGGGAGTACGGGCAAGGAATACTAAACAGCCGAAAAGTCAACAGAGTGCTTTTTATAGTATGTTGCTGGGTTCTGTGTTTTTCTGTCTTTCTTTCTCTCTCTCTCTCTCTTACAGTAAAATCACAGCACGCTGAAGAATACACATTTATAGCACAATGCTTCACATCTAATTATATGGCAATCATTAGTTTTAACCTGGGTGTATTATATTTTCTTTGATATATCGTGCCCCCCGGCATCTCTTTGCATAGAACACTTCCAAAAGCATTTTCTCCCCTCCCTGGAAAAAAATGTGGGTTTTTTTTCTCCTTTCCAGCGTTAACATTTGCTTATAATTTTTTTTTTCTTCCCCCTAAACAAATTTTTTTTTTAAATTGGCAGGAATAAAAAGGGGTAAAAAGAGGGGAGGAGGAGAAATCCGTTTAATCCAAATAAGAACCTGTTCCCTCCCTCCTGGAATCATGCACTTTATTATTACCAAGGTAACTCCACTGGGGTTTTAAAGGGGAAAGGAAACACAGAATGGGCCATTAATGAATTCCTGCAGATCCTGCTGCACTCCTGGTCTGGCTCGGCCAGAATTCCTGATGGGGGGAACAACTACTCCATGAATTATTTATTTTTTTAATAGCACAACTTGGGCGGAGGGGGGAGATTGAAGTAACCACAAATAAATCCTCAAACCTCGCGATTTTCTCATCCAAGAAGTGGAAAAATAAAAGAGCAGCGTGTGTCAGGCCTGGGTGTCCTCAAGGAACCTGCTGATTCCTCCTGGGAAACCATGGGAAAGCTGGGAAGAGCTGGTGGGGACAGAGATGAGGGGCACGAGGGCTGTTGGACCATAAATATTCCCCCAAACGCTCAAGGTCTGGCTCAAAAGCACGAGGTGTGGCTGAAATTTGTGAGAAATGGCTCAAACACAGAGGATCTGCCTCAAATAGCAACTTTGCTGCCTCCCAGCACATTCCAGGGAGTCCGAAGGGGCTCCAAGGAAGAGGGAGATGGACTTTTCATCTGGAATTTTAGTGCCAGGACAAGGAATAATGGATTCAAATGGAAGGAGGGGAAATTAACTCAGATTTATGGAAGGAATTCCTTCCTGGGAGGCCCTGGGATGGAATTCCCAGAGGAGCTGTGGCTGCCCCATTCCTGGCAGTGCCCAAGGCCAGGCTGGAGCACCCTGGGATGGTGGGAGGTGTCCCTGCCCATGGCAGGGGTGGGATGGGATGGGATTTAAGGTCTCTTTTAACCCAAACTGTTTTGAGATTGAAGGATTCTAAATGCCCAGGGCTGGCTCCATGAATGTGGGGCAGGGTAGGAGTCACGAACAGGAGTTTTTTTATGGCTCAAATAAACGGAGCTGGATTCACATGCAGAGGTCAGAGCTCAAAAGCAGAGGCCATAGAATTGCAGAATCATGGAATTGTTCCACTTGGAAAAACCCTCCAGGGTCACAGAGTCCAACCTGTGCCCAATGCCCATCCTGTCACTGAGTGCCAATCCAGGTGACCCCTGCAGGGACGGGCACTCCAACCCTCCCTGGGCAGTGCCAAG
>JAWWLS010000092.1:3497296-3532088 GCA_035040975.1 Myioborus melanocephalus
CCTGTTGCATTCCACAGCAGCAGATAATAATTGTTTACATTTGTTACTGAGCTTCTCAGCTCCAGCAGGGAAAGTCCTAAGAAAGGATTTTTCACAAAAGATGTCAGTGACACCCTCCAGGTGGATGTGCCCCTGCACCTGCTGCCTGCCCATGGGAGGCTGGAGCCCAGGAAATCCCTGCTGCCAGTGCAAGAAGGAACATTTCCTTTTTCCATTCAGGTTTGCAGCCAACTATGATAGCCCAAGGAGAAATAACCTCAAATTGAGCAAGGAGAGCTTCAGGTGGGACATCAGAAGGAATTTCTCAATGCAAAAGAGTGGTGAAACATTGGCAGGGGCTGCCCATGGAAGTTGGGAGCCCCCATCTCTGGAGGTGTCCCTTCCCAAAGTGCTGTAAGAGGCACGGTGGGATTTGGTCAAAGACTGAATGGATTAACTTGGAAGTCTTTTCCAACCTTAATTAATCAATAAAATATTCAGTTTTAGATCCAGCAGCTAAAAAGGTGCATCAGAGGTGAAACGACACCTAAATCCACTGCACAGCTAAAGGCATTCACTGAGCCCAAAGGATTTTCTCTGCCTCAGCTTTCTGTCCAAGACTAAGAGGAACTGAGTTGTTTTTCAGACAGAGCAGAGTAAAAAAGAAGAAAATTAATATTCTTAGAAGTTTCAGTACTCCAGAAGCTCATTTGTCATGTGACACATGATAAGTGACTTGAAGAAACGCAGGCACTGGCTTGAAAAAAGAGGAGAAAGTCATTAATTTTTGAGTTTGTGTTCAGAGGTCACAAGCCTGAGGCTGAAAGTTACTGGAAGAACATGAAGGCACAAACAGGGAGGGAAGAGCCTGATCTTTCTTACAGGGACAAATCCAGAACGATTCCTCTGATAATTGAACAGACCTATTATGTAATGTACTTAACATGGATCTCTTCTGAAAAGTAATTTCAAAACATTCAGAAATTGCCACTACACCTTGAAAACATCTCATTCACAGGACATGAATTTTGGGGGGTTTTGTGTTGGTTTTTTTCCCAATAAACCAGAGAAAATGATGCACCAAATTCTACAGCTGAAAGAAGCAGATCTGGATGGAAATTCCTACTGATCTGAGGGAAAAAAATTATTGTGCTCACCATTTGAAAGCATGTTTTGTTTGCTTCCTAAACAGTCTGACTTACCAAGGCTGAAAGACATGAATAGGCTTATCCCAAACACAGGAGTGCAGCCTCCCAATGAATTCTCCCATCTCCACTCTTCCCACTCACCAAATTCAATGCAATTCTTGCAATAGCAAGAAAAATAATTTTTTCCAAGTGTCCCAGACCAGGCTGGAAGGGGCTTGGAGCACCCTGGGATGGTGAGAGGTGTCCCTGCCCATGGCAGGGGTGACACTGGATGGGCTTGAAGGTCCCTCCCAACCCAAACCATTCCAGGATTCCATGATAATCAGGATTTATAATGTATTCTCATGCTTAGCTAATACAAAGTACATGAGTTTTCCCTATTTTTTCTAGAAACACAGGTGGACTCTCTGCTAGCATGCTGTGCTTTACAGAAAGTCTAATAAAAAAAGTTTGGTTTCTTTTATTTTTTAATACAAAAGCTCTTTCAAGATACTTTTCTGAAGAGAAAACTTGACTTTAGCTCCCCAGCCTGCTGTTGTTGGGGAAGGCCTGGATGGTTTTCACTTAGTTTGATTTAAAATTACCATTAGTATTTGTTGTTTCACAACACTTAGTTTGATTTACACCCAGAAACCTTCTCAGGAGCCAGGGAGTTTATTTGAACAAAGGGCCCTGCTCAGCTCCCTCACCCCATGTCCCAGTTTAGCAGTGTTATCTAACAAGACCAAGCCCCCAACACCAATTTTTACTGCAGCCACCAGGGTTTAGATCCCAGTTGCCTCCATTTTATGGGGAGCTGGCTGATCAAATTCCTTGGGCTGCATGGGGATGTCCTGAAAGCAGCATTTTTTTCACTGAATTAAAACCAGAATAAAAATCCCAGTTGGTGCAAGTAAAGTCCTTTAAAGGCCCTGGCACCTCCTCAGCTCTGCAGGGCTTGCCTGGGGGGGTCTCTGGGGGTGACACAGCTCCAGCACGGGCTCATCCAGGGCTCTGCTGCTGCTTCAGTGCCCCTTCTGCTGACCACCTGCTCCAGGGGTTCCTCTGCACACCAATTCTCAGCTTTGACCATTTAGGGGTGAGTTTATGACCTATTCTGCACCATTCTGCCAGCTTGAAGTCAACAGGCACAGAATTAAACACCAGATCAAAATCAGGTCCTAAACATCTCTGTTCTCATTTAATTTGAATAAAATGATGCTCAGCTCTGGCATCAATCTCTGTTCTGGACATTTTGAAGTGTTTGGGACAGAGGTCCTGTCTCTGTGTCAGAGATAGAGGAAATGGACTCAGGTCAGGCCAGGGAAGTTTAGATTAGATGTTAAGAATTCTTTTTGTCATGAAAATTGTCCTAAACCATTGGACAGAGTGCTGCCCTGGGCAGTGGTGGGGTCACCAACCCTGGGAGTGGCACTTGAGGATGTGTTTTAATGGTGACCATGGTGGTCCTGGGCTCCCAGTTGGACCTGATGATCTTAAAGGTCTTTTCCAACCTTACCAATTCCAGGATTCCATAAAATGGAGGCCCAGAGCTGTCCAAAGTCATGTGTGAAGTGTGTAAAAGAAGCAGGAGCAGATCCTGAGAGATCTCCATTCCAGCTCTCTGCCCCAGCTCAGGCAGAACCCCACAGTGTTTGAAGTATTTGGAAACCATAAACCCACACAGAACTGGTGGCCATGAAGAACTGGGAGGGACAGATTCCAAATCCTCTGCTGATGGATCTCCTGCCCCTTTTCCTCCCTGTTTCCCAGGACAAGCACTGGGAGGGAGTGTCCTTGTCCTGGGAAACAGGGAGGAAAAGGGGCAGGAGATTCATCAGCAGAGGATTTGGAACAGAAACCACAGAATCAAGAGATGGTTTGGGATGGAAGGGACCTTAAATCCCACCCAGTGACTTTAAGGTCCCCTCAAACCCACACCATCCCATGATCATACAACAATTAGCACCAAGGTTCTAATTGCCTTCAGCAGGCTTTGAATCAGGCTGAGTGGGTTGCAAAGCAGCAGCTCCCCAGAGCCAAACCCCTGGAATGGGTCCTGAAAGGTGGATTCCCATCATGGGCTGCAAATCCTGCCTGGCAGAGAAGATTTTGAGCCTTGCACTTGGCAGGTGTTGTCCCTCTTGAGGCAGAGCCTGGCTGTCCCTCTCCAGAGAGCCCCTCAGAGCTGCCAGCCCTGCTCCAGAGCATCATTCCTGCCAGGCAGACAGCACAGATTTGTTGGAGTAGAGAAGATTCTCAGTCTAATTTTAGGGATCTGAACAGAAGGTGACACTCCAGCTGGGAGAAGATTTCCACCGAAAACAGATTTTTGATGCAAACCAGGGGGTGAGGGGAGGGGGGAGTTTCACAACATTATTTCCCTGCTTTTCCTAAACCTGCCTGGTGGAATCCACATGGGACACACCTTGGTAACAGCCATTATCACTGAGAGAGCTGTGATGGTCCCTGCAAAGGCTGCCAGCACAACCAGGGACCTTCTGGAAGGAGCAGAGATCTCTCCCAAGGAATTTCACAGTGGGATGGGTGGTGGAGTGAGGCAGAGGATGCTTCATGAACTGTTTACATGAGTGGCCCCAGAGAAGGGAACTCTTTGGGACACTGGACACAATTCGTCAACAATTTTTTGTACCTGGGCACCCTGAGCTGCAAAGAGGCAAGAAGAAAAGGTTCTCAACCTGCAGAAATGGTTATCCTTCCCTTCCTCCAAAAGAACCAGGCTTGGAGAATCTACCTGAGATTTCTAGCTGGTGTTTTTTGGGCACTTTTGGCTTTTTTAAGGGAAAGCAGAGACTTTAACTTGGACAAACCAGCAATTTTCTGAGAAAGAGTTTAAAAGCAGGGTGGTTTTAATCAACCTCACTTCCAATTCACCTGTCCCACAAGTAATGCAAAATTTCCTCCCTTTAAGGACAACAAAAAGTTAGGAAATTTTCTAGCCAAGAAAGGACATTTATTCATTTAAAAACACAAGTCAGACCTTGCCAAAATGCACATTTAAACTATACATTAAAAGCATTCAGAGCTCGGGGTTACCCTTAGAATCGATCTCGTGGGAAGCACTGAACTGGCAGGGGATGCTGAGAGGAGGGGCTGGACAGACTCCCCCTCCTGTCACATCCCCTGCTCCAACCCCCTGTCCTGCTCTGCCAAGGAACGAGACCATGGACCCGGGGCTGATGTCCCCTGGTGCCCATCCGGCCCTGCTGCAGCTCAAGAACCCTGTCAGGCTGTTCAAGAAAGCCAAACAAGTATTTATAACTTCCTGACAGGCTGGATTGCACGGAGCTTTAAGGCCCTGTAAAGTCTGTGCTCCCTCTCTCTCCTGACAGTGAAACCCGGGGCTCCCCGGGCTGAGCCATTGCTGCATCTGCAGAGCCAAGCCTGAGACACCCCTGCTTTCAACACCCCTGCTTTCAACACCCCTGCTTTCAACACCCCTTCCCAGCACCTCCAAATCTCCCTTCCTGTCCCATGGCCAGCCCGGGCCTTGGCTCCATCCACGAGTGTTCCTTGAGCAGCCCTGATTTCAAAGATACTGGAAGGCACCATAGGAAAATCCTCCCAGTGGCAGGTTTAGGTGATGGAACAAGCAGGAATCCTGCCAAAGCCACAGTGGGACTGCCAGGAAATTCTATATGGTGCAGGTGCAAAGAGGTTTGTGAGAGGTTTTTTTTGGTTGGTTGGTTGGGTTTTGTTTGTTGCTTTTTTGTTTGTTTGTTTTAATTCAGACTCATTAAAATATGTATTTTGCAAAATGAATGAAATTAAAACATCTGGGAGTGAGGAGGAAAGGCAGGGGCTGGAGAGCAGAGCCAGGTTGGTCTACACACACACACACACACACACAAAATTACTTTGTTTCAAGTGAAAAAAGTGGATTTGAAGGCCCAGGACTTCATCAGGACCCATAATTGTGGGAAAGTAACCTGAAGATGCCAAACAACAGGAAATTACCAGAAGAATCTGTCAGCACAATCAGCTGCTATTTTCATTGTTCTTTGGCAAATTTCTACACAGTCGGGAACACCTGGGCTGGCACCCGGCCCGGCCCTGACTAATTGCCAGGGGAGAGGAGCAGTCATTTGTCTTCAGTGGGGTTTCCTACGCTCGCTCCTCCAAACATGTGGTTTCACTTTTCCCCTCTCTGCAGGAAATGGCAGGACAGTGAAACGCAGAATAAATGAGCTCGATTCCAAGAGGTTGCCTCCTCAGAGGCCACTCCAAAAATAACTGTCTTGTGAGAGGCTGTTAATAACTGAGATTCTCTGCACTGTCTGCAGCAAACAGCATTTCAAAGGCAAGGGGCTCCTCTGCTCCCCCAGCCCCTGCACGCTTTAAAAACATTGGGGGGAAGAAAACGAAGGGAGGGAGAGGAGGAAGAGTTGTGGACCCGGTGTGTTTTTGTGGGGAATTCACACTCTCACCAAATTGCACCTCAGAGAAGTTGTTTGAATTTCCCTTCAGCAGGACACTGCTGCTTTCCCAGCTTTATTGAGGGATTGAAGGAGGATTTGTTGAGCAGCTCTGTGGTGGCTCCTCAAGGACATTTCTCCCTCTCCATCTCACTCCTCCATCCTCCCGGAGAACGTGGAGTACCTGATCTCAGAGGGATCACTGCCATTTACAACAGCAAAGGCTCCTTACAAGAAATGCAGCACAATCCCCACAGTGGGTGCTCTGATCCCCTCACCCCCAGGGATCTCCCGAGGGTGTGAGCAGGGCCGTGCTCTCTGTGCCTGACATTTCCAGGGCTCACTGCTATTGCAAGCAGGTATTTGCTGCATGTGTCTTATATTAAAAAAAAGCAAGTGCCTTTCCAAATGCAAGCTCGGAATGGGATTTTAAAGCCCTGTGACAGACACCAGAAGAGTCCCAGCACTCACCTGTGTTACAGCTTTATCTCTGCCCAGACTCTGACACGCTAAGAGTGCACTTTAAAAGATCACCTCTTTACAAGAACCACCTGTCTAAAGCGACAGCTTTCTTCTTTAACCTCACAACAGATTTTTAAGGTTAGCATACCATTTAAAAAAAAATGCCCCCTCCTCCCATTACCACCAATTCTCAGCAAATCCAGGCTGTGATTTCCCCTTTGTGCAGCAAAAATACATTTTGTCTATTTTGTGTATTTTTCTTTTAAACCGGGGGTGCTTTTAATTTAAATTGCACTGCATTTACCATTTGGGATGGTCCCAGCAGCAGGAGCATGTTTTATATTGACGTGCACAACCACATTTGGGATATTTTCACCTGCATCTTGTCCAGTCCCTACAATGATTTAGCATCTTGGCACTCTGACAGCAAAGAATCACTCAAACAAAACAAGACAAAAAAACCCACCCAAATACTACAACCCAGTTAAAACACAGCAGATGATCATTAGGGTGGGTGAAGGAGCTGAAGGAACATTTGGGTTTCATTTGGCTTCAGTTGCAGCCTCCTGAGCTGGGCAGAACTCGGCCGTAATTCTAAACTGACCCAACTTTTCTTCCCTTCCCCCCAAAAAGGTGAAAAACCTGAAGGAACATTTCATAACACAGCACATCGGTTACGCTGCAGCGCTGAGAGGGCTCAGACTTGGCTTATTTTCTCTAGGACTGAGATGTTTTGACATGTTTATTTGTTTAATTTGTTTATTTTGACTAGCTCTGATTATAATTGGCAGCAATGAGCAGCATTAACATTAGGCAGTGTCTTAGACTTGTCGGTTACAATAATGAAAAAGGCATTTGAAGCCAAATTCTCCAAAGGAGTGACAAGAGCTGGAGTTCGGTTCAGCAAAAAGCAGGGAGAACAAATGGGGCTGGAATTTCATCTTCCCACTGATGGCAACAACAGAGGACCAGCCCCTTAAACAAAATTAAAAACTATTATTATAATAAAAATTGCAAAATCTGTAGCCTCTAGATCAATGGATTTTTAATCAGAATCAAATGTATTATGTATATTATATATTTTACATATTACATATTATATATTATGATTTATATATTATATATATTATAATATTTGCAAAGTGCTTTTGCCCTCAGATGCACGCTTTGGGGCCAGGGACAGTGCAGAAAGGGCTCGTGGTCCTTCACAAGCAGACTCTTCATTTATTCCTTGGAACTTGTTCAGGCAATGAAGACTGTCATTGACTTCTCCTCCCTAGAACCTTAATTTACTTTCTTGCACTGGAGCTGTTCTTTAGACCAATAAACTTTTCTGGGTTTCTCTTGAGGTTTTTTGTTCTTAATTGCAGCCACAGAAACAACACAGAAACACAGAGTTGGGAGGGGGAGGGGAATCTCTCAAGACACGCACTGCAGAGCATTTCTCTATTTTTTTTCCCAATCCAAATGTTTTGCCTCCAACAGCATGTATTTAAACTGACAAAAGCAGGGATATTTTCTGAGCTGCTGCCTCCCTCTCACAGGGTACTGTGCTGTGATATTGCAGCCCATATGTTCCAGGATCTCACACTCCCCAGCACTACCTGGCTGATGCCAACAAATCCAGTCTGTGCCTGGAGCCCGAGCAGAGGGTGGGCTGTGGATCTGCACCCACTGCCAGAGCTTCCTTTCTGCAGCTGACAGTGCTCTGGACCCCTACTCCCTGGTTTTCCCCTGCTCCCCACCCCAAAACACCATTCCAGGTTTTAGCACCCCCAGGTTCTCAAATGAAAACTTTGCCAGAACATTGCCCTGCTCTGTTATTGAGCAAATAAAACACCCTCTGAACTGAACCTTAAAACACCATCCTCAACCTCTGCCAGGTAAAGACTAAGACCAAATACTCAATCCAAACCTTTCCCAGGATTCAAAAAAATCCCCTTGCAGAGTCCAGCTGCAAAGTGCAGATTGTGTTGCACAATTCCAAGAGCCTGACATCTTTAATTCAGGATCCAAGCATCTCTACAGAGCCATGGAGATTCAGGCCAGATGTCAATGGCTTCCTCCTTCCCAGAAGGAACATTCAGATCATCAGAGATAAACTTCAGACTCTTCACCAGCAGATTCCAGAGAACTTTGAAGGGAAGGGAAAATAAAACCACAGCAGGTTTTCCAGACAAGAATCTGAAGTACAAAGGAAAAAAAACTGATGTCAAACACAAGAAAGAAGCATAGGATTTAACTGTACTTATTTTTTGTTATTATTTTTCTTTTCCTAGAGCTTGTTTACAAGGGATAGAGTAGAAAAAGGGGGAAGGCTTTAAACTGAAAGAGAGTAGGTTTAGATGGGATACTGGGAAGAAATTCCTCCCTGTGAGGGTGGTGAGGGGCTGGGATGGAATTCCCAGAGGAGTTGTGGCTGCCCCTGGATCCCTGGAGGTGTCCAAGGCCAGGCTGGAGCACCCTGGGGTAGGGGAAGGTGTCCCTGCCCATGGTGCTCACACCAAACACTGCAGAGTTCACCTGGCTGAATGGTGGTTTGATGCCTTTGCTTACTTTTAAACTATTTTTTTTGCACTTTTAAACTATTTAAAGTGGTTTGAAAACACATTCCCTCCACCAGGCCCTGGGTTCAGTTTTGAGGACTCTCCAAAGATGATTAAAATACCAACACCACCTGGAACTGTCCAGGACTTCCCTGCACAAGGTGAGCAGCTTTGGACCTTGTGGTGGAGAGCAAGCTCCCCAGCTGTGTGCATTCAGTTTAAATATTCAGCCCATCTTTCAGTGAAGATTCATCTGTGGTGTCCCTGGGCACTCTCCAGTCTAATTATTGAAGGCTCCACATTCCCCTCCCCACCCCAGAGCCTGCTGGTTTTTAAGTGATAACACACAGCTCAATCCACACAGGGGAAAGGCACAAGGTTCCCTCAGCTGCAAAATATTTGTGGAAATGGTCAGGATTTCCCATTTCTAGCCTGGACTTGAATAGATCATGGGATGAGAGGTGATGGTGTCAGGCCTGCACTGAAAATGCTCAAGTCCACCTGAGGAAAACACTGAAAATACCCCTTTGGCTCTTGTGGTAGAACATCCTGGAAGGTTTTGTGCCTCAGTAGAGAAATTCCTGCCAGGGCAGTTGAAGGGAAGGTGCTGCTCACACTGCTTTGGATTCTCAGTTGAGTGTTTTGCCACTCCACAGCGTCTTTCAGCAAACCAGGCCTTAAATTCCCTTCACACGACTTTCCAAAACACAAAGCAAACAAAAACATCCCCAGCACCTGCTCAGTAATCCTCCCCTTACAGCACCACTATGGAATCACAGAATCATGGAACTGTTGAGGTTGCAGAAGCCTTCCCAGACCAAGCCATACCCAATCTCCCCCCTGTCCCCATCCTGTCACTGAGTGCCAATCCAGGTGACCCCTGCAGGGACGGGCACTCCAACCCTCCCTGGGCAGTGCCAAGGCCTGAGCCCCCTTTCCATGGGGAAATTGCTGCTGTGCCCACCCTGAGCCTGCCCTGGCCCAGCCTGAGGCCGTTCCCTCTGCTCCTGTCCCTGTTCCCCCCGGCTGTGCCCTCCTGGCAGGAGCTGTGCAGAGCCACAAGGGCCCCCTGAGCCTCCTTTGCTGCAGGCTGAGCCCCTGCCCAGCTCCCTCAGCCCCTCCTGGGGCTCCAGACCCTTCCCCAGCTCTGTTCCCTGCCCTGGATTCAGCCCCAGGGCCGTCCCTCTGTCCATCCCGAGGGCGCAGCTCCTCCTGCCACGGACACTTTGTCACTGCTGTGTCACTCGGAGGCCACCCCAGAGCACCCCACGAGGCTGTGGGTGCCCTGCCCATGTCCACAACCCCATTGCCAGGGTCAGTCCTGCTCCATGTGGCACCAGGTGCCCACAGATCCAGACAGGAATGTTGGGAATTTCGCTTGGAGCCGGCGCTGGCTGGGCCCTTCCTTCGAGGTGCAAACTTCCTCGGAAAGGAAGAGTCATGCAGCCTTTAGAGTTTTTTCTTTTTTTTTTTTTTCCCCTCTTCCTTTAAAGAACATGAAAGAATCTGATAATTACTTCTATCTACCACCCAACTGTACTAATTACCAACCTATTTCTTCACAGTATGACAGACACAGGCTCTCCAAAACACATAGAGATAAATTAGCACTAATTGGTTTTCCTCTGGCTGTTTGAATTAGTATTTAAAGCTCCAATTACAAAGCAGAATAATTACTATTAATGTCCTGTCGCAGTACAAAAGGCAGATATCTCTGAGCGGGTCCAGGTGTATTATTACACCGATTACAGAATATTTAACCTGGCTCGTTAAGACAAAGACACGGGAAACTTTAAAAAGAGGGGGAAAAATAAAAGGGAAAAGAAAAACCACAGATGGTGGCAGGTCCCTGCAGGGGATGGATGGGGGGGGTCTTTGAAACCTGGGATGAGAGAGGTACGAGGAGGAGAGAGGGAAGAAGAGCAGAAAAGGAAAAGAGGGGGATGAGAAAAGAGCAGGATGAGAAAAGAGCAGTTCTTTGGGAAAGCAAAGGAAATTTGGGGGGTGAGGGGGGTGCAAGTGCTGCTCTCCCAGGCACAGTCCAGAGCATAAAGGCAGAGTGTGGGGCTGGAGTGTCCCAGGGGTCGTGACCCAATGCCTTCCTCCTCCTCCTCTTCCTCCAGGGGGTTCCACATCCCTCGGAAGAGGAGCAAACCCAGCTCCTGCCCAGGGATGCTCCGGAGCCACAACTCCCCACAGGATGGGGGTGGGAAGGGGCAGGACCAGGACAGGCAGGACCATTCCAGCAGCTCCTGCATCCTGGTGATCCCCAGGGTCAGGAAGGATCAGGACGGAGCATCGCTGTCCCTGCACTGCCACCATCCCACCCCAAATCCAGCTGGGAACACACAGCCCCAACCCTGACCTTCCCTGAGGTAACGGGAGGGTCTGGCTGTGTTGTGCCATCATAGGGACAGTGCCACCATGGGGACAGTGCCACAACAGGGACAGTGCCACCATGGGGACAGGGACACCATAGGGACAGTGCCACCATGGGGACAGGGCCACCACAGGGACAGGGCCACCACAGGGACAGGGACACCATGGGGACTGTGCCACCATGGGGACAGGGCCACCATAAGGACAGGGCCACAACAGGGACAGGGCCACCATGGGGACAGGGCGACCATAGGGACAGAGCCACCATGGGGACAGGGCCACCACGGGGACAGGGCCACCACGGGGACAGGGCCACCATAGGGACAGAGCCACCATAGGGACAGAGCCACCATGGGGACAGGGCCACCACGGGGACAGGGACACCACAGGAATGGCACCATGGGGACAGGGCCACCATGGGGACAGGGCCACCATGGGGACAGGGCCACCACAGGAATGGCACCATGCTCTGCCTGGCACTGGGTGGTCCCTCCTGGCACATGGGGTGACTCCTTCCTCCTCCCACTTCATCCATCCCTGGAAAATCTGAGCTGGGGGATTCGTCTGGGCTGGGTAACCCCCACCTGCAGCCCCAAGGGAGACCCCAGAACTTGCCCCAAAAGGGGAACCTGGAGATCCTGCATTCCATGGCAGCGCTCCCACATGGATCACATCCCACAGCAGCCAGGACAGCACGGGGACAGGAAGCAAACTCATTCTGGGGAGTGAAAGCTGTGCTTTACCACCCCCAGCGCTGGCAAACCGAGGGACTCCACACCCCCCTGGCAGCCACCACCCTCTCCGTGCCCCCCAGGGCTGGGATTTGCTTCTCCCGATGCTCTGGGCTGGCAGGGATGGCACGGAGGGACAGCCCGGCAGTGCCCTCTGGTGCTCCCCATGCCCTGCCACCAGCCTGGTCCTGCCCTGGGGTCCCCACTTTCCATGGGGGGCTCCTTGGGCCACCTCCATGGGGCTGCTCTGGCCAGGGCAGTGCCCAGCAGAGGATGAGACACCGGAATCTCCTCCTGGCAGGACCTGGGCACTGCCCGGGCATCCCCATGCCAGGGAGGGATCCCAGGAGCTGGGGCAGCTCCTGCATGGCCAGGGGTGCTGTGGGTGTGTGGGAAAGATGGGGGGACAGCCCGGCAGTGCCCTCTGGTGCTCCCCATGCCCTGCCAGCAGCCTGGCCCTGTCCTGGGGTCCCCACTTTCCATGGGGGGCTCCTTGGGGCACCTCCATGGGGTTGCTCTGGTTCTCCCCATGCCCTGCCACCAGCCCTGCCCTGTTCTGGTGCCCCCACTTTCCATGGGGGCTCTGCCATGGGGCTGCTCTGGCCAGGGCAGTGCCCGGCAGAGGATGAGACACCAGAATCTCCTCCTGGCAGGACCTGGGCACTGCCCGGGCATCCCCATGCCAGGGAGGGATCCCAGGAGCTGGGGCAGCTCCTGCATGGCCGGGGGTGCTGTGGGTGTGTGGGAAAGAGGGGGGGACAGGCCAGCAGTGCCCTGTGGTGCTCCCCATGCCTTGCCACCAACCCTGCCCTGTTCTGGTGCCCCCACTTTCCATAGGGGGCTCCTTGGGGCACCTCCATGGGGTTGCTCTGGTGCTCCCCATCCCCTGCCACCAGCCCTGACATGCCCTGGGGTCCCCACTTTCCATGGGGGGCTCTGCCATGGGGCTGCTCTGGCCAGGGCAGAACCCAGCAGGGGATGAGACACCGGAATCTCCTCCTGGCAGGACCTGGGCACTGCCTGGGCATCCCCATGCCAGGGAGGGATCCCAGGAGCTGGGGCAGCTCCTGCACGGCCGGGGGGTGCTGTGGGTGTGTGGGAAAGAGGGGAGGACGGGGAGGGATTTCTTTTTCCGAGCGAAGGTGGGTGGCGTGCGGGGATGCCAGCTGGCGATGGGCTCTATTTCTACTGACAAGGCTTTACCCTGTAGGTGTGAGGAATTCCAATTAAATATTCAGCCTATTTGTCTGTGTGTGGGAGAGGGTTTGCTGTGCAGGAGGAAAGCCTCACATTCAGCTCCGGAGCTAACCATTAAGAGAGAAATTAGCTCAGTTCATCAAGGGAAGCCAGCGGAGGGTTTTCCCTCGCTCTCCTACCTTGTGCCATCCCTCTCGTTGAACGAACCCATCGCGTTCAGGGGAGCTCTGAGCCGGCCGCTGCTCCTGCACCGGGAGCCAGCAGCACTTCCCAGGCCGGGAAAAGTCATTTTTGCCCCGTGCCTGGGGAATTGGAGCTCGGCTCAGCCCAGCCCAGAGGCGGCCGAGGGAGATCGATGCTGCGGGCAGGGCTCGGAGGCGTCGGGGCACTGCGGATTTCATTGCTCTCGCATTTACCGGCCACCTCCTTCCCCAGCCGTTTAAAAGCCACTAATTAATCACTGGGAAGCGAAAGCTCTCGCTTCTCGATGATCTTTTTAAGGTGGGAATGCCCCGTGAGAGTCGATGCTTTATCGATGAGGGGCCCTTTAGCCGGATCGATCTGCAACGATCGTCCCTCGCCACCCCCGCGGGTTTGGGGTCGGGTTCAAGGCTCTGGAGGGAGGAAAATCCCTCAGGAATACACCCAGGGCATCAGCTGAGTGAGAGATTGGAGTGGAAAATGGCATTTTGGTACCAGGATGATGCTCCTTGAGCAGCGCTGGGGCAAAAGCAGGATCCTGCACTGGGGGAGTTTGGGGGAGAACTGTGCTTCCAAAAAAAACATTCAAAAATTTTTTTTAAAAAGGCACCATGGAGCTGATTTCACCGTTTTCTGGAGCTTGACGTGTTTTTGCCCTTTTGAAATAACTTTCCATCTCAGAATACCCAAATTTTAAATAGAACCTAAAGTGACGAGAATAAAAAAAAAAAAGAAGAAGAAGAAGATGACTTTTTCATGAAACCACAAACGATATCCTGTTTTCCTGCTCTGTTTTGAGGAAAAGAAGTTGTTCCTGATGGGAATGAAGCCGTAATTTCCCTCTGCTGAGGGAAGGCAAATGTCCAGGCTCCCCCAGGTGAGGGGCACTGGAGGGGACTCAGGTCCTGCGACCCCACTCTCCACATTTTAAATAAAAAAACACCTGGAAGTTGAAGCCAAACAAATTTTGGAGGAAGATGAAGTGATGGGCTGCCATGAGAGGGGGATGGGACATTTAGGGGGATCCCAGCACTGCTCTGTCCCCTTGGTTGATCAAACCTGACCATGGTGCTTGGCCCTACTGGGAGGATGAACTGGTTTTAAAGGGCTTAAAATCCTCACTGGGAATTTCAGGCAGGAAAATCAATCCTTTGGTCCAACTGCAGCCCTGCTGCCTCCTCCAGATCCAGGCTGTGTGGGGACTGTCCTGCCATCCCTGAGACAGACATCCCAATCCCAGAACAGACATCCCAATCCCAGGACAGACATCCCAACTCCAGGACAGACATCCCAACTCCAGGACAGACATCCCAACCCCAGAACAGACATCCCAACCCCAGAACAGACATCCCAACCCCAGAACAGACATCTCAACCCCAGAACAGACATCTCAACCCCAGGGCTTGGTCACCAGGGGCTTTCCTGATGCATCTGAGAGTTCCAAAGTTCATTGGGAAGGAGAAGCCTTGCCTGGATCCCTTGGGATGCTCCCAGCCATGCTGAGCTTCCCAACCTCCTCCCCTCCACAGGATACAGGGATCCCTACCCCCTTCCCATACTTTAGAGTGAAGGAAGGAGTTTTCCTCCTCCTTCCCAAGCATGGGATGCAGGGATCAGCTTTCCTACCCTTTTCCTCGTGTGAGGAAGGCAGAGAGGAGCTTTTCTACCCTTCTCCATCCACAGGATTCAGGGATGAGTTTCCCTGACCCATTCCCATACTGCAGAATGAAGGAATGAGTTTTCTTACCCCTTCCCACACACGAGAATCAGGAATCTGGTTTTTTACCCTCTTCCCCATCCCCAGGATTCAGGGATGAGTTTCCCTGCCCTGTAATCCCCAGGATTCAGGGATGAACTTCCCTGCTCCTGCCCTACACAGAATTCAGGGATGAACTTTCCTACCCCATTCCATCATCAGGATTCAGGGATGAGCTTCCCTGTCCTGCCATCCTCAGGATGAAGGAATAAGCTTCCCTACCCTTGCCCTACACAGAATTCAGGGATGAGTTTCCCTGCCCCTTTCCATCCCCAGGATTCAGGGATGAGTTTCCCTGCTCCTGCCCTACACAGGTTTCAGGGGTAATCTTCCCTGTCCTGCCATCCCCAGAATTCAGGGATAAGTTTCCCTGCCCCTTTCCATACCCTGGATTCAGGGATGAGCTTCCCTGCCCCACACAGGACTCAGGGATGAGCTTTCCTACCCCTTTCCATGCCCAGAATTCAGGGATGATTTTCCCTACCCCTTTCCATGTCCAGGATTCAGGGATGAGCTTCCCTGCCCCACACAGGATTCAGGGGTAAGTTTCCCTGACCTGCCATGCCCAGAATTCGGGGATGTTTCCCTACCCCTTTCCATCCACAGGATTCAGGGATAAATTTCCCTACTCCTTTCCATCCACATAATTCAGGGATGAGCTTCCCTGCCCCTTTCCATCCACGGGATTCAGGGATGAGTTTCCCTGCCCCACACAGGATTCAGGGGTAAGTTTCCCTGACCTGCCATATCCAGAATTTGGGGATAAGTTTCCCTGCCCCTTTCCATCCCCAGGATTCAGGGATAAATTTCCCTACTCTTTTCCATCCACGTAATTCAGGGATGAGCTTCCCTATCCTTGCCCTACACAGGATTCAGGAATAAGTTTCCCCGACCCTTTCCATGCCCAGAATTCAGGGATGAGTTTCCCTATCACTTTCCATCCCCGCAATTCAGGGATGAGTTTCCCTACCCCTTTCCATGCCCAGAATTCAGGGATAAGTTTCCCTGACCCTTTCCATCCCCAGAATTCAGGGATGAGTTTCCCTGCCCTGCCATCCCCAGGATTCAGGGATGAGTTTCCCTGCCCCTTTCCATCCCCAGGATTCAGGGATAAATTTCCCTGCCCCTTTCCATCCACGGGATTCAGGGATGAGCTTCCCTGCCCTGCCATCCCCAGGATTCAGACGACTTACAGAGTTTCCCATCAATCCCAAATCCTGACACTTTTATAGGGCACAAAACACCTTTTTGAGGCCGAGCATCCTCTCAAGGAGCCGAACCCCTCAGGGACGAGCCCTTCACCTTCCCCATCCCACGGGATCACCCTGGCAGCATCCTCCCATCGGGACCACCACCCCTACACCCATCCACACAATTCCTTTCCTTTCCTCCTAAAATCCAAACCCGGGGACTCCATAGCAACCCGCAGCTCCGGGGTCTGACTCCAGCGCTTCTCTCGGCGCTGTCACTTCAGTTTCAGGCTACCCCCGGGTAGGTGTGAGGAACTCCAATTAAGCATTCCGCTGGCTCCCTGTGTGGGGGGACAGGCTCTGCTGTGGAGGAGGGAAGCCTCGGCGGTGACTAATCGCTCAGACACCGGGTGTCTGTGGCACCAGGGGAGGGCAGGCAGAGGGTTTTCCTTCACCGTGCAGCTGCCTCTGCATTCCCTTTTCGGGAGCGATCGCGGCTCCCCGCCGGGCTCGGGGGCTCCCGGGCGGAAGCTGGAAAGATCCCAAGCATCTTTCCGGCGATGCCGCCGCTGCTGCTGCGGATCTCTGTGCTGCCGCAGCCTTCGCTGCTCTGCCTTGCACAGCCCCAGGGGAACTTTGTTTCCCAGGGAAAAGCACATTCCTGGGGTTTGGAGGTGCCCCGCGCATCCCCTGCACTGGAGGAGTGGTTGGTGCTTTGGTGCCCTTTGGATGAGCATCCTCAAATATGGGTGAGCACCGTTAAATTTGGGTGCTGAATCCCAAAATGAATATTTGGCTGAGCATCCTCAAATTTGGGTGAGCACCGTTAAATTTGGGTGCTGAACCCCAGAATGAATATTTGGTTGAGCATCCTCAAATATGGGTGAACACCGTTACATTTGGGGTCTGAGCCCTCAAAATGAATATTTGGCTGAGCATCCTCAAATTTGAGTGAGCACCATTAAATTTGGGTGCTGAACCCCAAAATGAATATTTGGCTGAGCATCCTCAAATTTGAGTGAGCATCGCTAAATTTGGGTGCTGAGCCCCCAAAATGAATATTTGACCCTTGCAGAGGATCCCACCCTCGGCCACCGCTCCAGTCCTGACTGAGATGTGACAAATTGGTCACCACGAGGTCATCACCGCAAGGAGCCCCATGCAAACATCACCTCCCACATCCATTCCCTATGGAAAATCCGAAATACACACACCCAGGTGAAAGAGGGGCCTCAAGCACCCCAAAACTGCTCAGGGGAGCAGGACACCTCCCTGGGGACAGCGACTGGAGCCACCGCTCCAGTCCTGACTGTCCCGTGACAAATTGGCCACCACGAGGTCACCACCGTGAGCCCCATGCAAACATCGCTTCCCACATCCTCCCATTCCCGATGGAAAACCCCAAATCCACGCACCCAGCACCCCGAGCACCCCAAAACTGCTCAGGGGGGCAGGACAGCTCCCTGGGGACAGCGACAAAGGGTGACACCGAGGGTGGATCTCATTCTCCGGCACCGCTCCGGTCCTGACTGTCCCGTGACAAATTTGCCACCGCAAGGAGCTCCATGCAAACATCGCCTCCCACATCCGCCCATTCCCGATGGAAAACCCCAGCTCCACGCACCCAGCACCCCGAGCACCCCAAAACTGCCCCCCTTGCCCAGGACACTCCCTGGGCACAGCGACAGAGGGTGACACCGAGGGTGGCACACGCGTGGCGGTCGCAGCCTGGCGACACCGCCCCGCTCCAGGGGGACACCGAGGCTCTTCCCCAGCCTTGGCAAGGCTGCCTGAGCCAGGGCGAGAGGCGGCAGCGGGCCCGGCCCAGCCGCGGCTTCGCCCCCGCTCCCCGGGGAGGCGAGAAGGGGCCGGCGGCCGCCCCCCGCCACCGCCGTGGGCAGCGGCAGGATGTGCTGTCCCTCCCCTGCACTTCCCAGCGAGCACTTTACATAACTTCTGCTGCTTAGTCACAGCTTCGACTCCTTTTTTTTTTTTTTTTTCCCCTTCCCTTCCCTTTCCCTTTTTTTTTTTTTTTTTTTGGAGCGATTTTCTCAGCCGCATCAGAGCGCGAGTCATTTCGGCAGGGGAAGTCCCTTCCTTTCTTCCGTTCCCTTGGTAACTGCACAAATTTGCTCTTCAAATGATTCATGACCGGGGTGCTGTAGGAGTTCCCTCCTCCAACACAAATCGCTCCCACACAACCACACATGCCCGATTAATCATTGATCAGTGTCTCTTCCTCAAGGTACGCCCGGCTCCAGCGCTCTCCTCCGGCCACCAGGATGCTCCTGAGCGCCCTGGATGCTCACAAGTGTCCCCAGAGAGGGGACACAGGCAGGAGTTTGTAAGGAATCCCATCCCCGGATAGGTTTTGCAGGCTGTAAATGGAATTTTCCCGTGCTGGTGGGACGGGTTGGTGACAGGAGCCAGCGATGGGGTCGGAGCTCGGCGCTGCTGATGGTGACGGATGAACCTTCCTTGAACTCCCAACTGCACCAACTTTATTCAGGATCTGAGTTTTGATTCCATCCCAAACTTCCTCAGATTAAACAGAGCGAAAACTGAAACACCAGAGGGTCACCCCTCACCGTGTCAGTGTTGGAGGGATAGAACCCAACAGCAGAAAAAAGCCAAAAAAGAGCCAGAAAAGTCCTTTTTGTACCCCTGGTAAGCGAGGCCAAGAATCGTCCCAGGGCCTCACACATCTGCACCCGCAGCTTGGGATGGAAGTGGGAGCTTGGCTGCCAGGAATACCTCAGCTGGAAAATAAAATTAATCTGCAAAATCTCTCCCTGCCGTTTTTTTTTTTTTTTTGGTAGGTTTTATCTGATTTATTCTCTCCTCGTTATGAGGAGCTAATTAACAAACCATCGTTTAAATAAACAGCAGCCAGAGTGTTTGTAACCTTGGCTTTATTGAATTGTGACAAATTAGTAGCCTCTGCATATTAAATGAAACAGAAGCATCGAGGGAAAAAAACCCCTGAATTCCCATCTGGATAACGATCCTTGCTGTGGACACGGAGCAGAGGGAGCAACTCCTGGCCAGTGTGGAAAAATCCCAAATAACCCCAAAACCTGGCAGGTGCTGTGGCTTCACCCTGAATTCATCCCTGGGGAACGGCAGGGTCAGGACAAGGCTGGGCTGTGGATAAATCCGAGCAGCCCCTCTCGGAGCCTCGTTAACACCCCGTTCATCAGGGATCCATGATAATAATCCTAAAAGGCACCTCAGTGCCAGCCTGGCTCCCGGGAGGAGGGAGCAGCATTCCCAAGGGATGAGCTGGGAGCAAAGCCATGGCTGCTGTCCCAGGCCAGCCCTACCCTCCCTCCCTAAAGGAAGGGAGATTTTGGGAGTTTTCCCCCTTTTTCTTACTCCCCAAAAGGTGCAAGCATCACTCTCCATCCTCCCTGGCCCTGCTGTGGGATGGCCATTCCCAAAATTCAGGAGAGTCATTCCTGGGATGGCCATTCCCAAAATTCAGCAGAGCCATTGTTGGGATGGCCATTCCCAAAATTCAGCAGAGCCATTGCTGAGATCACCATTCCCAAAATTCAGGAGAGGCATTCCTGGGATAGCCATTCCCAAAATTCAGTGGAGCCATTGCTGGAATCACCATTCCCAAAATTCAGTAGAGCCATTGCTGGAATCACCATTCCCAAAATTCAGTAGAGCCATTGCTGGAATCACCATTCCCAAAATTCAGTGGAGCCATTGCTGGGATGGCCATTCCCAAAATTCAGCAGAGCCATTGCTGGGATCGCCATTCCCAAAACTCAGTAGAGCCATTGTTGGGATGGCCATTCCCAAAATTCAGCAGAGCCATTGCTGGGATTGCCATTCCCAAAACTCAGTAGAGCCATTGTTGGGATGGCCATTCCCAAAATTCAGCAGAGCCATTGCTGGGATTGCCATTCCCAAAACTCAGTAGAGCCATTGTTGGGATGGCCATTCCCAAAATTCAGTAGAGCCATTGCTGGGATGGCCATTCCCAAAATTCAGTAGAGCCATTGCTGGGATGGCCATTCCCAAAATTCAGTGGAGCCATTGCTGGTCCCACGGGTGCTTCCAGCTCCTGCTGTGCCACTGGGAATTGCTCAGTGACAGCTCTCTCGGGGGCTTTGGGAGTGCAATTACCTGGCAGAGTTAATTACACTCCAGGTGAGCACAGAGCTGAGCAGGGCAGCTGAGCCAGCAGCTCCTGTGGGTGGGAATGCTGGGATTTGCAGGGATGCAGCAGGGGGATCAACCCTCAGCACCCCAGGACAGAAATTCCCTCTGGACAGAGCACCCCAGCACTGAGGGAATCATGGAATTGTTTGGGTTAAAAAAGCCCTCTAGGATCACAGAGTCCAATCCTCCAACACTGGCAGGGCCAGCACCAAACCATGTCCCCAAGTGCCACATCCACATGGCTTTAAAATCCCTGCTGCAACAGTGACCCCACCACTGCCCTGGGCTGGACAACCTTCACAGGGAAAAAATCTTCCCAAAATCCAACCTAAACCTCTCCTGGCACGACTTTTGTCCTGTCATTTGATACCTGGGAGAAGAAACTGGTCCCTGCCAGTCCACAACCTCCTTCCAGGCACAGAATTTCCTTTCAAACATCTCTCAGGATGAGAAATTAATGAAATCAAAAGTGGTTTGGGTGGGAAGGGACCTGAAATCTCATCCAGTTCCATGGGCAGAGACATCTCCCACTATCCCAGGTTGCTCCAAATCCTGTCCAGCCTGGCCTTGGACACTTCCAGGAATCCAGGGACAGCCACAGCTTCTCTGGGAAATCCATCTCAAGGCCTCACCACCCTCACAGGGAAGAATTCCTTCCATAGGAACTTGGAGAGCAAAGGAAACTTCCCCCTGAGCTGCACTTTCTTTACTTACTTTGTGTTGTTTTTTTTTCCTTTAATTTCTTTTATTAATAAAGGCTTCATTAATGAGCAGCGACAGAAACTCACACCAGGGAACTGAGTATTCTGAGCAGCCAAGTCATCAATTAAACCAACATTTCCCTCTGTTCTTTCCCTTTCAAACCCTTGGTTTCATCACCAAAAAGCAGAGTCGAGAGGGCTCCAGCGAGGAGGAACAATAGCAGGGCACCAACTCCTACATCTGCCCCTTCTCCCCCGCAGTGAGGTGGGGATCAGCCATCCCACAATTCCAGGGATTCATGGGAACCATGGATGCTGCATGGCACAGCCAAGGAAAGCTGCCCCAGCACCTCCAGCAGCTCCCAAAATGTGGAACCCCCCTGTTTGCAGGGTTCCTAAAAGCTGGTATTTCCCCCCTCTAGCATCAATTAATGATTAAAATCATTCCTTGCCCTTTTTTCTCCTGCTGGGATGGTGAATGCACCTGGACCACGAGTGCTCAGCAAAAATGTCCCCAAGGTGTCCCTACAACTCTTCACCCAGCAGCTGAGGAGCTGAAACAGCAGCAGCCAGCAATTAACTCTCTCTGATTTTTGATAAATCCAGCACTCTGGAGAAGCTGGAGCTGAGTTCCATATGCTACAGAGGAAAAGTTTCCCACAGAGCACACGTCCCTTTGGGATGGGGACAGAGTCAGGGGACAGGGCCACGGGCACAGGCAAGCAGCCTGCGCCCTGCAGCTCCATTTCCATCCTTCCCTCGTGCAAAAACCCCATAATTTTTAAGGTTAATAAAGCCCTTGTTTGCTTAAGACAGCACCTGTTTCTATGGTGACACTTGCAACCCGGAGCCTGTTTATCAACGGCGACGCCGCGCGCGGTGACAGCGCGGACACGGCGGGGAACGCACGGCGGGGAAGGCCAGCGGTGCTGCCAGCACCTCTGGGGACAGCGCTGCCACCATCCCTCAGCCCCCAAACACACCAGTGCCCATCTCTGGCATCCCCACTCTGCCCTACAAAGCCACGGGAGGGGCTGGAGCAGCGGGAGCTGCGCCCACAGTGCGGGGAAGGCCGGGGTGAGCCATGGGTGGGAATGGCTCCGTTCAAAACCATTGGAGGCACTTCCCCTGTGCCACCCCAGAGTTGCCTGTGGCAGCTCCGTGCCTCGCTGTCCCCAGTGCCCTGCCCTGGGAAGGGGTTCAGGGCTGATCCAAGCGGTGCCGGTGGCAGCAGAGCCCGGCGGGTCCCGCTCGGTTCCATCCTGGCGCAGGATTTCTCCTGGCTGGCAGAACCCGTTTCCATAACGACTTTCTGTTACAAACATATTTTGATAAAAATAAAGTTAAAGCGGCGAGGCTTTAGTGGAGTACAAATTCGCTGCTCTCGCCCTCCCCCTTCCTCCTCCCCGAGGAGGGGGAATAAAGATGGAAAGCTTTCCATTTGAAGGGCAGTATTTTCTCCCTTCTTTTTCTTTCCCCACTGAATACAAAATGGAAAACCTTGTTTACCAGGGATTCGCTGTAAACCGGTTCCGACTCTGCCTGGTTACCTGATGCTCTACAGTATGTACAGGATAATGTGATAAATTCATTTCCAATTCACTGCATTATCCTTTGAATATTTTAATGACTCATTGAATGGAGTAAAAAAAAAAAAAAAGAGAGGAAAAAAAAGCTATTTCAAATGAACAATTATGCTGCATTAGAGTAAAGGCTGATTATATTTAAACACTGCTTCCATGGATAACGGGACATATCGACCTCCGCCTATAAGAGCTAATTTGGCTCTTATCTCTAAATAATTTTACACTGCAAATTACCATGAAAACCTAAAGGGCTTTAAAAACATTCATCAAAAGATATTATTCCACTTTGTAGCAACATTTTTATTTAAATTATTTTGAATAGGAGTGAAAGCATCTCTCGTGTTTGACAATCAGAGCGGCGACGGAGCAGCAGCTGATAAGGAACGGCGAGCGGTGGCCAGGGGACGGGATGGTTCCATCCCAAAAACCCACCTGGGAGAGCAAATCCCGAGCCAAACCCCAAAGTTGGTGGCGTGCCAAAGTACTGCAGCACCCAGGAGTGGCATTTAGTGCTGCTGGAGCTGCTTCCCTCCAAACTGGGGGATGGCAAAGCCTGGGTGGTGCCAGAGGGATGCCAGGGCAATACGCAAGGGATGCTGGGGGAAGGCTGGGGGTGGTACCAAAGGGATGCCAGGGTGACACCCAATGGATGCTGGGCTGGCACCCAGGTGATACTGGGGTGACACCCAAGGGATGTCAGAGTGATATTCAAGGGATGCTGGGGTGGTACCCAAGGGGTACTGGGCTGATACTCAAGAGATGCCAGGGTGATACCAAAGAGATGCCAAGGTAGTACCCTAGGGATGCTGGAGTGGTACACAAGAGATGCTGGGGTGGTACCCAAGGAATGCTGGGGTAGTACCCAAGAGATGCTGGGGTGAAGCTGGGAAAATGTCCAAGTGATGCTGGGGGGAGGCTGGGGTGACACCCAAGAGATGCTGAGCTGATACCCAAGGGATGCTGGGGGGATGCCAGGGCGACACCCATGTGATGATGAGGGGATGCCAGGGTGACACCCATGTGATTCCTGGGGGATGCTGGGGCAAAGCCAGGGCAATACCCAGGTGATGCTGGGTGATACTGGGGTGATGCTGGGGAGATGCCCGAGTGATGCTGGGTGATATTGAGGTGATACCCAAGGGATGCTGGGTGATGCTGGGATGATATGAAAGGGATGCTGGGTGATGCTGGGATGGTACCCAAGTGATGCTGGGTGATGCTGGGATGGTACCCAAGTGATGCTGGGTGATACTGGAGTGATGCTGGGCAATACTGGGATGATGGTGGGTGATGCTGGGGTGCTTCTGGGGTGGTACCAAGAACTGCTGGGCAATGCTGAGCAATGCTGGAGTGACACTGGGTGATACTGGGGTGGTACCAAGCACTGCTGGGTGATGCTGGGTGATACTGGGGTGACACTGGGTGATACTGGGGTGGTATTCAAGCACTGCTGGGTGATACTGGAGTGATGCTGGCTCAATGCTGGGGTGACACTGGGTGATACTGGGGTGACACTAGATGATACTGGTGTGGTACCCAAGCACTGCTGGGCACCCTGGGGTGACCCTGGGTGATACTGAGGTGATGTTGGCTCAGTGCTGGGGTGACACTGGGTGATGCTGGGGTGAACTGGGCGACACTGGAGTGACACTGGGTGATACTGGGGCGATGCTGGCTCAGTGCTGGGGTGACACTGGGCGACACTGGGTGATACTCAGGTGACACTGGGTGATACTGGGGTGATGCTGGCTTGGTGTTGGGGTGACACTGGGCGACGCTGGGGTGACACTGGGGTGACACCAGGTGATACTGGGATGACATTGACTTGGTGCTGGGGTGACACTGGGCTGTGCTGGGGTGACACTGGGCGATGCTGGGATGACACTGGGTGATACCAGAGTGACACTGGGCTATGCTGGGGTGACACTGGGCGATGCTGGGGTGACACCAGGGCACCGGCGGGCGCGGGGGCTCCTCCAGCCCCCCGGCAAGGCACCGGCCGCCCCATCCCTCCCGGAGAAAGGCACTTGCAAGCCCCTCTCTGCACCAAAGCAACAGAAGGTGTCATGTAAAGCCTACACGGTTATTTTAGAGCCAGTGTGCAAATAAGGCTGTCAGCTGAAGCTCCTCGGAGCCAAGACTTCCATATCCCCCCAAGGATCTGCATCTCAACGAGACACCATGTGGCTGAGCCCGCCGGCTCCGCACCCGGATTCGGGGCTGGGGGATCGGGAAAACTCCTCCCAGACACGCCAGGACCCCCCCACTGCACCCCCAGCCACGGGCACCGAGCTGAGGAGGTTTGGTCCCCGTGTCCTCATGGGATGGGAGGATTTTTTGGTGGTTTATTGGGCATTTGTGGGATTTGGGGGATTTATATGCGTTTCTGTGTGTGTAGAGGAGAGATACATATACACACACCCACGGGAGATGGAGGGGATATATTTATCCCATCATTATAGGGATCATATCAATATCTAGGTTTTATTTAGAATATTGCATGGGATCAGTGAATATCTCACGTTGGAAGGGACCATCAAGAGCACCGAGGCCAAATCCCTGCTTGGATATGTGTGTTTATATTTATAAATGTATTTATCTCGTGATAAGAAAGCTTAAGGAATTATTGGGGCTGGGATCCACCCCATCCCTGGCAGATAGGGAAAAACCCTTTTTCCTCCCAAAAAATCTCCTTTTTCCTGCCCTTTTTCATGGCCTAACACAGAATTTTTGACCTTAGAGATCACAAATGGCATCACCCAAACACCAGGGGAAAAAAATCCCATCTTCCATTTGTGCTGCAGGTTTGAATCCCACATTCCCCTTCTTTGCTTCAAGGATTTTACACTCCAAAAAAAAAAAATAAAAAAAGGAAAACCACAATAATTAGCAAGAGGGAACGGCTCCGAAGGATCTGTGTACAGAAGGAAACACAGGAGCTTGGGCTCCTTTGCGTTTGGTAAATATTAAAATTAATGAGAGACTTTCAGGACCCTGTTGTTAGAAATGCAGAAGGGTTTCTGTGAAGGATAAAAACACAAAACAACATGAAAAAAAAACCCCAAGCCCTGTACACAAATTCCTGCAATTATTCCCGATGCTTCCTATTTTTCAGCCAATTATGGAATCCATGGAAAGTATTAATATCCTGTTTTAATTTGCTTAATACGCCCATTAACAATAAAAAGTCTAATTAAGGTATCTGTACAAAGAGCCCTCAGCAGTAATTTCAGAGAATAATAGAGGAGAACGACGCGATATTTCTTGTTAAATGCACGCTGCAAATTAATTGATATCTTAATTAGGCTTTAGTACCCAGATTATCAGTTAGATTGATTTAGGGCTGCAACATCTCATTTTTTGAAGACATAAAAACAAGCAGGAAGGGAAAAAACTGCTTTTCCAAGATATTTCTGGGAGCAAAGGCATGACACACTGGGACAGGGAGAAGGACTCATCCCATGGACACACTGCTGGGAAGTGCCACAGTTCATCCCAAACTCATTTCCCCCCTTGTTTCCTCACTGAATTCAGACCATTTATAATCCAAAAAAATTGAAAACTAATTGAGATTTTCACCAAACCCACTTTTTTAAGCCCAAAACTCAACCAGCAGCAGGAGCTGTTTGGAAGGACGCGTTGTCTCCGCAGAGAAAACTGGTGGTGGGGAGCTGGCAAAGTGTTTTTTGAGCTTTCTTTTCCAGCATTTCCTTAGGAGAAGGAGGGGAAAAAAAAGCCAAAAACCCAAGCAGCAATATTTTTGGACCAGCCTGGCTCTTTATAGCCTGAGGAAGCACTTCCCTACCTACACGCCCAGCACCATTTACATTTCTCTGGCAAACACTCGTCCTCCCCTCCGGGGTTTCTCCAGGAGGAGTTTCATCCCATGGGATTCCAGCCCTCCCTGGATGCTCAGGAATGATCTCAGGAGGAGTTTGCATCCCATGGGGTTCCAGCCCTCCCTGGATGTTGGGAATGATCCCCATGGACTCACCTGGATGTCGGTGACCAGCCAGTGCCTCCAGAAGCGGAGCCGGGGGTTCTCTCTGTTGGGAGCATCGGGGTCCACCATCACCAGGACATATTTCTTGTTCTGCAAGAGAGGAGAGGGAGATGCTGTGGCCATGAGGTGACAGAAAAAAGCCCCCAAATCCATATTTTTCCACTCTTTCCCAGCTCTGGTGGTATCACCCCAGAGGTGAGGGAGGAATGGGCACCAGGGGAGGCCACAAACCCACTGGGCATGATTTAATCCCAAATCTTTCCAGGGTAAAAATGTAGGTTCTGCCTCCTCCAAAGAAAAGGCACCAAGGAGAATTCCCTCTGCTTCTCACCACATCCCACTGAGGCACAGGATTGCAGCCACTCTGGTATTTTTGGGATCCAGAGTTGGTTGGGGTCAAGCTGGGTACCCCATCCTCCGTGGGGGTGGCTGTGGGGAGCCAAACTCTGCCCCAAACATCCCAAAAAACCCAAAAGGTGTTCCTGGGATGCTGCAACGAGCAGCGCCTGGGGGTCAGGTACCACTCCTGTGTGATGGAATTGGGCAAAGAGAACTGAGATTTATGGATAAAACTGGTTTAGGCCCCAGGAAACCCTCCCAGCCCAGCCCAGGCCCCCACTGAGGGTACCCAGCACCCAAAGGTGCCACCAGCACAGAGCCCACGTGGATATTTTTGTCTGCTGAGGATGGAGCTGGCTTGGAAGTGACCTCTGAAAGGAAAACCTGCTGATCTCCAGGGATTTGGCAGGACCTCAGGCACCAGATTATCCCTCAAGCACACAGATTAAGGGATCTATATCCGAATAAAAGCTCCAGGTGCGTCTGTCGGGGAGCCAGGCTCTGCTCCAGCCGCCCCGGGGGCTGGGCTGTCACCAACAGCCTGGGGTTTAGCCCTGCAATTCCCACTGGAACTGGCTGGAGCTCTGTGGCTGCTCTGTGAAATCGGGCAGGGATTTGCACAGTGAGGTTCCTGGGGCTGACTCAATATTTTTGCTCCGTTTCCCAACCTCAGGTTGGGGTAAAGAGGCAAAACCCCCCTGAGGTGTTGCCATAACTTGTGCCCCCCTCCCTTGGCACCCCACACATCTCATAAACCTCTTGAAGACCGCAGGGAACACCATTTTTAACCAGAAAATGCAGATTTCAACACATTTAACTCACAACAGTTGCAGAAAAAATCCCAAACTCCCTCAAACCACCCCACCCGGGAACACCACTGCCCTGATCCACAAACCCCAGCCTGGCATCGCCCAGGGTGGGGGAATTACACCAAGCCTGCAGATGTGAGCGTGGGAAAGGGGCCGTGCTGGCATCACCACCAGAGGCTGAAGGTCAGGACCTCGAGGCTGAGCCGCCACCACCATCCCCAGCACGCTCCCAGCTGCAGCCGGCTGAGAGGAAAAAAAAAAAACAAAATAAAAAGGGAAGAAGCAGCAAAATTCCTTAACAGAGCCGAAATCAGCGTTTAATAGGAAGGAGGAGGAGGGGAGGGGGAGAAGAAGAAGCCCGACAACCCAAAAACCCTAGGCTGGAAGTGTGAAGGAATTTGAGCTCTAACTTTGGGGAGGGTGCGGAGCCGAGCTCGGCGTTTCTGAATCTCTCGGCTCCGCTCGGAGCCCAGCTGGTGGGAACAGAACGTGTAGTCATGGGACTGTCATCGTGTGCTGTCCAGGTTAACATGTAGCATTTCTATTACTATTAACAGACTTTCTGCTCCTCACTCCATCTGTTCTTCGAAATAATTGCAGTTGTACAGACCATGCCTTCGCTCCAGGCAGGCTCTGGGGAGAGGATAGTGTTTTTATGCAAAAAAAAAAAAAAAATTATTAAAAAAAAAAAAAAAAAGGGAAAAAAATGGGGAGGGGAAAAAAAAAAGTGTTAAAAAATAACAGCAAACACGAGAATAGAGTGCAAGTGAAGCTAACAGCAGGCTTGGAATTGGGGACAGATTGTGGCCTAGAAAGGTGACAGCGCACGCGGCCGCGGCCGGCAGGGCAGACCCCGGTGGGGACAGGAGCTGGGGTCAGCGCCCTCAGCAGGGCTGGCCCCGGGGGATTTTTCTCTCTCCTCACCTGCCGGCCACCCTAAGAGCCACAATCCCTCACCTTCCACCTAAAGATAGCAAAGCCCTCCCCGAGCCGAGTTAATCCAGGCTGCTCATCCTGCGAGGCTGCAGCAGCCCCCAAAGCCACCCCAAAACCTCCTGTGTGACCTCCCAGGGCCATGCCAGGCACCCCCAAAACAGGGGGATGGTTTTGCAAGAAGCAGAGCAGCAGAGTGTGGTGGTTTGGGGGGTTTTTGATGCTGAAATCCCTCCTCGACACAGGCTAACAGCATTAGCTGCTGTCAGGGCTGCAGACGGGAGCCAGCCCCGAGTGACACGGGAGCTGCTCAGCTTTACAAACATGAGCCAGCCCCAGGGATTTTGGGAGAGGAGGAAAGTGGCTTTAGATCAGAAAATTCCTCCAGTGCACAGGAGCAGGAGGCATCTTGCTGTGAAAAGAGAAGGGAGGAAGGGGGAGAGGAAAGAGAAAGCCACTTTGAATGAAAATTTGGGGGAGAAAATCACCCCCAAAGATTTGTCTCTCATTCCTGCTTGGCCCAAGCCATGGAGGAGCTGCTGGAGTGCAGCACCCAGTGTGTCCTATCGGTGCCATGGGATCATGGAATGGTTTGGCTGGGAAGAGAACTTGAATTCCATCCAGTTGCATGACAAGGTGTTCCAGGGACACCTTTCACTGTCCCAGCTGCTCCAACCTGGCCTTGGACACTTCCAGGGATCCAGGGGCAGCCACAGCTTCTCTGGGGGTTCCATCCCAGCCCTTTCCCATCCTAGCCAGGAGTTCCTTCCCCATATCCCATCTCTCTGGCAGTGGGAGCCATTCCCTGTGTCCTGTCCCTCCATCCCTTGTCTCCAGCCCCTCTCCAGCTCTCCTGGAGCCCCTTCAGGCTCTGCAAGGGGCTCTGAGCTCTCCCTGGAGCTTTCTCCTCTCCCTTGGGCACTTCCAGGGATCCAGGGGCAGCCACAGCTGCTCTGGGAATTCCATCCCAGCCCCTCCCCACGCTCATTCCTTCCAAAAATCCCACCCCAATCTTACTTTTCCCTGTTTGAAGCCATTCCCTGTGTCCTGTCCCTCCATCCTTGTCCCCAGTCCCTCTCCAGCTCTCCTGGAGCCCCTCCAGGCCCTGCAAGAGGCTCTGAGCTCTCCCTGGATCCCTCCCTTCTCCAGGCTGATGTGTGACACCAACTGGGTCACCCTTCCATGGCCACCCTTCCCTGCTTCCTCACCCCAGGACACTTTAAAATCAACATTTAACCATTGACAGCAGCTGCTGCCTTCCCAAGCTCTCAAACCCACACCTGCACCAGCTTTGCCCCCACACCCCTGGGAAGGGGCGTCCTCACCCTGCTCCTCCACCTGACACAGAGCTGGAGCAGCAGAGCTGGTGGCAGGTGACCAGAGCCCTGCATGCCGTGTTTTCCCTGCTAATTGTTTCTAGAGGGGGAAGCAGCAGCAAAATATCCACTTATTCCTGCAGAAAGCATTAGCTGCTCCAATTAGGCACAGGTTTGGGAAAGTCGCTCCGAGCAGGCAGCCACTTTTCCAAGAGGCAGGCGGGCAGGAGAGGGATTTTGTGCGCCGAGGATACACACGGAGCTCAACAGATCCCGCCGAGCAGGGGCTGCTCAGGAATTAAAGACTTATCCAAATGAAAGCAAACAGGGTGTTAAGTGACACACATGTAGAGCGAGCGGTTTCCTTGGAAACCAGCGCACATGGAAGCAGCACACATGCAGTGCTCGGGCGTTTTCGGCAGCCCTGGGGCTCTGCCCTGCCAGGGATACCCAGCTTGGGCTGGGCCTGGAGCTGGGTGAGCCCAGGGGTGGCTGTGGTGGTGTGTCCATCCCGTTGGCATCGCTTTATCCGGGGCGTGGAGGAAAAATGGATTAAAATGGGCTTTATTCTGTGAAGGGGAGATGGATGGTGCCCAAGCTTTGCTGTAGGAATTCCATCCCAAAACTGGGCCAAGCTTCAGCCAGCTTGCCACCATGGGAATGGTCAGGTTTGGATGGATCCAGTCTGGATCCTCCCAGCTCACCCATCCCTCAGAGCTGTGCACACCCACAGCACAGGGTGTTCCCTGCACCAGCCCCTCACCACCCAAGGGATGAGGTGAAATTTCCAGCTGCCCCATTGCCACCACATCCTTGACAGCTCCTAAGGAATTTCCCTGGGTTCTGAAAGAAATAATGGAAATCACGGACAGGTTGTGATGGTATCTGAGCCAAAAAACCTTTCACCTCCCTGGGAGCTGCAGCCTGGCATTGCCCCAGCCTGGATTATCCTGCTGGGAAGGATTTTGATGGCATGAGATGATCCAGGCTGGTCCCACTGGTGTGGAGATGGGACGGGGGATGGAGCCAGGGAAGAGCTGGGTTTATGCAATTACAAACAAAAAACCCACAACCTATCTCAAAATCGTTTCCAGAGCAGGGCAGGGAGCTGGGAAGAGTACCCAGAACGCTGGGAAACATCCCAGCTCTCCTCAGGGATGCTTGGAGGGTCCAGCTCACGTCCCACCAGAGCAGGAGTCGGAGGTGGAAGCGCCGCCAGCACCAGCTGAGATTTGAGATCAATCTGGGCTTTTTTCTTGGCTTGTCCCCAGTACTAAAAAGTTTCTATAACAGGCACCGGCTTCGCAATTCTGCTGCTGCTGCCTCGCCAGAGAGAAATTCCAGCTCCTTCCTCGGCGGCAGAGAAATTGTTTGTGACCGAGTTGTGCCGTGGCTTGGGGAAGGAGCTGCAGGATTTCACCTCCTCCCTTTCCACCTGCACCTTGCCACTTCCACGGGCACAAAAATCCAGGTCAGCAAAATTAACCCTGCTCCGCAGGACTCGCCCAAGGGGACAAGTGGCACCTGCTGAAGGCTTGACCCAACTCTCCCAGGTCTGGCTGCTGCTGCCCAAGGGAACTTCATTGAATTTCCAACTGCAGCTCTCCCCATCCCTCTGCTCTCCCTTGGGGCTCCCTCACCGGCCAAATATTTATGCAGCCTGATGTCCTAATGAGGATTGATTCATCCAGGATGGTTAAGGAGTGTGTGTGAAAGGTCTGTTCCCAGATTAAGGGCTTGGGATGCTTTAAGGAATGGATTATTTGCTCTGAAAGAACAGTTTGTTTTCCCTCATAGCAGCAATAAAGCAGCAGTGGGGTTGCTACACACCCAACACAAGCAGGCAGAAAGTGGGATAAATATTCCAAAGGGTTCATGGTGCTGGAATTACAGGTGACAGTGCCTCTAGAGCACTTTTGGGGAGGAAGGGGAGCAACAGGCTGTGATTCCACAGAGACCCCACTGTGGTTCCGCTTTGGCTTCCCCAAATTGAAGCGATTCCACCAAAATCCTCAAGGGGAAACCACCGGGGAATGGGGTCAGATGTCCCAAATCCAGGAGGGAACCAAGACCCCGAGAGCCGCTCCCGCCCGCTCCAGCTGCCGCCCCGCGCCCCCCTTTCCCCGGGAGCTGTTTGTCACCGCTGCAGCCTAATGAGCACCGCGCGCTCGTCCCCGGGCTGGGGACACCGCGGCCGGGCGGGGCAGCCGGGACGGACTCGGGAAGCGACACATCTCCCGAGCCCAGAGTGAGGAGGAGGAGGAGGAGGAGGAGGCGGCGGCCAGCGGCCGCGGTGGCAGAGCGCAGCCGTCCAGCCCAATTACTATCACGCGGGGGGACACATGGATTGGTGACATTTGACATTTTCTGCACAATATTTTGATGCAGAATGGCACCTCCGTCACAAATTATTTTGCAAAACTTGGCTTGGGTTCTGATGGGTTTTTAAAATTTTTTAATTTTTTTTTTTTTCTGGGGGGAAAAAAAAAAAGAAAAGCGTTGCACTGGGGTGGCATTTACAGGCCAGCAAAGGGAAGGGTCATGGTGTCCCCTCCGAGAGCTGTGCCACCAAGTGGGAAAACAAAGGGGAAACTGCACCCAGAAATTCCAGGCTTTGCTCCCATGCACCCGCAAGGCCCTTTGGGAACCTCAAAAGCTTTTTCCTGCTCCCTCCCATCATTCCTGAGGTGTCTCAGCTCGGGAGCATCGCGGGGACCAGACCCCTCCTGGCAAGGCAGGGACTCTCAGCGCTGGGAATTGCTGAACTCGGTGCTACCAGACACCTCGGCGAAGCTGAAATGACTTTAAATGCCTAAACATTTTAAAACAAACCCTGGAACAATTGAGCTCCGAACTCCTCGCCTGCTTTCTCTCCCTCCTCGCTCTCTCTCTCCCATTTTTACGGTTTCCAGAGCTGTTTTACGCCTCATTACCTGCACACTGTGAGTGATGTCTGTCGGTCCTAGAGCTGTAAATACCTTAAATCATGCTTCATTAAGAATATCTCTGGTGCTATTAAAGAGCTATAATAGACAACGAGTTAACAGATGATTAAATATGAACTCCATTTGTGTCACTCACCGCGGGCAGGAAGAGGCTTTAAGTTTTTTAAACTCGCTCTCATTATCTGGGGAAGTGGCGGGGATGGAGGGGGATGGAGGGAGGCTCGGTGGGATGGAGGGATGCTGGCTTGGAAATGTGAGGATGAGGATGGAGGGGGGCTGGAATGGGGTGGAAAGAGGCTGGAATGGGATGGAGGGAGATTGGAATAGAATTGAGAGTCTGGAATGAGATGGAAGGAGGCTGGAATGGGATGGAGGGAGATTGGAATAGAATTGAGAAGCTGGAATGGGATGGAGGGAGGCTGGAATGGGATGGAAAGAGATTGGAAGAGAATTGAGAGGTTGGAAGGGGATGGAGGGATGGGCACATGGAAATGGAGAAATGGGGTTGGAGAGGTTTTTGCATGGGATGGAGGGATGCTCACAAAGAAATTGAGGGTTTGGGGGTGGAGAGGTGCTCTTATGGAGCTGGAAGGATGGGAATGGAGGAGAATGGAGGGAGCCTTGCCTGGGATGAATAGATGAGCACATGGAAATGGAGAAGATGAAAGGATGTTCACATGGAAAAGAAGGGATGCTCACATGGAGATGAAGGGATGATCCTGTGGAGCTGGAGGGATGGAAATGGAGGAATCTGTCATGGAGATGGAGGGATGGGAATGGAGGAATCTTTCATGGAGATGGAGGGATGGGAATGGAGGAATCCTCACATGGAGATGGAGGGATGGGAATGGAGGAATCTCTCATGGAGATGGAGGGATGGGAATGGAGGAATCCTCACGTGGAGATGGAGGGATGGGAATGGAGAAATGTTCACATGGAGATGGAAGGATGGGAATGGAGGAATTCTTACGTGGAGATGGAGGGATGGGGATGGAGGAATCTCTCATGGAGATGGAGGAATTCTTCTATGGACATGGAGTGATGCTCGTGAGGAGCTGGAGGGACAGGAATGGAGGATGCTCTGTGTGGAGATGGAAGGATTCTCTCATGGGGATGGAGGGCTGGAAGGATGCTGTCAGTGGAAAAATGGAATGGAAGAATCTTGTGGAATGTGTGGAGATGGAGAGAGGGGAATTGAGAGATGGATACTCATGGAGATGGAGGGATGGGGATTTAGGGATCCTCACGTGGAAGTGAAAGGATGGAGATTTATGAATGCTTGAGAGGGGTTAGAGGGATGTTTCCATGGAGACAGAGGGATGTTGGCCCCATGGATGGGGGTTCTGCACCAGGAACACCCAGGAGCCACCAGCTCCTCCATGCTGTGACTCCAAGCTGATGATCCTTGCTCAGATTTTCCCAGCTGGGGTCTGGTAGCTGGAGATTATAAAGAAAATCAAATAAAGGGGGAGGTGGACAATGAGGAGATGCTTTGGATGGGACAGGATGAGTATTTGGAAAAAAGGTGGGTGGGACTGAAGGAGGCATGGATACCTGGGAAGAAGGGCTGGAGAGAAGCAGCATGAATGGAGCTGCAAAAGGGATTGAGCATCGCTGGCTCTCAAATACCAGAATAGCTCAGCACAAATGAATTGCCGAAGTGCAAATTAAATAATAATTAATACCATTAAAATCCCATGAGCACACAAAAATACTGGGGAAAATTAAATAATGAGTGTTTTCTTCTTTTCTGGATTAGATTCTGCTCTGTGAAAAGAAAGAGCATTTTCACAGGCTCCAGCACAAGAGGAATTATCCCAGTGTCACAATCCTGGCTGCGATCGAGGCTGTGGATGGTGCCAAACACCCAGCACAGTGTCCCCAAACTGTCCCAAATGGAGAAACGGAGCTGGGGAAGGGTCTGGAGCCCCAGGAGGGGCTGAGGGAGCTGGGCAGGGGCTCAGCCTGCAGCAAAGGAGGCTC
>JAWWLS010000092.1:3534075-3558406 GCA_035040975.1 Myioborus melanocephalus
TAATATATAATATATAATGTATAATATGTAATATATAATATATTATATATAATGTATAATATATAATGTCTCATATATAATGTATCATATATAATATATAATGTATCATATATAATACATTATATATTATGTATTTTATATTATATATTATGTATTATGTATTATGTATTATATCATATATCATATATAATATATTGTACATAATACGTAACACATAATATATAATATATATTTGGAATAAATATTATATCTATATTTCCATCTATAATATATATATTTGTATATTTTAATATAAATTTCTAGTATTTTAAAATATCTTCTACATGGAAATATAGACTATATTCTCTATGTATTCTCTATGTGTTATCTATATAATGTTTACATATTTTAAATACATACTGTATAGAAATGTAGACTATATTCCAGATAGATAGGGATATATTGGGAGACACATTCCCAATATTACTTAGGGATAGGACCCTGCCTTAGGAGCTCATTAAAAAGCTGTTTAAATGTGGGAATAATGGGAGAAATCTACACCCAGCTACCCCGTGAAAGAGCTTCGGGAAAACAACCAAGAGCTCACCCTCCCTCCACACAAACTGCTCTTGCCAGGAACAGGAGGGAAAAGATGCTCAGCTCAGAACTTCCCTCCCTGGTAAAATATTTAATAATAAACTCAGAGGAGAAGCCAACTGTCTCCCTTGGATGTGGTTTTCATTTGGAAGTTAATGGGAGTTTTATTTCCAATCCAAATTTTTTTTTTTAATTTTTCTCTCTTTTTTTTTTTTTTAATTCCTGATGTATGTTTTGTTCTGATAAATCCATCCTGTCAGGGCGAATAAATTCCAGCTGGGATGGACAGAAGGATGACACCCGTGTCACATTCCATTCCCCTCCAGCCACCCTCTCCCGAGGCTCCCGATCCCCGGCACTCGGTTAATGGATCTCGGGAACAACATTTGGAAACGCCCCGAGCCCCACAACAGCCGCGTTAACGTGGTAATTCCCACCGTGCCCCGGCGCTTTGAAATCCCGGGGAAAAAACCCAAAAAACCCCAAAAAAACACCCAACAAAACAAAACAAAAAAAAAAAATAAACTGGGGGAAAGCTGAAAGGAGTCCTGTGAAAAGGAACAGGGCATCATTAACGCAGCCGGATCCGTATCACAGGCTGCAGCAATTATTCCCGGGTGGAACACGGCAAGCTGTGAAGAGCTTTCATTACCAGGGGTGTTCCAGGTCCCTCACCTCTGGCCAGTCTCCCGCTAAAACGGGCATTTTCTGCACCACGGATTCCAGCTCCATTTAAATCCATAATTGCTCTGATTGGGGGGCATCTGGAGCACGGGGAATTCATGACTGAGAAATCTATTAGGCAATAAGTTGATTACTTTTAGGCACCTTCGAGTCGGCTGGCCTCAATTGCTGCCCGGCTCCGGGCGGTGCCTGGAGGTGCTGATTTCCAGGGGGTGCCGTCTGCCCCGGCTCCCCCGAGCCTCAATTACCTTCCCGGGTCACCAAGGGGGAATTCAATCAGGGAAGCAGCCCATGGGATGCTGCTCCTGCCTTGGAGATGCAATTCCCCTCTCCAACCCACCCACGATGGATGTCAGGTGGGGTTTCATCATTCCCCAGGCCAAGCAGGAGGTGTTTGCTCCAGGGATGCTCAGGTGTGCATCAGGAATGATCCTTCCACAATAATTTTCCTTCTTGTGTCTCTCATTCTGTACAGGGATGCTCAGGTGTGGATCAGACATGATCCTTCCATCCCCCTTTCCCTTCTCCTGTATCCAATTCTAGTCCAGGGATGCTCAGGTGTGGATCAGACATGATCCTTCCATCTGTATTTCCCTTCTCCTGTATCCATGTTTGGTCTAGACATGCTCAGGTGTGGATCAGATCTGATCCCTCCATCCTTATTTTCCCCTCTCCTGTATCCATGTTTGGTCTACAGATGCTCAGGTGTGGATCAGACATGATCCTTCCATCCCTATTTCCTCTTCTCCTGTATCCATGTTTGGTCTAGAGATGCTCAGGTGTGGATCAGATCTGATCCCTCCCTCCCTATTTTCCCCTCTCCTGTATCCAGTTCTAGTCCAGAGATGCTCTGGTGTGGATCAGGTGTGATCCATCCATCCCTATTTCCCCCTCTTCTCTATTACCTGTTTTCTCCAGGGATGCCCAGGTGTGGATCAGACATGATCCCTCCATCCCTATTTCCCTTCTCCTATATCCATGTTTGCTCCAGGGATGCTCAGGTGTGGATCAGACATGATCCCACCATCCTTCTTTCTTCCTCTCCTGTATCAGTGTTTGCTCCAGGGATGCTCAGGTGTGGATCAGATGTGATCCCTCTCTCCCTATTTCCTCCTCTCCTGTATTCCCCATGTACCCCAGGGATGTTCAGGTGGAATCCTCATTTTCCCTTCTCCTGTACTCCCTGTTTTCTCCAGGGATGCTCAAGTGTGGATCAGACATGATTCCTCCATCTCTATTTCCCCTCTCCTGCATTCCCTGTTTTCTCCAGGGATGCTCAGGTGTGGATCAGATGTGATCCCTCCATCCCTATTTCCCCTCTCCTGTATTCCCTGTTTGCTCCAGGGATGCTCAGGTGTGGATCAGAAGTGATTCCTCCATCTCTATTTCCCCTCTCCTGCATTCCCTGTTTTCTCCAGGGATGCTCAGGTGTGGATCAGATGTGATTCCTCCATCTCTATTTCCCCTCTCCTGTATTCCCTGTGTACCCCAGGGGTGCTCAGGTGTGGATCAGATGTGATTCCTCCATCCCTATTTCCCCTCTCCTGCATTCCCTATTTTCTCCAGGGATGCTCAGATGTGGGCCAGCCACAATCCCTGAATCCTCATTTTCCCCTCTCCTGTATCCATGTTTAGCCCAGAAGTGATCTCACCATCCCAATTTCACCCTCTCCACTTTTCCCCCCAAACACCCCTTTGGAAACCAAACAAAACCAATTTCTCTGCCTTTTTTACCACCCTATTGTACCAAAACGGGCACATTCACCAGAAAACTCCCGAATTTCCTCGCTGCCATTCCCACCTCCCTCACTCCCCGGGGTGAGCTGTGCATCCTGGGGTTATCCATTCCCGGGGGATGCTGCAGGAAACGGGAGACAATGCTCCATTCTCCTGCTCCTCCCCATCCCTGTATCCAAGTGCCTTCCAGGAGTGCATTAAATGATGCGATTAACATCTGTCACATGCGCTTCAGTCTCTCTCTCAGCCTCTCCCGGGGGAAGCAGCCACACGTGCAGGGAAAGGGTTTGTTTTGGTGGATTCAGCTCCTTTCTCCAAGCTCCCTGGAGCATGGGGGGAGTTGGATCTTCGTGGGTGGAGTGTCCCAGGATGGGGGGGATGGCAGCTCCCAGTCAAATCCCGCTTTTTGGGATGATGGGTTCAGCCAAAAGCTGCTCCTGGGGTGGGAGGGGGTTTGGGGAGGATGCTGAGGGGTTGGAGCAGAAGCAACAGCAGCATTCCAAGATTCCTGCAGTGGGAAGACCCTTCCCTTTTTATACTGAACCCCAAAAAACCCCAAAGCCCTTTCTGGGGATAGATGGGTGTAGATTTCCCCCATTATCCCTAAATATTTTTAATGAGATCTCACGGCAGGGTCCTCTTCCTATGGGCTGATCTCCTTTCCCTGTTTATACCCAAACCCTAAAAAAACCCTAAAGCCCCTTCTGGGGATAGACGGGTGCAGATTTCTCCCATTATTCCTAAATATCTTTTACTGAGATCTCACAGCAGGAGCCTCTTCCTAAGAGCTGATGTCCCTTCCCTGTTTATACCCCAAAATTCAAACCCTGCTGGAAAAAATGCCCATTTCCTGCACATTTCTCCTGGCAGGAGCTGAACCAGACGCCTTTACTCAACCATACAACCTGTGGCTGCTCCCAAAAAAGCCCCACATCCCATGTGGATATTGAGACACACCCAGGGCAACCTCTCGACTCCCAAAATCCACCAAAATCAACACCAGCAGCGGATCTAGGACACCACAGGGCAGGGATGCTCCAGCATCCAGGAGATTGGGAGGAAAAATCCCCATTTAAGGCGATCAATCCCTTCAGTAGGATTTTTTTGGGGGGATGGAGAGAAAGGATGAAGCAGCATCTTTGCAGGACAAGCAGGAGGGCTGGGATGCTGCTCCCACAGGCAGGATTCCTTTTAATTGATTTCTCATGGTTTGGTGGCTCCTGGCTTTAATTACAACACAAATGTTTGCTGGTGCAATTACGGTGCACACGCCATAAAGCTGTTAGAGGGTGTCACCAGGTCATGGCTCTTCATTTATTTATGGCCTCGAGAGAAAAAAGAGAGATCCTGCCTCCTGCCCAGATCCCCGGGGATCAATCCTAATCCCAAATTGGGTTTCTTTGTGGCAGGGTGGATTGGTTTGGATTTTTTTTTTTCTTTTTCTTTTGGTTTAATATATTTAAAGGAAAAAAAAAAAAAGTGCCTTGCAGCAGCTCGTCTGGGGGTGAAATAATCCACTCAACATTCCGATTATCAGCTAATGCACATTTGCATTAGAATGGGTTAGAAGAGCTCCCAGGATGGAGCAAGATCCCCACGGATCAGCCACTGGCCTTACACAGAAAAGTCATGGATCCCTGCCCTGAGCATGAAAACAGTCAGGGATGCAGGGCCAGATACAGCATTAAATAGATGGAATAGAAAATAAATGTATAGGAAAGCTGTGTTATATATAATAGATTGGGAATATAAATATTATATATAGTAAATGTGGAAGTATATAATATATAATATAATGGGAATATAAATATTATATATAATAAATTGGGAAAATACATAATATCTATAATATATTTGGATTATACATAATATAGATATATAATATATTTGGAATATTGGGAAAATACATTATATATATAATATATTGGGAATATACAGTATATAGATATAATATATTTGGAATATTGAGAAAACATATAATATATATAAAATATTGTTAATATTCATAATATATATATAATATATTTGGAATATACAAAATACATATATCATATATTTGGAATATTGGGAAAATACATTATATATATAATAGATTGGGAATATACAAAATACATATATAATATATTTGGAATATTGGGAAAATACATTATATATATAATATATTGGGCATATACAAAATACATACATATAATATATTTGGAATATTGGGAAAATACATTATATATATAATAGATTGGGAATAGACATTACATATATAATATATTTGGAATATTGGGAAAATACATTATATATAATAGATTGGGAATATACATTATATATATAATATATTTGGAATATTAGGAAAATACATCATATATATAAAATATTATGAATATATAAAGTATGCATAAAAATAATTGGGAATATATGTTATGTATGTAAGATTATTTGGAATATATTCACAATATTCTTTAGAATTAAGACCATGGCATGAGATTTCACTAAAAATGTTTGAATTCAGGAATAATGGGGGAAAAAAAACCAGAATGAGCCAGGGCAGCTGGTCCTGAGCCATGGGGTTCTCCTAAAGCTTGGGCAGTGCCTCACACTGGAATGGCAGTGCCAACCCCATGGAAAACCAGCAGCACCCCTGGGCTCTGGGTCTGTGCCCATCCCAGCTTTAACCCCCCAGGAAATTCGGGAGCAGCGGCCCCAGCCCAGGCGGGGGAAGAAGCCGGGAGGAAATTCCCGGTGCGGAGCTGCCGAAGGAACGCAGCCCCCGGAGCTGCCCGAGCCCTGACTCTGCACCTTTCCCACCTCAGCTGTCAAAATGAAGCCCTTGCCCCCCCCGGAGCCTCGTTAAAAATGAGATGCTTCCCTAAGGCGAGCGAGGGAGACATGGCCAAATTAATGAGGATGTGACAGAGTTTACAGGGCGGATTAGACTCCTCTTCCCCCGGAATAAACCTGGGGATTGAGGGAGAAGAAGGCAAGGCGAGGCTGAGGGATGGCCGGGGGTTTGGGGAGCATGTGCGCTCACCAAAAGAGCAATCCTGTCCTTGTCACTGTTAATCAGGCACAGGGACAGGCGGGAAATGCTCGGCCCTGCTGGGGAAGGATGGGAATTAAAGCTCCCTGCCCCACGGATCCGGATCCGGCCTCCTCTGGGTGAGCTGTGCCAGGAGCAGGTTTGCAAACATGTCCCTGCAGCTCTCCCACTTCATTTCCCCATTGGAAAATAAATAAACATCATTGTTTGGGGTTTTTTTTTTCTTTTTTTTTTTTATCTCTCTTTTTCTGCTTTTCTTTGTCCAATCTGGAAAGCAACAAATTTCCAGCAAGGAGCTGGGATAGGCTGGAGGCATCTCCAGCTGGGCAAGGGGCACCTTGTCTGTGTGATGAGGAAGGATTTGTGCCCCAAAACCCCACAATGCCTAAAACATGGAGCATCCATGGTCCCAGCCCAATAAACTGGGATTTGGTACCACTGGAACAATCCAGCTGATCCCACTGGAAATGATGCTTCCAAAATGCCCACCCCCTGTAGATATAACCCTAAAGCTATGTCTGGAGGGGAGGGGACACCTGTGATCCCCTCTCCCACCATCAACAGCATTTGATGGGATATGGGATTTTGGGAAAGCACTGAGAGGGTCCTGTTTGAGGGCACCTCTTTAATCCCAACTCCATGAAACCAAAATAAAGCTCGAAACAATCCTGAACCAACCCCTCGAGCCCAAACAGCAGCGAGATTTGGGAGCCAGTCCAAGCTCTGCAGCTTAGGCCCATCTCCAAATATCTCCCAACAAGTTTATTTATGGAAAATAAAATCAGTCCAAGATGTTCACAGCTCAGGAATATTTAATGCTATTTGGTGAGAAAGTATTTCCAGCGAGGAGGGAAGCGCGCGGCTCCCCGAGCCCGGCTCACGGCATCGCACCGGGAACCCACCCCGGCCACCCAGAGCCCTGAACTGGTCTGACTGGATCAAACGCCTCCCTCCATTCATTCCTGCTTAATGAATTGGCTCTGGAGGCCGGGATGAGGTGAGCTGTGGGAAGAGGAGGTGCTGAGGGATCTCCGAGGGGAGCGCTGCCCCTCAGTGCCACCGCATCCGTGAGAGAGGGACACCTCAGACCTGTCCCTTTCCCGTCATCCAAGAGCAGGAGGGAAATTTCTCTGCGTGGGAAGGGGAGGGAAGGGTGGCAGAGTGACCCCTGATGATGCTCAGACACAGATCCCCCCCTCTGGCAGCCAAAACCCCGGGAGCTGTGGCCACCTCAGCGCTGAGGTCACCCACGGGGGGCACGCGTGACACGGAGCTGTCTGCTGGGCCAGCCCCGGGTCAAGGGCAGGCCGGAGGCAGCGGTGATGGGAGGCACTTTAATAGACACCTGCCACCTGATGGGAGAGTTAATGCATCCCCCTGATCCCACAGAATGTCCCCCTGATCCCATGGCACACAGAGGAGCATCCTCAGCCACAACCCGGCTGCCACCACACGCTGGGCTGTCACCCTGGCCAAGGGGGAGACACCAAGCAGCCAGAGAGGGAGGGACAGAGCCAGGGCAAGGCCTGGACTTTGCAAACAGCTCTAATATCCCTGGAAGACATCTCCGAGTCATGCACGGGGTTGGAAATGTCTCCCATTATAATTCTGAGTCATTCGTGACTCAGTGACATTTCTGGAATGGAAAAGCAGTGGCTGGCCCAGCCCTGTGCTGGGGCCACACCACAACTCCAGGGCTTATTTCTGATCCTGTTTCCCAAACAAACAACCCCCCAGAGCCATCACTCCCCAGCCCGGATGTGCAGCCATTCGTGGATGGTCCTCTGGGATGGCAAGTTTAGGATTCCCAGCCCCAGAGGTTTTGTTTTGTGTGGGAAAAGCTGGGATCTGAGCCCAGGTGTGGTGGCAGTGGCTGGAGCTGCCCCAGGGATATGATGAGCAGTGTGGGATTTCCTAAATCTTTATGTTTAAACATAAAATCCTTAAAAAGAAGTAAAAACAACCATAAAACAAATAAAAGCAATTTCCAACAACCCAGGACTGACACGCACAAAGCCAGGGTCAGGCTGCTGCTGCAAATTTCCTGCAGGAAAAAGGGGTTCAGGAGCACTTGGACACAACAGGGTTGGAATGGTCACCCTGGTTTTTCCTAGGGACAGGCACTTTCATTAAGGGAGCCCTCATCGCTCAGTTTTATCCTGGGAATGGCCAAATCCAGGCCAGGAAACACTTGGTGAACTGATAACCCTGGATCACACAATTACTTCCCCCCTCTCTCCATGGTCCTTTTACAGCCTGTTATTAAAGCATTTGATTTTAGAGGCTGGGAGGAAGCTGCTCCCAAGGAAGGCATGGGGCCAGGATGCTCAGAGCCAGGGATGCTTGGAGGCAGGATGCTGGAGGGGCAGGATGTTCAACAGCTGGGGGACTTGGAGGATGGAATGCTTGGGAGTCAGGATGCTCAGAGGTCAGGATGCTCAGAGGCTGGGATGGTTGGAGGCTGGGATGGTTGGAGGCTGGGATGGCTGGGGGCTGGGATGATTGGGGGTTGGGAAGATTAGGGGTCAGGATGCTTGAAGAGAGGGATGCTCAGAGCCAGGGCACTCAGGGGTCAGGATGCTCAGAGGATTGGATGCTTGGAGATCAGCATGCCCAAGGATCAGGATGCTCAAGGATCAGGATGCTCAAGGATCAGGATGCCCAAGAATCAGGATGCTCAGGGGTCAGGATGCCCAAGAATCAGGATGCTCAAGGATCAGGATGCTCAGGGATCAGGATGCTCTGGGGTTGGGATGCCCAAGGATCAGGACCCTCAAATATCAAGATGTTCAAGGATCAGGATTCTCAGAGACCAGGACGCCCAAGGATCAGAATGTCCAAGGATGAGGATGCTCAGAAATCAGGATATTAAGGGGTCAGGATACCCAGGGATCAGGATGCCCAAAGATCAGGGTGCTCAGGGGTCAGGATGCCCAAGAATCAGGATGTTCAGGGGTTGGGATGCCCAAGAATCAGGATGTTCAGGAGTTGGGATGCCCAAGAATCAGGATGCTCAAGGATCAAGTTGCCCAAGAATCAGGATGCTCGGGGTTCAGGATGCTCAAGAATCAGGATTCCCAAGGATCAGGATGCTCAGGGATCAGGATGTTCAGAGATCAGGATGCCCAAAGATCAGGGTGCCCAAGGATCAGGATGCCCAAGGATCAGGATGCTCAAGGATCAGGATGCTCAGGGATCAGGATGCTCAAGGATCAGGCTGCTCAGGGATCAAGGTGCTCAGGGATCAGGACCCTAGGATATCAGGATATTCAGGGATCAGGACCCTCAAATATCAGGATTTTCAGGGATCAGGACACTCAGATATCAGGATGTTCAGGGATCAGGACACTCAGATGTCAGGATGTTCAGGGATCAGGACCCTCAGATATCAGGATATTCAGGGATCAGGACCCTCAGATATCAGGATGTTCAGGGATCAGGACCCCTGCATGTCAATGCTCAGGCCCTGCTGTGACGCTCACATTCCCCAACACCCCAAGCCCTCCATGCAGTGACAGCACCCACGGGAACCCAGCACGGCTGTGGCAGGACAGAACCCAAAACAGGCCCCAAAACACAACCAACCCCTGGGCCCAGGCACTTTGAACACCAGGAAAACCCAGCTTGGTGCAGGAGCCTTCCCTGCACACCCTGCTTTGCCACCTGCAGCTGGTGATCCCAGCTCAGCACCCGGGGAAGGCTCCGGCGGCGCCAGGACACATCAGAGCACAAATAGACCCGGAGCCGTCGCCCCCCTCCCGTCCCTGCTGCCCCCTTTTTACTATTATGTCTGAGAGGAGACGTCTCTCCTGGGTTTTTTCCCGCTGATTTAATCGCTTGGTGATGAGGGCTGCCTGGCTGGGATACAACTGAGCTCTGGGCATGGCCAAAAGAAATGGGGGATCTCAAACGAGGAGGAAGCATCAGTAGCAGCGACGCTGATTGACAGCGAATGAAATGGAGCGGCCAAATTCCATTGGCGTGGTTTGAAATTCCCAGGACGCTGCAGAGAGCTGATGGCTCCTTTCCTAGGGTTTTGCCAGAGCTGGCATTTGCCTTTCATCCTCGTTTAATTCACTGTTTGGAGGCCGCCACGGGTTTGTGTGTGCTCGTAGCGGGGTTTGAATTGCACGCTTGGCCTCGTGGAGGAGGTTTTTTGGTGTGTTGAGGTGTGCAAAGAGGAGGCTGAGCTTTTCCTTGGCCACAGCTCTGCCTTGTGGCCTCAAGCCCTTGGGAAAAGTGCAATTCCTACCCTGGATGTGGGCGGTTACATGGTTTATAAAGGATTTTCCTGGAAAGGTGGTGCCTGTTAGGGTTTAAACTCCAGGTGCCTGGGTGGGATATGGGTGGCATCACTCAGGTAGGGACCCCACAGTGATCCTCCCATCCACCTGCAAGTATCCCTATCCCAAATACTGGATTTTGCTGGGAAAAACACATTTGTGAAAGCTGCAGTTAGTGCAGGGGCCAAGTGGCTTTGCTCATCTCTGTTCTGTCCCTACAGTGACATTCCAACAAGAGAAAACCAAAAGGTAACAAAAGTCTGTTTGCCAAACATTTCTTCACCTTCCAAAGGGAAAGGTACCAGACAGCAGCTCCCTCTCTGCCAGCAGCCTCTCCTGGACCAGCTCATCTCAGGGATATCCCATGAAAAAGGGAAAGGAAGAGGGAGAGGGAGAGGGAAAGGAGAAGGAGAAGGAGAAGGAAAAGGAAAAGGAAAAGGAAAAGGAAAAGGAAAAGGAAAAGGAAAAGGAAAAAGGCCAAACTGGCCACAACCCAGCAGCCAAGCTGCTCCTGTCCCCAACCACCAGGAGCCCTGATCTCCCCCATGGCCAGCTCTCCACCCAAATTCCCAGGCTTTTCACTCCAGCTGGAAGAAATCTGGCAAATCCCCAGGCTGCTGTGACCTGCCCCGCTGTGAGGAGGGAGAACTCCCGGGAGCAGTGAGGACGGGACGAGGTCCAGCAGCTGCCCCACAAACCAGGGCAAAGTCCCAACTCAATCCTGACCCCACGTGTTCCCCATCCCATCCAGGGTTATCCCCCCAAAACAGCCGGGTCCAGGCAGGAATTTAACAGTTTTAGTGGGAAAAACTCTGATTTTGCAAATCTGGTGGGTGCTGCCACCCCAGGGCAATCCTGGCTCTGTCATTGTCCTCCTCTGGGCTCTGAGTGATGGGGAAGGGGCTGGGCAGCATCTTAAGGGATGCAGAATTTTTGGGGGTGCAGAATTTTGGGGGGCTGGGGCATCTTGGGGCGCTGAGCATCCTAAGGGATTGCAGCATTTTGGGGGCTGAAGTATCTCAAGGAGTTGCAGCATTTTGGGCTCTGTAGAATTTTGGAGGGCTCAACAATTTGGGAGGCTGTAGCATTTTGGGGGACCTCAGCATTTTAGGGGGCTGCAGCATTTTGGGGCAGTGAAGCATTTTGGGGACCCCAGCATTTTGGTGGGCTCAGAATTCTTGGGGCTCAGCATTTTGGGAGAGTGAAGCGTTTTGGAGCAGTGCAGCATTTTGGGGGGCTCAGTATTTTGGGCAGTGCAGCATTTTGAGGTCCCAGCATTTTGGGGGCTCAGCATTTTGGGGCAGTGCAGCATTTTGGGGGGCTCAGCATTTTGGGGGGTCTGCAGCATTTTGGAGGGCTCCGCATTTTGGGGCAGTGAAGCATTTTTGGGGGCTCAGCATTTTTGGGGAGTGAAGCATTTTGGGGACCCCAGCATTTTGGGAGAATGAAGCATTTTGGGACAGTGCAGCATTTTGGGTGGTTCAGCATTTTGGGGGCTCAGCATTTTGGGAGAATGAAGCATTCTGGGGACCCCAGCATTTTGGTGGGCTCAGCATTTTCGGACAGTGCAGCATTTTGGGGGGCTCACTATTTTGGGGAACCCAGTATTTTGGGGGGCTCAGTATTTTAGGAACCCAGCATTTTGGGGGCCCCAGCAGCGCTGCCGCCTCCCCTCCTCTCCCCCCTCACCAAATATTTGTTGTAACGAGCGAATTCCCGTCCGTGCGGGAAGCGCGGCTGCCTCCAGCATTCCCAAACCCTGGAAAACCTCTGGAGACAGAGAGCCACGAGCCCCTGGAGCCCGGGCCACAGCAGGTGACAACCCCTCGCACTTGCCCCCGTGTCCCCCGGGCTGTGCTGGGTGGGAGCAGCCACCCGCCGGTGTCCCCGTATCCCTTCAGTGCCACCACACCGCGTCCCCCCGCGGCCACCGCTCCCCGCGCTTTGATCCGCCGCTTAATTCCCGCTTCCCATTAATTCCTGATCAGGCTCTGAACCTTCTCGCGGAGATGCCGAGATCAAATGCGTAGTTAAGAGACAGCCGGGCCGAGGGGAACATGAAAGGGAGAAGTTTTGTTTCACGGTTTTTTCATCCCGGCGAGGCGGCGCCGGGAAAAGCGGCGGAGTCGCGAGCCGAGAGCTCCCTCTGCTCCCAGAAAAAACCTTCCAGGATTCCGAACGCTCCCGGCCCGCAATCCAGGCCCTGCACACCCGTCACACCTCCGGGGGACAAGCACAAGCTGCTGCACACAGGGAAATGTTTGCTCCGGGGGATGGATTGTTGATTCAAAAGTGGCAGGAAAAAGATAAAATGGTCACAAACCCCGTGGCACCCCAAAAATGCAACAGCAAGGGAGACCTCAGGATGTAAAATATCCTCTATAAATCATAAATATCTGATTTATCGATTGATTTGAGACACAGCCCGAGGCAAATGGCAGCGATTTGAGCTCCCCAGGGATGGGGGGAAATGAGGGAGTTTGTATTTCCATCGTTTGGGAAGGGAAATGAATAAATACCAGGCCAGCAAGGGGGATTTGGGGCAAAGAGCTCAACACCCAAAATACAGGGGAAAATCAGGGTGCAGAAAACGATTTCAATTCCAATGAAAACGTATTTTATTAGAGGAAGCAGATTCATCTTTGATCCTGGATCCCAAGAAAAGCAATATCCAGGGCTGTGATATCCCATCTCACAGGGAGAATGAGTTATTAAAGCACAAGATGAATGGCTTGCAGTGCAGCTAAGTGCTCTAGTTAAGAGAAAAATAGTTCTAAACTTACTCTTTGCCCCAAAACACATTCCTCCCCCTCATCCCCGGGCCTCGGCTCTCCCCTCGGGTGAAGCTTGCTCGTGTGCCTCATTTTTTTCTGGCTTATCAAAATTCCAGAGGGGAAATTTTAATAGAAGTAAAAATAAGGTGAATTTAGACGGGCGGTGATGCTTGGGTTTTTTGGGGTTTTTTTTTTTCTTTTCTCCTCCCCTTCCCCCAATCTTTTTTTTTTTTTTTTTAATAAAAAGAAAAAAAAATACACATGAGGAATAAAAATAACCCGGATAAGTTCAGTTGTGGGGAAGGAGGGAGGATGTAAATGAAGGAGCATTCTCATGGAGAGCAGCGCTCCCGAGCAGGGCGCCTCGCCCTGCGCCTCGGCTCTGCATGAATAAATAGGGATAAAAATGTAACACACGCAGCTCCCATCCCAGCACCTCGAGAGGGCTCCTCTCCTCACGGGCTGGAGCAGCACCAGCCACCAGCACTCCCGGATTTTTGGGATTTAGGGAAAAAAGCATTGAAAAGGTGATTTTAGTGGGGTACAGAGCTGGTTCGGAGCCCCTCCCTCAGGTTTTGAGGCTGGTGGTGCAGATCCACTGGGGACAGTGGGAAATGAGGGATTTTTTCCCAAATCCTTGGATCATTCAGGTTGGGAAAGAGCTGCAGGATCACCGAGTCCCAGCTGTGCCCCATCCCCACTTTGTCACTCAGTGCCACATCTGGATGTCCCTTGGACACCCCCAGGGATGGGGACTCCAAACCTCCCCTTCCAAGGTTTAACAACTCTTCCCATAGGGAAATTCCTGCTGAAATCCAACCTGAACCTCCCCTTGGGATGATCCCAGGAGCTGCAGGAGCGCTCAGGATCAGGCCACCTCCTCCACCAAACCATCGCTGATGTTTTCTTCCACTCCAACACTGAATCTCATCACAAAAATCCCTTTCCTCCCAAGATCCAAAGGAAACAGGGATGCTGGGAAGTCACCCAGTGACTCAATTAATTCCAAATCTGTGCTGAGAGGTGAAACCAGCCCAAATCACCCCAAAACCTCCTGGCGAGGCACCCGCAGCACATCCCAGCAGCCGCATTTTCCCCGGCACCACGGACTTTTCCCACTCCTTCCAACGCAGCCATCGCTGCTTTCCCCCCTCCCCGGGCAGGATCTCCCGTTTCCCCCCTCCGGCTGCCTGGCTCCCCGTTACACAACCCTGCTCGGGAGATCCTACGTGGGCAGCCGTGGGTTTTCCTGGGAATCGACAACAGCTCTCGCTGCAGCTCAGCAGAACATGAGCATCTTACATAAACAGCCCCGCGAGTTCCCCTGCGTGGGGGCTGCCCGCAGCCCCCCGGGCTGGGAGCCGCCTTTTCCCCCCCTCCCCATCCCCATCCTGCTTTTAATTCTTTTTTTAATTTTTTTTTTCCCCTTTAAACCAACCCAAACCCTTGTGGGGGAAAAAGGCAGCGAGCGCGCTCGAGAGAGAGAGAGAGAGAGAGAGAGAAATGACTCAAGTGTTTTGTAACTTGTCACATTCGGAGCTGCAATTTGGAGGCAGGAAGGAGGGATCCAAAATAGTCGCCCCAACCCCGGATTGTATAACCGAGATCCCCCCCCCTCTCCCCTCCTCCCAGCCCCTCCCCTCCTGCCGGGGAAAAAAAAGAAAAAAAAAAAAGAAAAAAAGGGGGAATTTCTGCTGGAGATGGCAGCTGGAAAAAGAAAAAGGCAGGCGAGCTCGGGGTTGTTACAGCGCAGGAAGGAGCCCCCAAATTGGGAAGAATTACTCATCCATGGAAAAAAGGCTCCTGTGCTGGCGGGGAGGACCGGGGAAGATGCTGCAGGGGAGGAGGGAAGGCTCCGGCGGTGATGCTCCGAGCCCGGGGCTCAGGCTGAGCTCCCCGGGATGCTCCCTGCTGTGGGAGGTGATGTTTGGGAAGTGCAGCTGGAGCGGCAGAGCAGGACAGAGCAGGATTCCCTGCCAGGAAGGGACCTGGCAAGGGCTGCTCAAGGGCATCTGCTGCCAAAATCCGGGCTCCGAGCAGGCTCGAGGCATCCCAGATGCCAGAGCCGGGCTGGGAGATGCTTGGATGATCCCACGGGAGGGTGGCAGCAGGGTCAGGGTGTGTTTGCCAGGCAAACACCTCTCCCACACCTCGCTGCCCTCCACCCAGCACCTGGCAATTCCCAATTCCCAGATTTTTCAGTTGTGTATCCAGCAGCTTTCACATCCCACAGAAACCCAGCAGAGCCTGGCTGCTCCCAGAACCCTCTGAAAATCAGGGAGAGCAACACCTGCCTGGAGTGGGGAGAGTGAGGGAGCAAAGACCCCCCCAGCACACCCAGCCCAGAACTCCAGAGGTCCTGGAGCCTTTCCCATCCCTAAAAATGTCCAAGGCCAGAGCAGGGAAGCTCCACAGAGTCAGGAGGAAATGGGGAGAATGAGGAGGATGCCAGGAAGATGAGGAAGATGAAGAAGAAGCATGCCCAGTTCCCCTGTAGTTAAACACAATTCCAAACCTCACAAATTCAATTTTCAAGCACCAGGAGCATCAGGAGGAACCTGCCTGCTGCTATAAACCCTCCTGCCCCCCTGAAATGCCATTAATTCCTTTTGAAAAAGCTCAGGTGGGTCTGGGGCCTTTCCCAGCCCTAAAAATGTCCAAGGCCAGAGCAGAAGCTCCACAGAGTCAGGAGGAAATGGGGGGAATGAGGAGGATGCCTGGAGGATGAGGAAGATGAAGGGGAGCCATGCCCAGCTCCCCCATAATTAAACACAATTCCAAACCTCACAAATTCAATTTTCAAGCACCAGGAACATGGGAAGGAACCTGCCTGCTGCTATAGACCCTCCTGCCGATGCAAAATGCCATTAATTCCTTTTGAAAAAGCCCAGACAGGTCTGGGGCCTTTCCCAGCCCAAAAAATGTCCAAGGCCAGAGCAGGGAAGCTTCATGGAATCAGGAGGAGATGGGGAGATGAGGAGGATGCCAGGAAGATGAAGGGGAGCCATACTCAGCTCTCCCATTATTAAACACAATTCCAAACCTCACAAATTCAATTTTCAAGCACCAGGAGCATCAGGAGGAACCTGCCTGCTGCTATAAACCCTCCTGCCCACCCAAAATGCCATTAATTCCTTTTGAAAAAGCCCAGGCTGGTCCAGGGCACGTCAGGAGACACCACGAGGGTGACAGGTCCCCTTGGGGCTCATTGACCTGCCATTGATCACCCGTGGGAGCTCTGAAACCCAGATGGGCTCCAGCCTCTGCGGGGGCAGCACTTCCTAAGGCTCTCCTCAAAAATAAACCCTGGAGTTGGGATGAGGGGAGGGATCTTTGCAGCTTTGTCTCCAGTGTCACCTTGGTTAAAGGCTCTGAAATTCCAAGTGCCCCACGATGCCCACACTGGCACATCACAGGCTGGGAAAATCCAAAGATGGGGCAAGGGGAAAGAAAAATCAGGTTGTTTTCAACAGATTTATCTGTTTCTATAACTCAGTTTGGCCCTGGAATTAATAAAATTCATGTAAAATCTATATTTTTTATGCCGGACCCACCTGGCAGGTGCATCCCTGCAGTTTTGGGATTTGCAGGTGAAAATAAAGTGGATCTAAAGCACTTGCCCATGCAATAAACTGAGACAAAAAGCAAAATTCCCAACAAATTCCCAACCAGAGCACGATCACACCTTCCCCAGGATATTCCACTGGAATCCTGGGCAGCCCCTGGCACATCCCATCCCCTCAGACACAGCAGCACCAATTCCCACTGGTTAATTCCACACCAAACATCCATCTGTGGGAGCCACACAATTATCTCTGGGAGCAAAGCGTTGATGGATGGAAGTTTTAATTACCAAACCTTCTCATCCTCCCCCATGCACAAAAAGTGCATTTTCTGGCATGTTTATTTAATAATAAAATATGGCCAAATCCCACATTGGTGGAACACGTGCGCGGGGCACGGGAAGGACAAGAGACGAGCTGAAATGTGTTTTGTCACCAGAGCTGGGAATTTTGAGTGGCTTTGCTCTCTCTGGAAGGAGCAGCACACGGAGAACGTTATCCCAGGGTGTGGAGGGGTTCAGGGATGGATCCCAGCTCCTGCCTCCGCACGTGCCAGGGCTGTGCAGATTGACAGCTCCACTCCCGCGCACGTCCCCATCCCTCCGTGCCCCCACAGACAGCACAAAGCACGAGCCCTAATTGCCATGGACAGGGCTAAAGGGTGCCCCTGTCACCCATCAGTATCATTTAAGGCTTGGGAAGTGCCCAATTCCCGTCGGGAACGCCCGCTGGAGCTCCGTGCTCATATCAATCCTCATTTCGTTTGGTCCTTCACACACCGGTGTCTGCTCGGTGCATCCCCCGCAGGACGAGCCCCTCTGCTCCCGAACCTGCCTGGCATCCGGCAGCAGCTCCAGCCTGTTGGAGCCCGGTGTGATCGAGGTTACTCATTCCCAGCGTAAAGACGTGCGGAGGTTGAGGTTCCCCCCCTCCCCTTCCTTCCTTTCGCGAGTAAATCCTCCAGCAGGAATTTTCCCCCCTTCCTTGGAAATTCACAGCCAACCTGCTAATGAGTCTTTGTGAAACTTGTGCCTTCTTACCTCTAATTTTACAGCCTGTTCGGATTTGAGCTCTGTGGACAGCCTCACATTTGGTTGGGAATTATAGGCTGAGTGGCTGTTCTCTCCTATTATTGTGCTGTCAATCTCCTATTAGCACATTATAATATGCTACACTGAATGCATCTGTTCTGTAGATCACAAGTCCTAATTGTCATTTGTTGAATCACTTTGTCTTATATGATTGTTAAGCAATTATTTCACCCAAAGCAGCTTAAACTTTGATTACTGTATAGTGTTTACAGGGATCAAAGGGAAAAATCAGCGGCGCCTTCAAACATTTTTTTTTTTTTTTTTTCCTGCGGAAAACGAGGAGCGAGCGGGGGATGCCGAGGCACGGGGATGACCTGGAGGTGCTTCCCAGCCTCTGCCTTCGGGGGAAACCATGTTTGTCCGGGGTGGTTAAAGGTCCAGAGAACGGGGAGGTCAGGAGATGGATGTGAAGTGACATTCCTGCCAGGATTGCTCATGGAACGAGGCTCTCCTGGCGTGTGGCACCAGCTGCCTCCCGGTCCCCTCTGGTGGCACCAGGGCCTGGTGGGGGACAGCACCCCTGGGATGTTGGTGAACCACTCCAGCCATTCCCATCAGGGGGAAAAATCCTTCCTGCTCCCCAAAACGATGGGAATCTGAGCAGTGCTTGGCTCGGAGGGGTCATGTCCCAATAAAAGGGGGGCAGGGGTTCAGCAGAGGACAGGGCTGGGGCAGCAGACAGGGGACAACACCCCTGGGATGCTGGTGAACCACTCCAGCCGTTCCCATCGAGGGGAAAAAACCCTCCTGCTCCCCAAAAGGATGGGAATTTGAGCAGTGGTCACCTCAGAGAGGTCGCATCTCAATAAAAGGGGGGCAGGGGGTCAGCAGAGGACAGGGCTGGGGCAGCACACAGAGCCCTCAGCACACAGGTCCAGAGCACACCAACACCCCTGGGATGCTGGTGAACCACTCCAACTGTTCCCAACAGGGAGAAAATCCTTCCTGCTCCCCAAAAGGATGAATTTGAGCAGTGCTTGGCTCGGAGGGGTCACATCCCAATAAATCCCCCATGGAAATGGCAGCAGGGGGTCAGCAGAGGACAGGGCTGGGGCAGCACGCAGAGCCCTCAGCACACACCACATTCATTTTGGCTTTGCTACCCCGCTCCAGAGCCCTCAAAGAGGCCCTGTGGAAGCTCAGCTCCCTCACGCCATTCCCCCTGTGGAGCCGGGGGTGCTGGAATGCCACCGAGCATCCCGGGGCATGGGAACCCAACCCAGCAGGGCGGGGCTCACCACCGGGGGCTTGGGCTAATCCCGGCAATCCCGGCTGACAGCAGCGGGGAGGAATGCTGGGCCATTGTTTGTGAGGAGCCCAGACAGGGCTGAGAGAGGGAGAAAACCACGCTGGTGGTTCCTCAGCTCCAGACGGCTCCATGAGCCAGCAGGGATACACAAACTGTCAGAAATCTTCTGCTTCCAACCATCTTCTCCAGCAAGGCGGGGATGGAACCTGAGTGCCACAAAAAGGTCCCTCCCTCCCTCCCCAGCCAGCTGCACGTCCCCTCCCGCCACCCCTGCAGCACATCCCGGGAGGAGATGGAACAAAGCTGCCCTCGCCTTTGTTAAATAAAATGAATTTCCTCACACAAATGAGTGCCCGAATAATGGGAACACAAAACTCTTTATGAATCAGGCTTGTCCCAAGCCAGGCCTGTCCCCAGCCAGGCCACCAAGTGCTTCACAAAAGGGGGAGAATCGGGGAAAAGAACCAGAGTGGATTTTCTGTGGGTTCTTGGGGAAACTCCTCCTCCTGCTCTTCCCTCCCTGGGTTCCCATTCCCAAGGGCACAGCCCCAATTCCCAGGGCCTCTCCAGCCCCACAGCCCCACCCCTGGGTGCTGCTCACAGGTTTAGGCACAGAAAGCTCAAAGCCAGCCCTGAGGGTCCCATCCCATGGGTCACACAGCTCAGGGGGCTTCTCCCCATCCCTATTCCATCCCAGTTTGGAAATGTCTTTATCCCAAAGAGCTGAGGAGCAGCAGGAAGGAGCTGAGCTCAGGCATGTGCAAATCGGCTGCTTGCAACAACAAGTTTTAAAAAGTTGAGTTTGGGGAAGAAACCCTGAGAAAAACACTTTATTTCTAGATTTTGTTGTGAAAAAAAAAATCCAGTTCCTTCCTGTATCCTAAAAAAGTGATGGCACGGCCTAAAGAAGCCTCTAAGGAAGTTGTCAAACCTCGAGATGAAAACAAATCTGGAGGAGCAGGTAAAAGGTAGCAGCTCCAGCACAGGTAAATTGCTTTTTAACAAGGAGACAAGGCCCATCCCTGGCATCTGCCGTATGTTTTTATAAAGCCCAGAAATATGTTTTTAAAAGGCCAGTAAATAAAGTTCCTATCGATTTGATCTCCAGTGTAATCTGTTTTTCTGTCTGCCACCACGAGTGGTAATAAAAGGGAATCAGGGGACGCAGCTCTGGGTTAATGCAGCGATCCATCACCGTCGGGGGCTTTGCCACGCTGCACAATCCAGAAACTGCCCCAAATTGGTGCAAGGGCCAATTTTCTTTTCCAATTTATTTTTGCTTGAGCGAAGCAATATCGAGGCAGGACAAGGAGGACGCGTTTCCCGTCCTCCCAGATGTTCTCCTGCTTCCCTGGGCTGGGAAAGGGCCCCCGGCCCCTCCTGGGTTGGGGATTTTGGGAAGGTGCTCTGAGTATTTGGGTGTTTGGGGTTTGGAGGTCAGGTCTGGGCAGGGGGACCCAAAGGGGGATGGGGATGGGCTCAGGAGAGTTTTGCAGTGAGGATTGGGCATTCCAGGGCTGATCTCCCATGGACTGAACATCCTGAACATGCCAGGGCTGCGTTTTCCATGGATTGAACATCCTGAACATCCCAAGGCTGATCTCCCATGGATTGAACATCCTGAACATCCCAGGGCTGATCTCCCACGGATCAAACATCCCAGGGCTGATCTCCCATGGATTGAACATCCCAAACACACCAGGGCTGCATCTCCCACGGATCAAATATCCTGAGCATGCCAGAGCTGATCTCCCATGGATTGAGCATCCCAAACATGTCAGGGCTGATCTCCCATGGATTGATCTCCCATGGATTGAACATCCCAAACATCTGAGGGTTGCATCTCCCATGGATTCAGCATCCTCAACATCCCAGGGCTGATCTCCCATGGATTGAACATCCTGAACATCCCAGGGCTGATCTCTCCCATGAATAGAACATCCCAAACATCTGAGGGTTGCATCTCCCATGGATTGAACATCCTGAACATCCCAGGGCTGTGTTTTCCGTGGATTGAACATCCCAAACATCTGAGGGTTGCATCTCCCACAGATTTGGTATCCTGAACATTCCAGAGCTGATCTCCCATGGATTTTGAACATCCCAGGACTCATCTCCCACGGATTCAGCATCCTGAACATCCCAGGGCTGCATTTCCCATGGTCTGAACATCCCAGGATTGATCTCCCATGGATTCAGCATCCTGAATATCTCAGGGCTGAACATCCCATGGATTGAACATCCCAGGGCTGATCTCTCCCATGGATGGAGCATCCCAAACATCCCAGGGCTGCATCTCCCATGAATCAAACTCCTGAACATCCCAGGGCTGATCTTCCCTGGACTGAACATCCCAAACATCTGAGGGTTTCATCTCCCATAAATTCAGCATCCTGAACATCCCAGGGCTGATCTCCCATGGATGGAGCATCCCAAACACACCAGGGCTGATCTCCCACAGATCAAATATCCTGAACATCCCAGAGCTGATCTCCCATGGATTGAATATCCCAAACATTTGAGGGTTGTATCTTCCATGGATTCAGCATCCTGAACATGCCAGGGCTGATCTCCCATGGATTGAACATCCCCAAACATGCCAGGGCTGATCTCCCACAGATCCAACATCCTGAACATTCCAGAGCTGATCTCCCATGGATCAAACATCCTGAACATCCCAGAGCTGATCTCCCATGGACTGAACATCCTCAACATCCCAGGGTTGCTCTCCTGAGAGACATTCCCAGATCTTTGCCCACCAGGAAAGGGCAGTTCAAGGTTTTCCAGGGTATCCATCCATCCCTGGCAGTGCATCCCTGACTCCCTCCCCTGAGCCTACTGCTCACTGAGCTGCCCCCACACACAACAGGTGCCCTCATGGCACTAAAAATTGCCCCAAAATGGGGTTTTTTTGGGCAGTAAATTGATGTTTGATAAAGCTGGGTTTGACAGCTCAGTGTTTAAACATGACAAAATATTCAAATCCACCCTAAAGTGATGCATTGAAGTCCCCCAGGCCAGATTTTGCTGCCGTCAGAGCTCAGATTTGCAAGATGCCACCCCACTTCCAGCTCCTCACCCCAAACCAGCGATGCTCCCTTCCCTGAGGAGCTGCAGGGACAGACCTTGGGCACAAAGGTGACCCCAAACCCATCCCAAATATCTGGGACAAGAATGGGAAACCTCCCATTCCCCCTCCCCTTTCAGAAAACTGATAAATATTTCTAGAGAGAAAAACAAACACTCCGCATTTGGCTTTTTTGGTGGTTGTTTTTCTTGAAGAGACAAAGTGTTCCACAGAGAGCCGACACTTCCTACACAAGTTTGCATCCTCAAACCCCGAGATTTTCTGCCACGGATTTGGATGGGAAAAGCATCTCCAGCCCTTCAGCCAGCCCTCCCCACCCCACCCAGGATCACTGAGCTGGAGCATCCCACTGGAGCACCAGAGGGAGATGGAGATCTCCTCGCTTTGCCAAATTTTCCCACTCTCATTGGGGAATAAATTAGGAATAATCAAATTTCCTGGGTTTAGAAATACCCACATAAAGCATAAAAACAGCTCTCATGCCACATCTGTTGTTCCCACTCAATTTAGGGCGAGCTTAGGAGGGAAAAAGATTATCCCAAAGCATCTTTAGAGATTCAGGAGTAAAAAAATTGTATATTCCTATTAAAAAAACCCCAAAATTAAGGAGAGCCAGGGGGTTTAAAGCCGTGCAGAATGAACTCTGGACACTGCAGCTGCATCATTCCCAGCTGGGCAGAGCTGGGGAGGCATTTTTGGGGAAGGCCAGAGGAGAAACCCACCCCAAAGCCCGGGAGGCAGCGGGGCCCCGTGTCCTCAGATGCCGCCTCAGCTCAAGATGTGCCGAGATGTCTCGGAAGGAAACGGTGCCAAATCCTCAGCGGAGCCGTTCCCGGTGCCAGCGGGAGCCGCCGCCCGTGCCAGGGGCTCCCTGGGGACCTGCCACCCCCGAGGCACAGCTGGAATTCCAGCCCAAAATAAACAGGTGCCACCCCCAAGCTCCAGGCTCAGCCTTCCCTGCTTTTTGTGGATTCTGGGACGCTCAGCCCTCATCCCACTGGCAGAGCCTGGCAGGGTCTGGCTCTGCTCCCCAAAATCCTTCCCACAGCCGCCGGCAGCGGCGTTCCATCCCCGGAGAGTCCCCTCCCTTCTCCCGGCCCTGCTTTGCTTTCCAGGACTAAAATTAAAGGAAAAACAACTGCCCACATCCATCCCTGGGAAACTTCGAACTCCTGGAAAGCCGGGGATGGGTCTGCGTGCGGCAGACGCTGCCAGCAAGGAGGATTTTTTTTTTTTTTGGGAGAATCGAACATCTTTAGGGAAAAGTTCTCCTTCCAACCATGTGATCCGCAGGGGGAAGAGACTTCCCAGACTGGAGTGGGGGGAAGAGCCGGAAAAACGGATTGTTCACACTGCGAGGTAACGCCAGCAGAGCTGGCTTCTCCCTGAGCAGCTCCCAGGGCTGGAGCTGGCCTTGGGAATGACAGAAATTATTGGGATAGGGCGGGTTTTGGGGTGCCAGCGAGGATTCCACCGGGATTTGGGAACGCTACGAGACGGCGCCGCATCCTGGGATGGATTTGGGATCACAGTAGGGCACGGCGCGGGGTATCCCCTAAAATACCTCAGTGTCACCCCATTTATTGTCCCCTCCCAGCGCCCGCGGCACGCTCAGCACCGATCCCGGCGCTCCCAGTTCTCCCAGTTCCTCCCAGTTCCTCCCAGTTCCTCCCAGTTCTCCCAGTTCATCCCAGTTCCTCCCAGTTCGGGCGGCGCTGGAGCTCGGGCAGTTCAATGCTGCCACCTGGTGGTAGCGAGAGGGAACAACAGCACCGGGATTTCCCCCCCACCCGCGACCCCAAATCCCATCGCAAATCCCAAATTCCATCGCAAATCCCAAATCGCATCGCAGATCCCAAATTCCACGTCAAATCCCAAATTCCACGTCAAATCCCAAATCCCATCGCAAATCCCAAATTCCATCGCAAATCCCAAATTCCATGTCAAATCCCAAATCCCATCACCAATCCCGAATTCCATGTCAAATCCCAAATCCCATCGCAAATCCCGAATTCCATGTCAAATCCCAAATTCCATCGCAAATCCCAAATTCCATGTCAAATCCCAAATTCCATGTCAAATCCCGAATTCCATGTCAAATCCCAAATCCCATCGCAAATCCCAAATTCCATGTCAAATCCCAAATTCCATGTCAAATCCCAAATTCCATGTCAAATCCCAAATTCCATGTCAAATCCCAAATCCCATCGCAAATCCCAAATTCCATGTCAAATCCCAAATCCCATCGCCGATCCCAA
>JAWWLS010000092.1:3572877-3584798 GCA_035040975.1 Myioborus melanocephalus
AGGATTTGGGGATGTGGCCCCCACCCCATCACCTCCCCACCCCCTCCCATCCCAGTCCCCATCCCTGAACTCCTCTGGCCCCCCGAGCCTGGCAGCAGGCCCCAGAGCCGCCCCCTTCCCATCCCAAACCTCGGGTCCAGCACCAGCAGGAATTCGGACCCCCCTCCATCACCCCCACACCCCACCCCAATCCCAGCCCCAATCCCCATCCCTGATCTCCTCTGGCGGTCCGAGGAGGGCCGGGGGGAGCTGCAGCCGGGGGAGGTGACCTTGGGGACAGCGGGGAGGGGATGTGCAGCGCGGCACACCTGGCACAGCCCCTGTGCCACGGCAGGTACCTTGTGACTGCTCCTGCCGGAGCTGCGGCGCGTTCTGGGGAAGGGTTTCTATTTTGGGCAGAATGTTTTCACTTGGCCTATATTAAGCACATTCATTTCGCAGTCACAAGGCAGCGCAGAGCGGTGCGGGAGCCGCTTCTCCTCCGGCGGCAGCTCCGCAGCCTGGCACTCCCGATCCCAGCGGGGCTGGCCCGGCCCGGCCCGGCCCGGCTCCTCTCCAGGGGCTGCCTCATCCAATCCCGGCCCCATCCCTCCGTCCCCACACGCTGAGCCCCTCTGGAACATCCCGAATTCCTGCACTAAGGAACATTCCTGCATTAAGCATTCCTGCATTTCCCACTGCCGGGAAAAGCCACCGGGAATTGCTGCAACACCGACACGCGACAGCAGCTCGGAGGGAAAGGTTGAGAAACCCTCAGGTGTGACCTCTGCCAACCCCGCCGCGCTCCCCAGGGACCGGCATAGAAGCGTTTCCACCTTTTCCCTCTTTCCCTCCCACTCTCCTGAGCACCGCGGCCTTGGAAAGGAGATGAATCTCTGCCCCGTGCCTCGTGGACGCTCTAATTGTGATTACAGCCCTTCAGCGATGACAACAAAAAATAAACAAACACCTCTTCCAGGTGCCAGGGCCCGGCTGGATGAGGCTCGCTCGTGGGAAAGCCCTGGGGCAGCGGGATAATGAGGGGATGAGGAAGGAGCATCCTCTGCTCTGACTCAGCTCGGGCTCAGCCCGGTCCCACGAGCTTGGGTGGCCTGGGAGGGTCTCAGTGCCCACCCTGCTGCTCCCCTGTGCCAGCTGGGCACCGCGTGGAACCCCGGCTGGGCAGGGCTGGGGTGTTCATTCCACATTCAGCCTCCATCGGCTCTTCCCTTCCACCCCTGGTTTGTTTTCTCCCTCTTCCCAAGGCTCTCTGCAGGAAGGGCAGCGCAGGCTGGGCGCTTCCCCAAATCCTGCAGGGAAAACCTGGAGCTGGAACAGTTAAATTGGTTCAAATCCCCGCTGTTGATGCACTTATACCAGATTAACCTTTGCATCAATAGGCTCCCAAATCACTCTGAACTGGCTTAACCCTTCCCTAAGTGGGTTTAACTGGTTTGCAGCAGGGGCTGGTGGAGCTTTAACGAGCTCACAGCTGAGTCCCAGCGGTGGTGCTTTCCTGGGAAGCCCTGAGCCCCCTCATGATGCCCCAAAACCAGTTTGGGGGCTGGAAGGAGGTGAGAGCACATGTGAGGGGAATCCTTCAGCACGGGCATCTTTCCCAGAACATTTTCCAGCCTCTCCCCAAGTGTTTTTCAGCAGCCCCTTGGCCCCCTGGCTCTGACGGGGACCCCAAAATCTCCCCTATTTACAGTTCCTCACACCAGCAGGTTCACACCTGCTGCCTCTACACCCCAAAAAACCCCTAAGGTGCAAAGCGACAGAAAACAGCCTGGGGTCCCCAGCACAGCCAGCCAGGCCCCCTTTCCCACCCATCCCTCCTTCGAGCACCAGCATCCCCAGTGCCAGGGCTGAGCCTGTGCCCAGCCTGCTCTGGCAGAGCCCCAGGGCTGGGATCCCCCCAGGGCGATCATTTGGGAGCAATTTGGGTGAAATTGGGACCATTTGCAGATGCCCCGAGACGCGACTGCAAACCCGCCCTTGCTCCGGGCTGGGAATGTTTCCCTTGCCCTGTGACCCTGCAAAGCAGTCGCCTTTTAGTGCCTCCCACCAAATTAGGCAGAAAAATCCCCCCGAATTCCCTCCCTAAGCCGAGCCGGAGCAAAGCTGGGCCTGCAGCGCGGCCAGAACACCCTGGAGGTGCGGGAGAGCCCCGCAGCACCTCGGGGTGGAGGTGAGGCAAGCGCCGGCCCCGTGTGTGCCGAGCTGCACGTTCCTGCTCTTATCAAACCCATCGGGATCAGCTCCAGCTCTGGCTCCCGTGCCAGCGCTCTCGATCGCGTTCGAGGGGCCCCTCCTGCCCCATTATCCCATGGCGTTCCCCCATTATCCCATTTGGTGCTGCCCCATTATCCCATCGCTTCCCTCCTTTCCCACGGAGTCACCGCTCGGTCCCCCTGAGTCACGCTCGTGCCTCCTTTCCGTGGCCCGTGGCCATTTCCCCGCTGCTGCCTGGGTTCCCATTGACTCACCCGTTCAGAGCTCACCCTCTCTTTTCCCAGGGCATTTCTGGTCACTCGGACTCACCTGGGGCCTGATTCCTTCCCTACATCCCTGAGGAGCATCTCAGAGCAGGAGGCTCAGACTGGGCAGCTCCAAAATCACCTTCCAACCTGTGCAGAAGTGCTGTTCCCAGGCCAGTTTCCTTTTCCACGAGCAAAGGATTCTCCCCATTTCTCACCCTGGCTGCCATCTGCCGCTGTGGGTATTTGTTTGTTTGTTTGTTTGTTTCCCACAGATCATGGGAAAATTAAAAGCTTTGCAGAATTTTGATGCAATCAGTGCCTCAGACATATTCCTTCACACTTCCCATCCATCTCTTCCTCCGTGGAACCATCCCGTGGTTCGTTTTCTCCAGCTGTAGTAGAGGAAACATTTAGGAACGGGTCTGAAAGACTTGGGAAACGCAGGGGGAAAAAAGTGGGATTTTTTGGGGGGGAGCAGGGAGATGCAGGCCCCGGCGCACCCAGAGCCGGCCTGAGCGGCTCCGAGTGGAAAATTCCTGTCCGTTGAGTTGGGATTGTGGTCCAACAGGTTTTTAGTCCCAGCCCCTTGAGTTGTGTCAGTGCAAAAACTCATCCCTAGGGCATTTGTTTGGATCACATGGGCGAGCGTATAAAAATGGGTGCTGCCTGTCCGGGCTAGTTTGCACCTGGAAAGGGAAGGCGGCTGCTGGAGCAGGAGGGAAGAAAGAGCCGCGGGACAGAGCAGAGCAGAGCGCTGCGCTCAGGTAACCCCGGAGGCCCGGAGCGAATCCTCCCCATTGCCCCGGGGAGCGCCCTTGGGGCATGGGGAGGGCGAGGGTTTCTCCACCGGCAATTTGGGGGGGAATGCAAAGGCTCGGAGAGTTGGGAAATGGGGGAATTGTGCGGGAGAAGGGCTGGATCCTGCCCTAGGAACCGCTCCAAGAGCCCCCGGTGCCCAGGGGCGATGCAGCCCCTCCGGTGCCGGTGGCATTGGCGGCTCCTCCTTCCCTCACGACCCCTTGGAGCTGTCGAGAATTGGGGTGTGGGATCTGTGGGGTGCCCTTGGAGCTGTCGAGAATTGGGGTGTGGGACCTGTGGGGTGCCCTTGGAGCTGTCGGGAATTGGGGTGTGGGACCTGTGGGGTGCCTCGGTGACCCTCAGGGTAGAGAAGAGGCTGCTCAGGCAGAGCCACGTGTGAGCAGACACCGAGATGTGCGGGAGAAGGGCTGGATCCTGCCCCAGGAACGGCTCCAAGCGCCCCCGAGGCTTTTCCCGGTGCCCAGGGGCGATGCAGGTGGCTCTCCCAGCTTCTCCTTCCCCCACGACCCCTTGGAGCTGTCGGGAATTGGGGTGTGGGGTCTGTGGGGTGCCCTGGTGGCCCTCAGGGCAGAGAAGAGGCTGCTCAGGCAGAGCCACGTGTGAGCAGACACCGAGATGTGCGGGCAAGGAGTTTTCCAGCAGGGAATTTGGCCCCGCTCTCCCACGGGAAGGGGAGATAAAGCCGAGATAAAGCCGCGGATGAAGCCGGCGGCTCCCCCTGGCCGCTGCTCGCTGTTTTGGTCACGGCTGTTGGCAGCTCCTGGCAGGTCACCAGCAGGGCCATGCAGCCATTCAAGGCTGTTGGTGGCTCTTGGCAGACCACCAGCACAGCCATGAAGGCACTCAGGGCTGTTGGTGGCTCCTGGTAGGCCACCAGCACAGCCATGAAGGCACTCAGGGCTCTCCTGGCAGGTCACCAGCACGGCCATGAAGCCACCCAGGTCTGTTGGTGGCTCTTGGCAGATCACCAGCACGGTCATGAAGACACTCAGGGCTGTCCTGGCAGATCACCAGCATGGCCATGAAGGCACTCAGGGCTGTTGGTGGCACCTGACACGCCACCAGCATGCCCATGAAGGCACTCAGGGTTCTTGGTGGCTCCTGGCAGGCGATCAGCACAGCCATGAAGACACTCAGGGCTGTTGGTGGCTCCTCACAGGTCACCACCACGGCCACACAGCCACTCAGGGCTGTTGGTGGCTCCTGGCAGGCCACCAGCAGGGCCATGCAGCCAGTCCAAGTTGTTGGCAGCTCCTGGCAGGTGAGCAGCACTGCCATGAAGGCACTCAGGGCTCTCCTGGCAGGTCACCAGAATGGCTATGAAGGCACTCAGAGTTCTTGGTGGCTCCTGGCAGACCACCAGCATGGCCATGAAGCCACCCAGGGCTCTCCTGGCAGGTCCATGCAGCCACGGAGCTCTGGGTCACCTCCTGCCTTTGTGCCCTGCGGGGCAGGGGCAGAGGCAGCGCTGCCTCCCTCACCCTGGGGTGTGGAAGTGCCTTTGGGAACCCCGAGCTGTTTCACAAGCCAGGGCTTGGATGAGGAAAGAGGGAGATCCTCCTGCCCCGGGGCTCCTGCCTGCTCCTCAGCGCTGCCACCCCCACGTCCCTCTTCTCCTGCTGTTCCCTCCCTCCCTCCCTCTCTCCAGAAGTTTTCTCCCCACTCAGCTTCTCCTTCTCTGCTCTCCATCCCTACTTGGAGACAGTTGCTTGGAGACAGACTTCTGGTTCTTTAATGTTTTAATCCCTTTTATTTTTTAATGGGGGAATAGTGGGAGACGGGTGTCACCACACTGGTTGGGAGCAGACTGGGGAGGAGAGTCCAGGAAAGGTCTGACACCAGAGGGAAAGGTCTAAACCAAGCAAAACCAGCGTTTTCCCCTCATCTGGAAATATCCAACGCCCCACTAAGCCCTGTCACGCTGTGTGCCCAGAAACAAGTCCCACGAGGGTCCCATTTTCTCCCTTCTCGCCCCAGGTCCCCACCCAGGTGCGGCATGAGAATGAATTCCTTGCCTGGGGGTGGCTTGGAGGGTTATTTTCCTTTTCTGACGAAGAGCCCAGGCTGGTTGGCAACATTATCCGCCTATTTTCTGCTCTGCTCCCCGTAGCAAGAGAAACCAGGAGGAAAAGGGAAACAGAGAAGCCACAGGATGCACCGTTATGAGAGGAACTTTCCCCAAAATAGAAGCTTTTCACAGTTTTTTCACGAGGCGTCAGCAGCTCTTAATGCTGTATGAAACTGTGAATCCTGCCTGGAGCAGCCTGTCAGTGCTCCAGGCTGCAGCTGCAGCCTCCCCCAGGCTGTGGGGCCGGCTGTGCCCCCCAAAACCTGCTCGGAGTGTCGGGAACAAACAGCTGGAAGAGCAACCTCGGCTGTGGTTCCACCCCAGCAGCTCTTTCTGCACCCCCGGGGTGGGAAATACAACACATCCCAGCTGGAGGGTGCAGAAATCCTGCAAGACCTTGAGTTTCGCCCTGACCTGGTTTTTAGCTGCAAAAGATCCGTCTGGAGAGCCCCAAATGTTGATTAGCTCAGCGCTGGGGCGAACGGATCTGGGCTTGTGCGATGAGCTCTGTTTTACAGGAGTACACGGCTCCTTCTGGGTTTAAATATTTATGAGCTGAGTGATGCCTCCCTGGAGCTCTGCAGCCCTATCGATGGCAGGCTGAGCTGCCACCCCGGCGGTGTCAGGTGGCTGATTCCAGGGCTGGGACACGGGATCCAGCTGGGGCAGAGAATTCCTGCACGCAATGGAATTTCCAGAGCCCCCCAAACTCCTGGCTGTCAGACAGCCCCTGCTGCTTTGGCAGGGCAGGGATGGAAGGTGCAAAAATGTTCTTTTTTGATTGTTTTAGACCTTTCCTTCTGGTATCAGCTGTTTCCCAGGCTCTGCTCCCCAGCAGTGTGGTGGCACATCCCAGTGTGTCCTTTTGTCCCCACTGCTCCCCCACCAAGGGTGGGTTCTGCCATTTTTGCAAAGTTGAAGATTTCTCCTGGCTCCAGTTGGATACTGAGCCTATAAATTCCATTTTTTTGGAGCTGCCACCTCCCTCCCTGGCCTGAGGGGCCCATGGGGTGCTTGGAGCAGCCATCCTGAGCAAGGAACCTCTTGTAGCCTCATCCAGGCAGCAAAGCTGCAGCATTTGGGATTTTAGAGAAGCAAAACAGAGGGGTGACCCTTGCTGCTCCTCCTGGTGAATCCATGGATGGATCCAGCACCGTGGTGGGTGCCTGGAGCCCACTCCCTGCCAGCAGCCAGCACTCTGCTGGCTTTGCCAGGAGCGAATCCCAGGCTGGACTCTGCTCCTGACGTGTGCAGGATGCAGTGACGGGGAAGGAGGGACAGCCCCTTGCCCTGCCTCGCTCCAGAGCCTTGGCCAAAGCCACCATGCCAGGGGACTCGGTGGCCCGCTGGCCACCCCAGGAGCCAGGCACTGCCCAGGGAGCCCAGATCCACAGGGAAGGCTCTTAGGCCAAGGGTGAGGTGCTTGGACAGAGGGTGGGAGCTGGGAGAGCCCCGCTGGGGCTGAGGGGAGGTGTCACTGTGGAACCTTCAGAGCAGGGGACAGGTCTGTGTGTGTGCCACGTTCTGGCTGATTTGTGGGGTGGCATGAGCAGGGCAGAGCTGGCAGTGAGACATGGGGACAATGGGGAGACAAGGGACAGCTCTGTCCCCACACCAGGACACTGCTTGGCCAGCCCAGAACTCGCCTTCCCAAAACCTTTCTGCCTCCAGGCTGGGGAGGTGACACCAAGTGGGGAGGGGGTGGCTTTAGGGTGTGAGTCCGTGTTTGGGGTGGTCTCACGGATCCCTGTGCCCCCTCCTTGCAGAGCCTGCCAAGAGAGAGCGATGGAAAGCCCAGGGAAGGGCAGCCCAGCTGGGAAGATGACAGCCATGGCTCACAGCCTGTAAGTATCTGCTGCTGCCTTCTCCCTCCCCTGCTCCTGGCACTTCTCCTCCGGTCACTTTCTCTGGGGACTTTGCTCTTTGCTCCCATCCCACCCACGCCGCAGCAACGCCTCCGTTCCCGTGGATGAGGTGGAAACAGCAGAGAAAAGGCAAAGGCAGGGTCCTGGTGCTGGGGGCTTTGGGAATGTGTGGTCCGGGGTTTTGGGGTGTCCCCCTGTCCTAAATCTGCTTTGTCCAGTGAGGGATGCATTGCCTTGGTCTGTGCCAGCCTTTCAGCCCCTTGCAAGGTGAATGATGCTGGATTTGGGGGGGCAGAGCCAGGAAAGCTGTAGAGGTTGCAGAGCATCCAAGGAGCATAAGGAAAATTGGGTTTGGGTTTGGATTGCTGAATCCTGTCCCCAGCGAGGCTGGGCAGGGTCCTGGCAGCACCTGGGAGGGGTGGAAATGCTTTAAACTGGAGCATCATAAATTTTACTGGGGCTGGAGCAATGTCCACTCATATCTTGGGTATCCTGAGGCTTCTTCATTCCTGGCTGGGGAGGAGGAGGAGGGAGGATGCTGTGGGGTGAAAAGGGGGCTTGGTGTGACCCCCAGAGCTCAGCCTTGGCTGTGGAGTCAGGATCATGGAGCTGGACAGGTGGAATTCCTTGGGGACAGGTTCGAGAGGCTTAAACTGGAGAGATGGGAGCGGGAAGCAAAAGGCCTTTAATCACAGCCCTGGTGGGGATCACAGTGCTGAGGGAGGGCGATGGCACTGGGCAGCTGTGCCACACTGTGCCATTCCATGCCATGCCAAGCCACGCCACAGCATGGGCTCACTGGGGAACAGTCAGCTGAGACTCGCTGCCCTCCTCCCCGGGAGGAGAGGGGCTGTGAGCAGCACCCATGCACTCCACGGCTGCTCCCGACCCCTTCCCCGGCCCGTGCCCTCCTCGGTGCCTCGGTAACCTTTTCTCCCGGGAGGGAGGCCCGTGCGAGCTCGGCAGCCGCAGCGTTCCGCCTGCGGGTGACAATCGCGCTTTTGTTTAGCCTGGCTGCGAGAGGGGCAGGCGGGAATTTGGCTGCCCAGAAAGCCGCCGGGAACCCTTTCTGCCACAATTAAGCACCTGCTACAAGAGAGCAAATAAGCCAAATCATGCGGCTGGCAAACAAGCTTTACGTGTTCCTTCCCCGTGACCCACTCCAAGAAGCAGAAAGCTCCAGGCTCTGCGGCTCGGCTGCTCGCAGCTCCCGGGGCAGCGATTCCACCGGAATCCCGGGAGCTGCCGCTGCCGCCTCCAAACCCAAAAAGGGCTTTCCCCTCCCCACGCTAGCGGCTCCATCTCCTTCTGCTATGGAGAGACAGATCCCCGTGCTGCGAGTTCGGTGAGGCTGGCGCCGGGCTGGGGGGGCCGTGCCGGGCCGTGCCGGGCCAGGCGAGCGCTGCGCTTTGCGCCGTTCGCTGCGGCGCCGCATCAGCGGCGGGGCCTGATCGGAGCTCAGGGATCAGGGCAGGCAGGGGGCCGAGCCTAGCGCGGCTCGGCGGCGGGGATGGGCAGGGAGAGGCGGCCGAAGGGCTCGGCGAGGGATGGCGAGGATCACATGATGCGGATATGCGGGGTCAGAGCGCTGCCCGCCGCCTTCCCGGCAGCCGCGCTGCAAAGATGACTCGGAGGTTTTTTGGTGCCCCGAGGGTTCAGATTTTGGGAAGATGCCCTGGGGGCGAGGAGGGGACTGCAATAAGCCCTGTAGAGAAGGGGGAAAAGGCAGGAGTGCAGCGTGTGGGCTGTGTTTGGAGGGCACGGAGGGATGGAGCAGCGTCGCCTCCCCCCTCATCCCGGGAGAAGCCCTGCAAGGGTTTGGGGGCGCTCCGCGGGGGCTGTGGGGCTTGTGAGGGGTCTCCTCCACCCCCAGCACCACACATGACCCAGCTGGAGCTGGCACCTCCCGAAATTTGGGGAGAGGGAAAGGTCTCAGAGGGATGCAGGAGAGGGTGCACCCCCACCCCAGATCAGGACTGGGGGGGCACGGGGGGGGAATCGGATGCAGAAGGAGGATGGAGGTGAGATTTAGGGGGGGGTGATGGTGTCATCCCCCCCATGGATGTCACAGAGGATGGAGGGCAGGGTGGGAGGATCAGGGGCAGGGTGGGGGTCTCATGCAGAGGGGGGATAGGGATCCCTGGAGTGCAGGATTGGGGGCCAGGACCGGAGGGTTTTAGGGCCAGGATGGGGGTCCCAAGGCAGAATTGTGGGCACAACAGAGCCCCCTGAGAGGGAGATTTAGGGGCAAGATGGGGTCACATGGAAGGCAGGATTGGGGGGCACAGAGGAGTCCCGTGCAAGGGAGAATAAGGGACACGATGGGACACAGGGGGTCCGAAGACAGAATTGACGGAGCCCCCTGCAAAGGAGGGCGAGAGGACACTGCGGGGTCTCAAGGCGGATTTAGGGGGACATGACAAAGCAGGGGCAGGACTTAGGGGCAGGATGGGGCTCCCAGGGCAGGAGTGGGGGCCACAACGGAGCCACCTGCCAGGGCCATGCCGAGGGTCCCCATGCGCGGCAGGATGGGCCCGTACCCCCGCGGGACCCCCCCCCGTGTCTCTGTGAGCCAATGCGCGGCCGCGGGGGGGGCTCGGGGCGGGGCTCGGCGGGGGCCGCTTGTTTTTTGTGAATGAAAGGCGGGGCGGCCGCGACTGCAGCGCGCAGGGCGGTGCGCGCAGGGCCGCGATCCGCGCAGGGCTCCGCGCAGCGCAGCGGGCCGCGGATGCGGAGATCGGGGCGGCCGAGGCGCCGCCATGGGCCCCCGCGGGCCCGGCCCTGAGCCGCGCAGCCGTGCCCAGCCGAGCCGCGCCAGCCGCGCCGTGGCCATGTCCGGAGGGGCGAGCCCGGCCCCGGCCCCTGGGAGCCGCCGCTTCGTCTGTGTTGGTGTGAGTACCGGGGACCCCCCGCGTTTCCGCCCCGCGCCCCGCTCCGCCTCCGCGCATCCTGCCCGCCCCGGCCCGGCCCGGCTCCCGCACAGGGACAGCGAGGGCCCGGCCCCTCCGCCCCACCCGCACCCCGCTCCGGGTGGCTCTGGTCCCCCTCGCCGTGCCCCACGCCGGCTCCCGGTGCTCTCCAGTCCCCTCGCCGTGTCCCGCACCCCCTCCCGGTGCTTCCCGTCCGCCTCGCGATGCCCCGCAGCCCCGATCCGGGTGCTCCGAGCACCCCCAAGCTCCTCGCAGTGCCCCGCAGCCCCGATCGGGTGTTCCGAGCTCTCCCCAGCCTCCTTGCGGTGCCCCACATCCCCGGCCTAGGTCCTCCCCAGTCTCCTTGCCGTGTCCCGCACCCCCGATCCGGGTGCTGCGAGCACCCCCGGCCTCCTCGTGATGCCCCGCACGCCCGGCCTGGGTCCTCCCCGACCTCCTCTCCATGCCCCTCACCCTCTCCCGGCGCTTCCTATCCCCTTTGCAATGCCCCACAGCCCCGGTTCGGGCGCTCGGAACACCCCTGAGCCCCCTCGCGATGCCCGCACCCCCTCCGGATCCTCCCGGACCCTCTCCGGATCCTCCCGAGCCCCCTCCCGATGCCCGCACCCGCTCCCGGTGTTCCCCGACCCCTCTGCGATGCCCCGCAGATGCTCCGAGCACCCCTGAGACCCCTCGCAGTTCCCCGCACCCCCAATCCGGCTGCTCCCCGCTCCCTCCCCAAACGCCCGTACCCTCTCCCGGTGCTCCCCGTGCCCTTTGCGATGCCCCCGCTCCCGGTGCCCGCCGCATCCCCCGGGCCCGGCCGTGCTGCAACCCCGCTCGGGGCCCCGTTCCTCCCGCACCGCCTCCCGCCGCGGCCTCCACAGCCCCGGCTGCTTCCGCGGGGCCGCCCGGGCCCCGTTCCTCCCGCACCCCGCGGCTGCCCCGAGCCCCCGGCTATTTTAGGGCATCGCCGCCGTTTTGGGGCGGTTTCGCCCCGGTTTGGGGGTTCTCCTTCCCTGGCGAGGTGCGGGATGGAGGATTTGGAGCCTGGGAGTTGCTAAGCGACGGCTCCCGGGGTGATGGTGCAGTTGCCTTGGCAACTGTGGGCTGGGAGCCTGGAAGGAGCAGTTTTGGGGGTTCTCCTTGGGGGGTGTGGGTGTGAATTGGGTGCCTGTGGTTTGGGTGGGGGGCTGCTGGCTGGAGCAGCCCTGCTCCTGTGGCAAGAGCTTTTCCTTTGTGGGATCTCCAGTCTCTCGGCATCTTGGGTTATTTTTACTCTGCGGTGGATTTTGGAGCTGTTCTCAGGAGAAAAGTGATGGTGGGAAAGGTGAGGAGGAGGCTTGAGAAGGTTCAGCCCCTCCTGGGGTGGTGTTGTGGGTGAGGGGCTGTGACCCCCCCACTGTGGGGCCGGTAGAACTCCCCAGTGAGGTTCTGCTTTATTGAGATCTCCTTTTTATCCCTGCTGCTGTCCCCCTCTTCCCCTCCTCACGGCAGGCACTGATCCCACAAGGATTTAGCCCTTAATTCCCATGAGGCACCAGACTTTCCGAGCTGGCTGGGCTGGGGCTGGGCTGAGCTCCCCACGAGGGACAGACATCCCAAGTGCCAGCTGCGGTTGTCATTCCTGTGCCTTCCCCCTCCATCCCAACGAGCTCGGCTGACTCGGGAGCGCGGCTGGGCCTAAAAATAACCTCAGCAAAGCTCCCCGAGCACTCACACCCCCCCAGCCGGGAGATCTCCCGATCCTACAGAGCCCAGCTGATCCCTGGGAGGAGCAGGGGGACAGGGGGTGGCA
>JAWWLS010000092.1:3587755-3599275 GCA_035040975.1 Myioborus melanocephalus
TCTGCAAGCAGAGGGTGTTGTTCCATCCAAAGGGGATCACCTTCAGCCAGCCACACCATTGTTTTCCAGTTGTTCAGCAACTGAGGGATCTCAAAGCTTGCTTTCATTTCCATCTCGCTTATAGTTTCCATATTCTCAAAATCTTTTGCCAGACAAATCATATTTATAAGGCTTTCCTGTTTCATCTTCCCCAACGCTCTTCATTAATTATCTCCTGTCTATTTCAGGCCAATTAAACCTAACGAGATCCTTCCCCCGGAGAAGGGCAGGGAGGTGGCCAAGGAGCTGGGGATCCCTTATTACGAGACGAGCGTGGTGGCCCAGTTTGGTGTCAAGGACGTCTTTGACAATGCCATCCGTGCCGCCCTCATCTCCCGCCGCCACCTGCAGTTCTGGAAGTCCCACCTGCGCAACGTGCAGCGGCCCCTGCTCCAAGCCCCCTTCCTGCCCCCCAAGCCCCCTCCTCCCATCATCATCGTCCCGGACCCCCCTTCCAACAACGAGGAGCGTCCGGCCCACCTCCTGGAGGACCCGCTGTGCGCGGACGTCATCCTGGTGCTGCAAGAGAAGATCAAAATCTACGCACACAAGATCTACCTCTCCACCTCCTCCTCCAAGTTTTACGACCTGTTCCTCATGGACCTGAGCGAGGAGGACCAGCAGAGCAGCGCGGGGCACGGCTTCGGGGCGGCCGTCACGGCGGCCGCCGAGCGGATGCTGCACCAGGAGGAGAGGCACCACGGGCGGGATTTCCTCCTCAGGGCCGCCAGCTTCGACATCTGCGAGAGCGCCGAGGAGGCCGGACCCGGCCAGCGCAAACCGTGCCTTAGAGCCTCCACCAGTGACGGCATCCTGCGGGGCGACCGCTACGAGAACGGCGAGCGCGGGCTGCGGCGCGGCCGGAACCTCTCCTCGTGGAGCAGGGCCTTCACCAGCATCCAGGAGGAGATGGCCGAGGACCCGCTGACCTACAAGTCCAAGCTGATGGTGGTGGTGAAGATGGACGCGTCCATCCAGCCGGGGCCTTTCCGGGCCGTGCTGAAGTACCTGTACACGGGCGAGCTGGACGAGAACGAGCGGGACCTGATGCACATCGCTCACATCGCCGAGCTGCTGGAGGTGTTCGACCTGCGCATGATGGTGGCCAACATCCTCAACAACGAGGCGTTCATGAACCAGGAGATCACCAAAGCCTTCCACGTCCGGAGGACCAACCGGGTGAAGGAATGCCTGGCCAAGGGGACTTTCTCGGGTATGGCCCCAGCAGCAGCAGCCTGGTCCTTTTTGGGGGCTCACAGGGCGGGTGGGGGCTCGGAGCTCCTGGCTTTGCTCTGTGTGAGGGGCTGGCTGTGCCTCCCCCAAGGTTTTTGGTCCAAAGGTCCTGGCTTTGCTCCATGTGTGAGGGGCTGGCTGTGCCTCCCCCAGGGTTTTTGATCTGGAGCTCCTGGCTTTGCTCCGGGTGTGAAGGGGTGGCTGTGCCTCCCCCAGGGTTTTTGGTCTGGAGCTCCTGGCTTTGCTCCATGTGTGAGGGGCTGGCTGTGCCTCCCCCAAGGTTTTTGGTCCAAAGCTCCTGGCTTTGCCCCGGGTGTGAAGGGGTGGCTGTGCCTCCCCCAGGGTTTTTGGTCACACTTTGCTGTGTGGGGATTTTTATCGCCTTTTTTTCCCCTGCGAAAGTGAGTGTGAAGCCCTTCCTCTGGGCTTCCTGCTCCCCAGCTGGTCCAGCAGCTCTGTTTATTTATGGAAGAGCTGCAAAGGCGACTTCCTCCTCTCCCAGCCCGGATTTCACAGGGTCATCCTGATTTATGAGGGGCAAGTGCCCTTAGTACGATTTTCCCAGCTTTCCAGTGAGCACCACGAGCCACCAGCACGAGGTGACATCCCAGGGGGACGTGAATGTCCCAACCTCCTTCTGTCTGGATTTGTTTCATGGAGATGGATCCTAATATGGTCAGGCTGTCCCTGTAGGGACAGACGTGTGGTGACCCTTGCACACCCCTGGGAGAAGCTGCAGAGAGCGAGGCAGGAGATCCCCAGCCTCCTTCCCTGCTCTCCAAGGACTCGAGTTTAGGTGTGACATTTCCTTCACAGCAAATGTGACAAATGTGCTGTGGGGTGACCTGGGAACACCCCTTGGAATAGGTAGAGCACTGCTGAGGCTCTTCCCCAGCTCCTCTGAGCTGGCAGGGAATGTTGGATAAAAATGAGTGATATTGTAGGGAAAATTTTCTAGGGAATACTGGATAAAAATGAGCGATATTTTAGCGAAAAATTTTCTAGGGAATACTGGATAAAAATGAGTAATATTTTAGGGAAAATTTTCTAGGGAATGCTGGATAAAAATGAGCGATATTTTAGGGAAATGTTTCTAAGGAATGCTGTATAAAAATGAACGATATTTTAGGGAAAAGTTTTAGGCAATGCTGGATAAAAATGAGCGATATTTTAGGGAAAAATTTTTAGGGAATGCTGTATAAAAATGAGCGATATTTTAGGGAAAAATTTTTAGGGAATGCTGTATAAAAATGAGCGATATTCTAGGGAAAAATTTCTAGGGAATGCTGGATAAAAATAAGCGATATTTTAGGGAAAAATTTTTAGGGAATGCTGGATAAAAATGAGAGATATTTTAGGGGAAAATTTCTAGGGAATACTGGATAAAAATGAGCGATATTTTAAGGAAAAGTTTTTAGGGAATGCTGTATAAAAATGAGCAATATTCTAGGGAAACATTTTTAGGGAATGCTGTATAAAAATGAGCAATATTTTACAGAAAAATTTTTAGGGAATGCTGTATAAAAATGAGCGATATTTTAAGGAAAAATTTTTAGGGAATGTTGGATAAAAATGAGCGATATTTTAGGGAAACATTTTTAGGGAATGCTGTATAAAAATGAGCAATATTTTAAGGAAAATTTTTTAGGGAATGCTGTATAAAAATGAGCAATATTCTAGGGAAAAATTTTTAGGGAATGCTGGATAAAAATGAGCGATATTATAGGGGAAAATTTCTAGGGAATGCTGGATAAAAATGGGTGATATTTTAGGGAAAAATTTTTAGGGAATGCTGGATGAAAATGCGTGATATTTTAGGGAAAAATGCAGGATTTGGCAGGCTCTGTCCCCTTCCCTCTGCTTTCCTCGGGTGAGGTGTTTTGTGGCTGAGCCCCAGGTGCCAGCAGCGCCCCTGTGCTTGTCCCCAGATGTCACCTTCGTGCTGGATGACGGTGCTATCAGTGCCCACAAGCCCCTGCTCATCTCCAGCTGCGACTGGATGGCCGCGATGTTCGGCGGCCCCTTCGTGGAGAGCTCCACCAACGAGGTGAGGAGAGCCCCTCCCGGGAGGGTGGCAGGGCTGGGGACACGGCCAGGAGGTGACAATGTGGTGTCTGCCAGGTGGCACTCCCTCACACCAGCAAGAGCTGCATGCGGGCGGTGCTGGAGTACCTGTACACGGGGCAGTTCAGCTCCAGCCCCGACCTGGACGACATGAAGCTCATCATCCTCGCCAACCGCCTCTGCCTGCCGCACCTGGTGGCTCTCACAGGTGAGTCTGGGTGGCTGCAGCAGGGCAGGGTGGCTGTCACCCTGTCCCAGCCACCCCCTGAGCCCGTATGTCCCCCCTGTGCAGAGCAGTACACGGTCACCGGGCTGATGGAGGCGGCGCAGATGATGGTGGACATCGATGGGGACGTGCTCGTGTTCCTGGAGCTGGCTCAGGTAGGACAGGAGCCTGAGCTGCAGGGCTGGGGGTGCTCCAGGTGACACAGAGGGGTCTGGCAGGGCAGGGAGTGACACACAGAGGGGTCTGGAAAGGCAGGAGGTGACGCAGAGGTGTCTGGAAGGGCTGGGGGTGACACACAGAGGGGTCTGGAAGGGGCAGGAGGTGCTCAAGGTGACACACAGAGGGGTCTGGCACGGCTGGGGGTGACACACAGAGAAGTCTGTCAGGGCATGAGGTGCTCTAGAGGGCTGGGGGTGCTCTAGAGAGGGGTCTGGCAGGGCTGGGGGTGACACACAAAGGGGTCTGGAAGGGCTGGGGGTGCTCAAGGTGACACACAGAGGGGTCTGGGAGGGCAAGAAGTGACACAGAGAGGTGTCTCTCAGAGTAAGAGGTGCTCCAGGTGACACACAGAGGGGTCTGGCAGGACTGTGGGTGCTCCAGGTGACACAGATAGGGGAATGGCAGGGCTATCGGTGCTCCAGGTGACACACAGAGGGGTCTGGGAGGGCAAGAAGTGACACAGATAGGGGTATGGCAGGGCTGTGGGTGCTCCAGGTGACACACAGAGGGGTCTGGCAGGGTAAGAGGTGACACACAGATGGCTCTGGCAGGGCTGGGGGTGACACAGATAGGGGTATGGCAGGGCTGGGGGTGCCCAAGGTGACACACAGAGGGGTCTGGCAGGGCTGGGGGTGCTCCAGGTGACACACAGAGGGGTCTGGCAGGGCAGGAGGTGACACACAGAGGGTTCTGGCAGCTCCAGGAGCTGGACAACCAGGTCTGGCCTTGGATGTCCATGGAGCAGTGAGGTGAAGCCCTGGTGCTGGCCGTTCTGGTGGCCCTGAGCTGGTGTCCCATCCCTCCCCAGTTCCACTGCGCCTACCAGCTCGCCGACTGGTGCCTGCACCACATCTGCACCAACTACAACAACGTCTGCCGCAAGTTCCCCCGCGACATGAAGGCCATGTCGGGAGGTGAGTGGCGGCCGGGGGGAGGTGACAGGGGCGTCCCCGCGGTCCCGGCACCGCCCTCACGCCCCCGTGTGCCCGCAGAGAACCAGGAGTACTTCGAGAAGCACCGCTGGCCGCCGGTGTGGTACCTGAAGGAGGAGGATCACTACCAGCGGGCGAAGAAGGAGCGGGAGAAGGAAGACTACCTCCACCTCAAACGGCAGCCCAAGAGGCGCTGGCTCTTCTGGAACGCCTCCTCCTCCCCTTCTTCCTCTCCTTCATCGTCGGCAGCCACAGCCTCCTCTTCCTCCTCCTCCTCCTCCTCCTCGGCTGTGGTTTGAAAGCCCCGTCCTTGCCCTGGGAGGAGACGGGAGGAGGAGGAGGAGGAGGAGGAGGAGGAAGGGTGGGATGCCCTGGCCCAGCGGTGGCAGTGCCCCGCGCACAGGGGCGGCCGCCGGGGAGGGCTCAGCCCTGCTCTCCCCGCGGCGGGGCCGGCACAGCCCGAGCAGCAGCAGCAGCAGCAGGAACTGGCGTTTACAGGAGCACGAGGACTGTGCTGTGGTTTCATTTCATGGGGAATTTTCGTTGGAAATTGGTTTTGTTTTTTGGAATATCATCAGCATGAGGAAGGAGAAGAAGATGAAGAAGATGAAGAAACACATCCAGCTTCCATTTTGATTTGGAACCAGAAGCTCTGGGATGTGGTTTGGGTGTCTGATGGCATCTCACCACCTGGAGCCACCGTGGGGGTCCTGCCACCCCCTTGGACTCACAGCAGGGTCAGGCACAGGGCAGGGGACCTGGTCCCCAAATGCCTCCAGGCACTGCAGGATTTCCCTACAAGTGGGGTCTGTCCTAATTCAGGGCATGGAGAGGACCAGAGTCCTCTCCTCCCCGTTCTTAACTATTTAGTTTTATTTAGACAGAAACTTAAAGCAAAAAAAAACCCCAAACCCAAACCCACTCCCTCAATCTGCCACACCAGAAACCAACCCCGAGCCCACGGCTGGGGATTTTAGCCTGGAAGGCTCCATTGTAATAAATGGTATTTTAAAAGCCCGGCGTGGTCCCTGTGTGTGTGGGAGGAGCAGCTGGGCAGGCACACCCCTGTGCCAGGCTGGGGTGATGCCATCCCCCCCTTGCAGCGCTCCTGGGACGGGCAGGGACAGCCAGGCCTGGCAGGACCCACCCCTGGTACAGCACCAGGTGGCTTTTCCATCAAATTGACTGCCTGTCCCACCTGCGTCCCTGCAGGGCTGCCAGGCAGGGCAGGAGGCACCCAAACCTCCTCACCCTCCCCGGCTGGGATGGGGAGAGCTCCTCGGAGCCCATCCCTGCAGGGGCTGCTGCTGCTGGGGGAGCCCCAGGGATGCTCCTGGTGGCGTCCCCTCCCTCCCACTCTGCTCCTCCGGCCCCCGGAGCACCTTGGGGCCTCCCCTTGTGCATGCCCGCCCTCAGCAGGAGCGACGTGGCTCCTCACCCTCGGTGTCCCAGTGAGCAGGTAGGACCACGACTTCCTCTCCTTTTCACACAACCTGGGCCCTCACCGCTGCTTCCGAGTCCTGTTTGCCTTGCCCAGGCCAGGACCCGAGCCCTGGCACTGAACCTGCATGTGCCCAGGTCTGCATGCTCAGGGGGCACAGGGCAATGCCCACGAGGGGCCCCTGGGCACCAACCCTGCGGGCAGCTCGACAGCAGCTCCTGCTTTTCACCCCAGCCCCACGCTCCTGAACACCCCTGTGCAGGGCAGGGGCTGAGGGGGCTGCAGGGGCGTTTTGGGGGGCTGAGCAGAGCCCTTCTGTCACTAAGCACTGCATGGATTTGCAACACAGCTACTGCAACACACAGAGCCCTGGCTGGTGGAGCTGGAGCCCCCCGAGCAGCGCTGCTGGCACGGGGACAGTGGCACCCCCTGTTCTGGCATGGGGACAGTGGCACCCCCTGTTCTGGCATGGGGACAGTGGCACCCCCTGCTCTGGTATGGGGACAGTGGCACCCCCTGCTCTGGCACGGGGACAGTGGCACCCCCTGCTCTGGTATGGGGACAGTGGCACCCCCTGTTCTGGCACGGGGACAGTGGCACCCCCTGCTCTGGCACGGGGACAGTGGCACCCCCTGCTCTGGTACAGGGACAGTGGCACCCCCTGCTCTGGTACAGGCCTCTGGTCTGGGGTAAAGAAAGGCCAGGATGGCTGCTGAGGGCTTTCCCTGGCACAAAGGACCCTTGGGGACTGGTGGGGACCATTCCTGGTGGAGTGGCTGAGCATTAATTCCATGGGCTGAGTCCTCAGTGCCACGTGGAGCAGCTGGTGTCCACTGGGACCCTGGGCCTTGTGGCCATTGAGACCCCTCGCCAGAGTTCTGGGGGGAAAACAAATCAAACCAGACGAGAAAATCAGGATTTATCTTTTTTTTAAAATGAACCCTTCATAAACAAAAACATGTAAAAAACTGGAAAAACAAGCTGGCTGGGCCAGAGCTCTGTACAAAACACACAACCATGCATAACAAAAACAATATTTTTATAAACCTTTTAAGTTAACATATGGAACTATTTACAGTTACTAAATAAATACGTACAAAAGTTCTGCTTGTCTTATTGCAGGGGGGGGGAATGGGAGCAGCAGGAAGGGTGCTCAGCACGCTCCCACCACACTGGGGATGGACTGGGCTGGACTGGGGTGGCAGCTCAAGTATTACAGTAGTTTTCTCAGCTAGGTTGGTCCCTGAGCTCTGTGTGAGGAGCAGCACTTGAGAAATTGCCCTGGGATGGGCAGGAGGTACCAAGGTCACACTCACACTCAGTGCATCCACCCCTCCATGCAGAGGGACAGCAGGGCCACCCCACAGCCATGGGTCTAACCTGGGCCCAGCCACAAGGGGATTTTCACCTTCTCCTCAGCTCTGGGGAGACCCCACCTGCAGCTCCAGGGCCTCCACAAGGATGTGGAAGTGCTGGAGCAAATCCAGAGCGGGGCTGGAACCCCTCTGGAGCCAGGCTGGGAGAGCTGGGATTGTCCAGCCTGGAGAAGAGAAGGCTCCAGGACACCTTCAAGCCCCTTCCAGTACCTGAAAGGGCTCCAGGACAGCTGGACAAGGGCCTGGAGTGCCAGGACACTGGAATAGCTTAAAACTAAATGAAATTCACATTATATTAGTTTTAACAAAAAATTCCTTCAAAATAAAGGTTGAGTAAATACTGGAAGAAAGGTTGCCCAGATAAGCTGCCCCATCCTGGCAAACATTCAAGGTCAGGTTGGATGGGGCTTGGAGCAACCTGGTCCTGGCAAGGGGCTGGGCTGGGTGACCCCTGCATTGTCCCTTTCCCCAGGCAACCCCAGTGTCCATTGTGCAAATCAGTCATTCCCTCTGTCCCCTCTGCTCCAAGAGCAGTTTTAAACTGGCTCCTAAGAACAAGCAGAACCATGTAAACAAATAATCAAAACAAAAAAAACCAAAACCTAAAAATTTACATTGCACAAAGCAGCCCAAAATCCCAGCTAAGCTTGCAGAACCACCAAGCATGAAGAATGAAGCTTACTTAGACATGTTCTAGAAGCAGAAGCCATTTCATGATACCAGGAATCCTTTGAAAATCAAGGATGATCCAGTCCAAAAGCACGGGGATGCCAAAACCCCTTCTCTGCACAGATCCCAAAGAAATCTGGGTAGTACCAGTGCTTCTGAGTGAGATGGTGCAAGGCAGATCGAAATTATTTTAATCTCTTGGTGCAGTGAAATCAAGAAACCAGCTTGGATTCCACGAGGAAGAACCAACATCGAACCTGTAACTCCAGCAGAGAGGAGCCCAAGGCTTGTGCTTCACATGAGGATCAGCTCCTCCTGGCTCAGCTCAACTCGTGATGGCTTCAAAAGCAGAGCAGCTACAAACAGCCACAGAGTCCAAGTGTTCTGAGCAACTTCAGAGCTGCAGAGTGTGCCCTGCTCCTTCAGCTCGTTTCGTACTGAAACTTTCCCTCCCGGACCAGCGTCTCACAGATGTCCTCGGCCACCCCGCCGAGGCTCAGGCGCTCCAGGGTGTCCAGCAGGGTGTTCACCGAGGCCTTGGAGCCCTCCCTGTTCTGCCACTTGCGCATCATGTCGTAAAAATCATCCTGGGACTTGCACGTGTTGATGTCATTGTCCTCCAGGTTCAGGCTGCGGCCGAATCTCTTCCATTTGTCTCTGGGCACTTTCTTCCCAAAGGTGTAAAAGTAGCTCTGCAGCACTGGAGGGGCAAAGGGACAGCTCAGAGCACGGGCAGCAGGGACAGCAAGCCCAGCCCCAGCACTTCCCCAGGGCCCCAGCACTCACCTCGACTGGGCTCAGTCTCTGGTGCTGGAACCAGAGCCCTCCAGCGTCTCTCACTCCTTCTTGGCAGCATCTCCTGCAATGACAATGTCTCTACTGCAATGACAGTGTCACTCCTGGAATGACAATGTCACTCCTGGAATGACAATGTCACTCCTGCAATGACAATGTCACTCCTGGAATGACAATGTCACTCCTGGAATGACAGTGTCACTCCTGGAATGACAGTGTCCTACAGCACCCACCAAGCCTCAGCAGCAAGGTGTGATTAATGGGGATTGGAGACTCTCCCTCTGTCCCAGGGCTGTTGGGGCAGGAGATCACCACCCACCTGCAGGACATCCATGTCTGATCCACCCCCCAGCCCCAGGACACCCCTGTCTGATCCACCCAGCCCCAGGACATCCCTGTCTGATCACACCCATGCCCAGGACATCCCTGTCTGATCCACCCAGCCCCAGGACATCCCTGTCTGATCACACCCACCCCCAGGACACTCTGATCACCCCCCAGCCCCAGGACATCCATTTCTGATCCACCCAGCCCCAGGACATCCATTTCTGATCCACCCAGCCCCAGGACATCCACGTTTCCCCTCTGCAATGGCAGCAGGCCCCGAGTGGGGAGACCAGAGCAGTGTTTGCTCAGCACAGCATTAAATCCTCCGAGGCCTCTCTGGACTGCCACGAGCAGGTTTTGCCATGCTGACCCCACACAGAGACCCTTCACCATCTCCCTGAGCAGCCCAGCCCTGGAAGCCCCCCAGGATGATCAGATCTTGGCCTGGCACACTGGGACAGGGGGTGCCACTCACGAACCTGTCTCTCTGCTGGCATGTTCCTCTCTCTCTGCTCGTTGGGGATGTTGTCCTCTGCCCCCACGTCCTCAGTCTTGCACCACAGCAGCTTCTGAAACATGGAGTTCAGTGGCCAGGGAGAAACACAAACTGTGGTGGTTTGGGAAGGCAGGAGCCTGCCATGGATCCAAGGGCATGGATCCTGAGCTTGGAGGAGCTCTGGGCGAGCACAGCCCAGCCCTACCCTGGGATCTCCACTGTGGGTCCTGGATGTGCCAGCACTGCCACCAGGAAAGTGTAACTGGCACTGAGGAGGGGCTGGAAGCACCCAGAGCACCACCAGAGAGCCTCCTCTGCTTGGCCCAGCTCCACCACAACCCTGCAGGGATGAAACTCATCCCTCTGCTCTGCCAGCCTTCCAGAAACTTCTGTGTGAGACTCATCCCCCTGCTCCTCCAGCCTTTCCAGGTGGATGAAACACATCCCCCTGCTCCTCCAACCTTCCAGGAACTTCTGGGTGAGACTCATCCCCCTGCTCCTCCAGCCTTCCCAGCTGGATGAAATTCATCTCCCTGCTCCTCCAACCTTCCCAGGTGGATGAAACTCATCCCCCTGCTCCTCCAACCTTCCAGAAACTTCTGGGTGAGACTCATCCCCCTGCTCCTCCAGCCTTCCCAGGTGGACGAAACTCATCCCCCTGCTCCTCTGGCCTTCCCAGGAGCTGCTGGCCAAGTGGGGAACAGAGGGAATGGGGGACATTACCCCAGCCCACAAACAGAGCCATTCCCCCCTGCCCTCCCAGGAACTCACCACGATTTCATAGGGCTTCCTGCTCGAGGATCTCCCATCCCCTGGAAGATGGAAAGAGCGCTGTGATCCCTCTTCCCCCAGGCAGGACCCTCTTCCCACCCACCCCACACCAGGTGGGTGCTCCTGGGGTCCCTCTTCCCACACCAGGTGGGTGTTCTTGGGGTATCTCTTCCCACCCAGCCCACACCAGGGGGATGTTCTCAAGGCCCCTCTTCCCACCAAGCTGATACCACGTGGGTGCTCCTGAGGTCCCTCTTCCCACCCAGCCCACATCAGGTGGGTGCTCCTGGGGTTTCTGTTCCCACCCACTCCACACCAGGTGGGTGCTCCTGGGGTTTCTCTTCCCACACCAGGTGGGTGCTCCTGGGGTCCCTCTTCCCACCCAGCCCACACCAGGTGGGTGCTCCTGGGGTCTCTCTTCCCACCCAGCCCACACCAGTGCAGAGCCCCTGGCCAAGGTGGGTGCTCCAGGGGTCCCCTGCTCTCACCTGGGGAGCTGCAGTGGCATTTCCAGCAGAGAGCAATCCCAATCCCAATCATGATCACAGCCAACACAACAAGCACTGGAGCGATGATGCCATTGAGGTCTGAAGCAGATAAAGCAGGGTGTGAGCAGCTGCTCCTCTTTCAGCAGCAGCTCCCACCCCACCCCTCAGGCCTCCCTCAGCACCCCCACTCACAGGAGGGGAAGGTGGCAGTGTCAGGACCACACTGGAGGTCACTGTCAGGCGTGCAGGGCTTCAGCATCACTTGACCGTCGGGACACCTGGGAGAGGGGACACAGGGTGGGCTCAGCAGCTGTGGCTCAGCAGCACAAACCCCACAGGAGCCACCTGTAGGAGTGTTGGGATGGATGGAGACAAGAGATCTCTGCAGCCAGGGCTTGGAATTTGGGGTTTATTGCAAAGGGCCTGGGTGCAGGGCCCTGCTGG
>JAWWLS010000092.1:3611676-3625680 GCA_035040975.1 Myioborus melanocephalus
TACTTCCTAACACAACACATATAATATTCATTTTAATATTTGCGAAAAGCCAATCATAAAATACATGCATTTTTCACTCAGCTAATCCACTCTGGATGTGGATATTTGGGAAGAACCTTCTCCTTGGTGGTTGTGCTCACAGCAGGACAAGGCACGGCCACCTGGTTGTCTCCTGGCACGGGGAGTTATTCAGCCTGGCTATGTCACAATTAACGAAGCTGAGATGGGATTTCGAGGAGAAAAAACTTCCTGCTCGTTTCCTGGGCGGGTGCTTCTATTACAAACCCCAAAAAGTATGTGTGCCTTTTGTTTAACCAAAAGCATGTGTTCTGTGCTCTGGGCACCACTGACTGCAGCTGAAGTCATTTGAGTCCTCAGAGAATGATTCATTCCTCAGAGCAGAACTAGGACGAGGTTTAGGTCTAGGACTAAGTGCTAATCCATGTGCAAATGGGATGGGGGAGGATTCATCCTTTCTGTTCATCCTCTGAAAAATCAACCTGATGCTCTTTAGGGAACTGCTGTGCCTGAATTCAGCCAGGAAAGATCGGGATGTGTTCCACATGGAAGTGGAACATGCCCGTTTGCTCCACAGCCATCCCAGCAGGGACAGGCCCCCCTCAGCACGCAGAGCCTGGGATCCCATCCTCCTCCCACCAAACATTGCTGGGAAGCCACAGGGTTTTCTCTTTCTGTCTCAGTCTCCCCATTTACAAACCAGCCCCAAGTTATCTGTACTGACAAACCACATGGAGAATATTTGTACAAAGGCAGCTCAGTGAGATTAAAGCTGTGGGGAGAGGTCAGGGTGGTCACCCCCTGCCAGTCCCCAGCCATCCCCAGGAGTGGGACACTGGGCAGACACCTCATTGTCTCTCCCAGCAAGAATTCCCATCCCAGAAAAAAACACTGTGGTTTTCATTTAATCATAAAATACATGCATTTTTCACACAGCTAATCCACTCTGGATATGGATATTTGGGAAGCACCTTCTCCTTGGTGGTTGTGCTCATGGCAGGACAAGTCACGGACAAGTATCTGGATGTGGATATTTCATTTAAGGTGGGTTTTTGGGCAGGCTGTGGCCACAAGTGAGAGAGGGATGTGTGTTTATCTCCCAGGGCCAGACCTCCAGCCTTTATCACCCCCAGCCTGTTTGTCCCACAGCCCCCTCTGCACCCAGAGTCCCCTGGAGCCGGGAGGCTGCACCCCAGCACAGCACTGGGGGGAAATTGAGCACGTTGAGAAGAAGAGGGGACCCTCCAATTTTTGGGGTCTTAAATGCTCCCCTGGCTTGCTCAGTTCTGCTGCAAGTGGAGAATAAAACCAGCGTGAGGGTTGGAGCAGGAGCTTGGCTGAACTCCTGCCCTCTGGGTGGGGAGAGGAGGGAGTCTGCAGCATGAAATTCCCACAGGGAATGAGCAGTAAATGGGTGACTGGGGAATCTGAGCCTTATCAGCCTCAGTTAATGTGTAACCTCCTCCTCCTCTGGCTCACCTGACATCCCTCAAAACGTTCCTATCCCGTCTGACTCAGCTTTCCTTTGTTCAACATCCAGCTCTGCCAAGCACCGGGCTGTGGGAGGCTCTAATCTCCCCTCCCAGGGTGTCTCTCTCAGGGCTGTGACTCTCAGCACACCTCAGAGAGCTGCTTGGCTATTCATGACCATTCATGTTTTATTTTCGAACATCACCATCCCGTTTTACCTTCAGTTCTGTGCTGCCTCCTGCCTGTTTTGGTAGGGATCCAGCACATATTTTTTGGGAAGACAAATCCCACCACTCCAAGTGTTCCTGCCTCCCCTGTGCCCCTCTCAGGTGTGACCCCAGCCTGGAGCTGCCCCAGCCCTGGGACAGGGCACGGGGAGGACGTGGAGCTGCTGGAGCCATTCCAGAGGGGAATGTTTTATTTTTAAATAATAAATAATGTTTTATTTTTGAACATCACCATCCCGTTTTACCTTCAGTTCTGTGCTGCCTCCTGCCTGTTTTTGTGCCTGGTAGGGCTCTGAGGGCATATGATAATTTTGACCATCCCCCCCTTCCTCCTGACCAACGAATTATTTGGCTCATAAATTCCAAGTTCCTCTTTGAAACACCAAAAAAAAAAAAAAAAAAAAAAAAGAAAAAGAAAAAAAGCTCTGGCAAGCTGTGAACTTTATGAGAATAAATTCCCTTCCTTGGCCAAGCCACTCTGCCCCTCTGTGCCTCAGTTTCCCCTCTGCTGTGAGAGGTGCTCAGATTTCTGTGCTCACTCCCTTTGCCTGCTTTAGTTTTGGGGTTTTGTTGGGTATTCAGGGCAATCAGGGGGATTTTTCATCCTTTCTCCCTTTCCTGAGGCAGCTTCCCAGCCTCTGAGCAGGCAGCCTCTGGCCAGGGGAAAGGTCACATCAACCCTGCTCTTCCCTGCCTGCCCAGTGCCCTAAAACCAAAGGAAAATTAACAGTAAATGCAGAGTCCAGCCTATCTATATTTTTATTTATATCTTGTAAATGATATCATGTTTTTTCCCACAGCTGAATTTCCAGGAGGAATTGTGCTGGTTTGGGCTGGGCTGAAGCCTAGATATATTTAATTTTACTCACAGGAGTCTGTGCTGAGTGCAGGGCTGTTTACAGCAGGACGTTTTCAGTATTTTTCTAAGGTTTGTACAACTTTAAGGCTTTTCCTGCTTCCAGTGGGACAGGAAACAAGACTGGGAGGTGACACAGCTGAGCCCAGGGAAATTCCTGACCAAAGGAATGTCCAGCACTGCAAAACTGGGGAGAAATCCTGGAATCCTGGAATGGTTTGGGTGGGAAGGGCTCACCCAGTGCCACCCCCTGCCATGGGCAGGGACACCTCCCACCATCCCAGGCTGCTCCAGGCCCTGTCCAGCCTGGCCTTGGACACTTCCAGGATCCAGAGGCAGCCACAGCTTCTCTGGGAAATTCAAGAATTCCTTCCCAATATCCCATCTAACCCTGTCCTCTGCTGGTGGGAATCCATTCCCTGTGTCCTTGTGGATTGTCCCTGTCCCACTCCCATCCCTCCAGGCACTCAAATTATTCCAAATAAATCCCTCTGCCCTTCCCAGGGAAGCTGGGATCCAGCACGCACATTTGAGAAGATAAATCCCAGCTTTCCAAATAAATCCCTCTGCCCTTCCTGGGGAAGCAGAGATCCAGAACAGGGATTTGGGAAGATAAATCCCAACATTACAAATAAATCCCATAATTCCAAATGTTCTGCTTCTCCTCTGCCCTTCTCAGGGAAGCAGGAATCCCCTATACATTTTTGCCCAGAAAGGGCAGAGGGATTTATTTGGAATAATGGGATTTATTTTCCTAAAAATGTGTGCTGGATCCCTGCTTCCCTGGGAAGGGCAGATGGATTTATTTGGAATGCTGGGATTTATTGTAAATGCTGAGATTTATCTTTCCAAATCTATGTGCTGGATTCCTGCTTCCCTGGGAAGGGCAGAGGAGAAGCAGAACATTTAGAATGATGGGATTTATTTGGAATGATGGGATTTATTTTCCTAAAAATGTGAGCTGGATTGCTGCTCCTCCATGAAGGACAGAGGGGAAGCAGAACATTTGGGATTATGGGATTTATTTGGAATGATGGGATTTATTTGGAAAGCTGGGATTTATCTTCCCAAATTGATGTGCTGGATCCCAGCTTCCCTGGGAAGGGCTGAATGAAAGCAGAAAGAGTTGGAATTATCAGATTTATCATCCCAAATCCCTGTGCTGGATCCCTGCTTCCCCAGGAAGCGCAGAGGGGTTTATTTGGAATTATGGGATTTATTTAGAATTAAGGGCTTTATTTAGAATTAAGGGATTTATATTCCCAAAAATGTGAGCTGGATTCCTGCTTCCCCATGAAGGGCAGAGGGGAAGCAGAACATTTGGAATAATGGGATTTATCTTCCCAGCTGTGTGTGCTGGATCCCAGCATCCCCAGGAAGGGCAGAGGGATCTATTTGGAATGATGGGATTTATTTTCCTAAAAATGTGAGGTGGATTCCTGCATCCCTGGGAAGGGCTGAGGAGAAGCAGAACATTTGGAATTATGGGATTTATTTGGAATTATGGGGTTTATCATCTCAAATATGTGTGCTGGATCCATGCTTTCCTGGGAAGGGCAGAGGGGAAGCAGAAATATTTAGAATGAAGGGATTTATCTTCCCAAATACCTGTGCATATTGACTTAGATCCATTATATATGAAATAATGACAATATAATATTATATTATCATCCAATATAATTTTATATCATGATGTGATATAACATCAGGTTATAATATCATATATATAATATTGTATTATATCATGTAAATATATTATACATAATATAGTATTATAGAATATACTTCTATCTATATTATTACATACTAATTAATATTTAGTTATGATGTTATACATGAACAAAATTTTTATTACATAGTTTATGTTATATGTATATTATGCTAAAATAGGTTTATTATTATGCATTATTATACTAGATCTATTATATATTACATATTATGTATTACATATTACATATAATATATAATATATAATATACAATATATAATATATAATGTATAATATATAATAAATTATATATAATATATAATTTATTATATATTATATATTCATTATTATTAATAATATCGACATATAATAATATGATTATAAGTATATTATTATAATAAGATAATAAAAGTATAATAGAATAGAATAGTATCATTATTATTATTAATACTAATAATACTAATACTGATATTAATACTAATACTAGTATTAGTATTAATAATTATTAGTATTAATAATTTATGATGAAAGTTCAAAATATACATTTATTCTGTATACGAGATATATGGGATATATATATTATATATATATAATTATTATATATAGTCCCGAATAGTCCAAGCCCCGCCCCCTCGCCACTGGCCTTGACACCGTTTATGACCGCAGATATGACGTCACCGTGACGTCACCACAGGGATCCGGGCGGCGATTTGGGGGCGGGGCCCTTGACCCTCTCCGGGCCGTACCACAGCGGGGGCTGAGGGGGGGGGGACGGCTCGGCCCACCCAAGTGAGGCAGGGGGGGCGCGGGGGTGGCACCGCGCATGCGCCGTGCGCGTCTCCCCTGAGGCGGGCGGGCGGCCGGGCCGGGCGGAGGCCGCGGCCGAGCCGGGGGCTCGCGTAGATGTGCAGCCCGGGGGAGGCCCCCCCTGGGCCGGCCCCGGCCGGGGACCTGCCCCCGGAGTGGGAGACGGATGACGAGCGCATGGCCTTCCTGTTCTCGGCCTTCAAGCAGAGCCGCGAGGTGAACAGCACCGAGTGGGACAGCAAGATGGCCTTCTGGGTCGGGCTGGTTCTGGCCCGCGGCCGGCGGAGGGGCGCGGTGAGGACGTGCCTGAGGGAGCTGCAGAACGGCTTCGAGCGGCGGGGCAGCGTCCCCTTGGGGCTCGGCACCGTCCTCAGGGAGCTGCTGAGGTAAAGGAGGTCGGGGAGGGTGCGGGGGGTGCCAGGGGATGCGGCTGGCGATGGATCCGTGCTCTGCCAGCCCGGAGGGGGAATTCTGCCCTGGCACGGGGTTCCCAGAGCAGCTGTGGCTGCCCCGTGCCTGGAAGCGTCCAAGGCCGGGTTGGATGGGGCTTGGAGCAGCCTGAGACAGTGTCAGGTGTCCGTGGCATGGCAGGGGTGGCGCTGGGTGGGATTTAAGGTCCTTCCAACCCAAAGTGGTCTGAGGTTCTGTGAATTGCGGTTCATGGTGTGTGTGTGTGGAATCTGGGAGGCCGAGCTGGACAGGGAGTCAGAGCTCAGCCAGGGCCTCGCAGGAGGTGTGGGAGGACAGGATTATTCCCACAGGAACATCGCTGGTAAATAGAAAGATATTCCCTGGAATGTTGTGGTGTCGCAGCTGCTGAGGGCACTGGGGATGTGTTGAGCTGTGTTTGCAACCAGAGGTTTTGTGCTGTGAAACTGGAGCTCGGGACTGGTACCAAAACAGCAGGAGCTCTGTTGGTGACCTGAAAATTAAAAGCAGTAGATTTGAGAAGCTGTTGTTGCAATTTAATATAAAAACAGAACTATCCTGAAATGGCTGATTCCCCCTAAAACTGACCCTCCCTGTTCATCCCCTCCTTTGATGCCTCATCAGTTTTGAATAGAAAACTGGGAGAAACTTGCAAAATGGGAAAAAGAGTAAACACAAGGCATTTGGGATCCAGAGGACGCAGGGAAGGAATGGAAACCTCTGTGTGCTTCCAGCAATGAAATCTCAAACCTGAGCAGGATTTGGTGATAGAAAATACCACTGGAGTGGAGGATGTGCAGGATATCCAGGGTTTAGACTGACTGTGTTTAGTTTCACCTGAATTATCTTTTCCCTAGACGTGGGAAGCTCCAGAGGGAGTCAGACTTCATGGCCAGTGTAGACAGCAGCTGGATCTCGTGGGGCGTGGGAGTTTTCATCCTGAAGCCCCTCAAGTGGACCCTCTCCAGTGTGCTGGGGGACAGCAAAATCCCTGAGGAAGAGGAGGTTCTGATTTACGTGGAGTTGCTGCAGGTGAGTGTTGTGGAGAAGCTTTCCTGAGATTGTGTATCTCCAGGAAAGCCAGGAGTCATTTCATGTGCTGGAAGGAGGGATCAGGGCTGAGCAGATGCAGAGCAGGCTTGGTGCTGCTGAGGTGTTCAAAGGCCTGGAGAGAGATGTGTGGAGTGACTTGGGGATGGGAAGGGATTTAGATGTTCCTTGAAAATGTTGGAGCTGCTCCAGGGGCTGGAGCCAGGCTGGGAGAGCTGGAGGTGCTCACCTGGAGAAGAGAAACTCCAGGGAGAGCTCAGAGCCCCTTCCAGGGGCTCCAGGAGATCTGGAGAGGGATTTGGACAAGGAATGGAGGGACAGGACACAGGGAATGGCTCCCACTGCCAGAGGGCAGGGATGGATGGGATATTGGATAGGAATTGTTCCCTGGGAGGCTGGGATGGAATTCCCAGGGAGCTGTGGCTGCCCCTGGATCCCTGGAGGTGCCCAAGGCCAGGCTGGAGCCCCTGGGACAGTGGAGGTGTCTCTGCCATGGCAGGGGTGGCACTGGGTGGGATTTCAGGTCCTTCCAGCCCAAACCATTCCATGGTTCTGACAATGACTTCTCAGTGACTCCAGGAATAGGGAGGGACACAATTCCTTGCTTGTGCGGGGAGGTGAGAACTGTGCTGGGAGCCAGCTGGGGATCCCAGGCTGGAGCTCATTCCTGTGCAGGACATGAGGAACTCTGAGCCCCAGCTCCACCTGCTCCAGGGGTGAGCAGGGCATGGGACAGGCACAGCCTGGCTGGAGCTCATTCCTGTGCAGGAATTCTGAGCCCCAGCTCCATCTGCTCCAGGGGTGAGCAGGGGATGGGACAGGCACAGCCTGGCTGGAGCTCATTCCTGTGCAGGAACTCCAGGGGTGAGCAGGAGATGGATCAGTCCCAGCCTGGCTGGAGCTCATTCCTGTGCTGGAATTCTGAACCCCAGTTCCATCTGCTGCAGGATAAGCAGGGGATGGGACAATCCCAGCCTGGCTGGAGCTCATTCCTGTGCTGGAATTCTGAGCCCCAGCTCCTCCTGCTCCAGGGTGAGCAGGGCATGGATCAGGCACAGCCTGGCTGGAGCTCATTCCTGTGTTGGAATTCTGAGCCCCAGCTCCATCTGCTGCAGGGTGAGCAGGGCATGGATCAGGCACAGCCTGGCTGGAGCTCATTCCTGTGCAGGAACTCTGAGCCCCAGCTCCTCCTGCTCCAGGAGTGATCAGTCCCAGCCTGGCCATCCAGTGTCTCCCCAGCCCAGGTTCCCTGGGCATTATTCCAGCTGCTTTCCCATGGGATTGGGTCCTGGCCCAGCCCCTCCTCTCTCTCTGTTACTTTGTGTCTGCAGAATGAGCCCCAGGCCTTGCTGTGTTCTCTGGGTTACTGTGTCCAGCAGAAATGTGGGAAATCTTTAAAAGCAGGAATTCTTATTTGGTTCAAACCTGGGGAGGGATTTTCAGGATGTGCAGGGGAAGCCAATTGATTGCCTGTGTGGTTCCTGTGCTGCTCCACAGCTTTTCAGGGAATGTCAATAACAGAGTTTTGGTTTTTGTGGATGACTATTTTGAGAGTTCCCTGTGGCTGATTCTGAAATTCACTCTGGAATAAAGCAGGAAGTGTCCAAGCTGGGAGGAAGGAGGTGTGGGAGGATTTGGGAAGAGCAGGAATGCTGGGTGGGCTGCCAGCATCCCTGGGATGCCTTGGGGTGGTTGCCTAGAGCAGAGGCTAGACTGAGTTAGAGAATAAAGTCGGTATTATTTATTAATAATAAACAATACATTAATTAATAAAAATAATAATTAAAGAGAAATAATAACAAATTAATAAATATTTCTTAGTAATAAACAATAAATTCAGATATATTATTAATAATTAATATTAATAATAAATAATATTAAAGGCCTTCAGTAGCTACACCTTGGGCTGTTTGTACTCACTGGATGAAAACTTGCAGAAGCTTCTCTATAACATTTGAAAGAAAGGAGGAGTAAGAGTAAATGGGAAATTTTACAGTTTGAACTGAGATTAGGGGCTCAATGAATAAGCAATCCTTAGAACTTCCAAAGATAAAATGAAATCTAAAATAACATAAAACAGATCTACTAAATTCTTTATGTTAAAGAAAAAGTTTCTTATCTAAAAGTCTTTGCAGGATATCTACCTCCTTCAAGAATTGTATGAAAAGTCAGCAGCCTCCAGGATGCACAGGGGTCAGAGTTTTTCAGATAGGTTTGAGTTTGGTTCATTTACATATCAGGGGTTAATTGTCTGATTACAGCTCCAGCTAATGAAGTCATTTACCCCCAGTTTGCACCCCCCAGTTCACTTTTGTTGATGCTTTTTGGGGCCTGAGGCAGCAGAGTGTCCCTGGATCTCAGGCCTGGAGGGATTGTTTTGTGTGCCCAAAATGTGAAGCCAGTAACTGACACTCTCTGGAGTTCAGGGTGATGCACTAAGGCAGGACAGGATGAAAGTTCCAAAGGTGGAATCCTAAGGCATTACTGTGATTTATTTAAAATTATGGATATTGATCTAGTACCAATATCCAACTGTGACAGACAAAAACTCTGACAGTTTAGAGTTAGAAAGTGTTTGTTTATTGTGGGATAGCTCCCAAATACACGCTGTGATTTACAGGTGATTACAGAGCCCTTTTATCTATACAAATATTGAATACCCAAAATACAAATCCATATTCATAACTTTGGTACATTTCCAATATGGATATTGATCTAGTACCGATATCCAAAAACTCTCTGACAGTTTAAAGTTAGAAAGTGTTTGTTTATTGTGGCATAACTCCCAAATACACACTGCAATTTACAGGTGATTACAGAGTCCTTTTATCTATACAAATATTGAATACCCAAAATACAAATACATATTCATAACTTTGGTACATCCCATTCCCTGCTTCCCATGGTAATTAGTTCAAAAACCATTAAGCATGAGTAGTTTGTCCCTTGAAATGGAGTGGTCCCTTTCATGGGGAGGGGTCCAAAAACGAGGAAGTAAATGAAGTCTTCCTCATTCTGACCTTTCTACCTTTTCAATGCAAATATGACAAATGAACCCATTGGTTGAACTCCCATTCCCCATCTTCGATTGCTTTCAGAACAGAGGAGGCCTGGAATTGTCTTATGTTCCTAAAAACAATTGTCTTGTGTTCCTAAAAACAATTGTCTTATGTTCCTAAAACAATTGTCTTATTTTCCTAACAGCTATTTATCAGTTTCTATATTCTTCATTATAAACCCAGCTACCCAAACATTGTGTTGACAAGCAATCAATTATGAGTTAACCGCTAACTCTTAACTTCATCAAGGCCTACCCATTTATTTTAATTAACTCTAACTAAAATCTCAGCTTGTAGTAAATGCCACAGGCCCTGCTAGGCCACCGTAGAGGCTTTAACAATAGGATTGCTGACACAGCAGTCCAGAGATGTCCTAACCCTGGACTCTCAACGTATATTTGTACCCTTATAAGGAAAAAACCCTATTGACCCTTCTGTTGGTCACTTGTAAACCCTTTAACCTGTGTCCATTGGTCCAGTTTGGAGCCTGGCCAAAGGTATATATGTAGCTTACNNNGCTGAGATCCCAGAGCTGTTATCACTATCCAGAGCTGTTATCACTCTGCTGGCTGCAAGGCTCCCCGTGGTTTCGGGACCAAGCGGGCTGGACTCCAGGACTCTGTCCTTTCCTGAGATAGAGGTCCCGGGCCAACGCCGGCTACTGAGACCCCCAAAAGGCTCACAATATCAGCTCCTCTGAAATCTCTAAATCCCTTAAAGTTTCCGTCTGACTTTGTCCTTGCAGGAGAAGGCAGAGGAGGTTTATCGGCTGTACCAGAGCTCCGCCCTCTCCTCGCACCCCGTGGTGGCGCTGTCCGAGCTGCGCTCGCTCTGCGCCGGCCTCTGCCCCGACGAGAGAACCTTCTACCTGCTGCTGCTGCAGCTGCAGAAGGAGAAGAGGGTCACCATCCTGGAGCAGAATGGAGAGAAGGTACAGGGTCCAGGTGACTGCTTTTGGGTGGTATCATCCCCATCTTGCCTTCCATCTGCCTGGAGAGAAATGGATGTTAGGTGTTCTGGTGGCTGAAATGGAAGGGTAAATTCCAAGTGTTTCAGTGTGGTTGTAGGTGTCAAGAAATCCTCATTCTGGCATGGCAGGTTGTGGTGTGAGGGCCCCAGGATGAGGTGAGAGATGAGAATTTGACTCCATGTCCTCAGCAGCCTGATATTATATTATATTATATTATATTATATTATATTATATTATATTATATTATATTATATTATATTATATTACTTTACATTACATGTCCTCAGAAGGCTGATATTATATTATATTATATTACATTACATTACATTACATCATATCCTATTATATTATATTACATTACATTACATTACATTATATCATATCCTATTATATTATATTACATTACATTACATTACATCATATCCTATCCTATTATATTATATTATATAATATAAAATTATATCATATGAAGTCATATCTGAAATCATTTGAAATCATATATCATAGCATACCATATTATATAATATTATGTGAAATCATATCATATATGATATGAAATCATATCATATTAAATTGTATTGTAAGAAATGATATGAAATTACATGATATGATATTACATTATATCATATCATATGAAATTGTATTGCATTGTATTGCATTGTATTGCATTATATTGCATTATATTATAGAAATTATATTATATGAAATTATAAGAAATTATATGCTACAATAGGGAAAGGATACATCAGAAGGCTGGAAAAGAATGATTATGGAAGTTCATGACTGACTCCTCAGAGTCTGACCCAGCTGATGGTGATTGGTCATTAATTAAAAACAATTCACATGTTTGGATAAACAATCTCCAGACCACATTCCAGAGGAGCAAAACATGGAGGAGCTGAGGCTTCTCATCTTCCCAGGAGAAGGAATCCTGGCAAGGAGGTTTTTCAGAAAATACCATGGTGACAGTAGGTTCTTTAAACATTTCTAATAATTCAGATTTGATTGAAGGGTTAAAACCCTGGCAAATCCTGCAGGTTGGCTGTTCCCAACCACACAAACTCCACACCTCTGGAATCAGTGTGGAATTCCACGGTTTTGAGAAGCTTTTTATGTTTGTCACTTCCTACAGAGGTGCAGGCACTCAGCTCTGAGATTCCACTTTCCCTGTAGTGTTCTGAAGTCCCTGGGAGTCTGACATTCCCATCCCTTCCAGAATCCAGGGACAGCTTTAAATATTCCAGGTGTTCCCTTAAGGCTTTTTGTTTCCACTCTGCTGATCCTGAATTTCGTTTAATATGAAATCTGTGGTGTCTGGGACATCCTCATGACTCCAAGGCCTAAACTGGGAGTGCAAAAACTTCTTTTCCTTCCTTCCAAGTGAAACTATTCCTAATTGAGATTTCTGGGGAGTGACTCCAGGCTGTGCTGCTCTGGTTTCAGATTGTGAAGTTTGCCCGAGGCCTCCACGCCAAGGTGTCCCCAATGAATGATGTGGACATTGGAGTTTATCAGCTGATGCAGAGTGAGCAGCTGCTGTCACAGAAGGTGGAGTCCCTTTCCCAGGAAGCAGAGAAGTAATTTGGGGAAGGGTGGTGGGAACAACATCTGTGGGATGGAGAACTTTGGGACACAATTAGAAGCTGCTTTCTCCTGTTGTTCTTTGCTGTTCATAAACAAAACAGTCACAGTCATGTGCTGGGGCAGCTTTTCCAGCCTTTGTTCCCTGTTCCCTGTGAAAACAAGGTGCAGGGAGTGTTTGCAAGGATTTGGAATGCAGTCAGGGACTTGTGGGAATCAGCAGTGGTTTGAGGGTAGCTATATCCAAAATGCACCTTGTGGTCCCCTCAGAGAGAGGGGGAGGGTGGTTGTGGGTTGTGAAAAAAGGAAGAAATTTCCTTTTCTTTCTCCTTTTTCCATCTTGCAGGTGTAAAGAGGACGCCAGGAGTGCTTGCAGAGCTGGGAAGAAGCAGCTGGTGAGTGGAATTGCCAGGGAAATGTCCTGGAGCTGCCCCAGAACTGCAGATCATGCCCAGGGTTAAACTTGGGGCCTTCATCCCAGGGGTGTTGGGGGTTATTCTAGCCAAGTGTTAATACACAGACCATTGTTTTTATTTGTCCTTACTTTCTACATCTCATGTAACTTTTTTTTTGCTGACCAATCTCATGGCTACTGCTTAGCTCTAATCACAGTTTCTGAGGCCCTTTGCAGCTTTCCCCAAACCCTCTGATTTTAAGGATTCCCACACCATGGTGCCAGCAGGAATTATTTGACTCAGCAAAGTGGAAATAAGCCCAGGGGAGGGGGAAGTTCCCAGATTTGTGTGTGAGGCTGAGCTGAGGGCTCTGTGTGTGAGCTGAGCTCTCTCTGTGTGTGTGAAGCTGAGCTCACTCTGTGCTTGTGATCTGAGCTCTCTCTCTGTGTTTGTTTGAGCTGAGCTCTGTGTGTGTGTTTGTGAAGCTGAGGGCTCTGTGTGAGCTTAGATATCTCTGTGTGTGTGTTTGTGAAGCTGAGGGCTCTGTGTGGGTTTGTGAAGCTGAGCTGAGGTGTCTCTGTGAGCTGAGCTCTGTGTGTGTGTGAGCTGAGGTATCTTTGTGTGTGATCTGAGCTCTGTGTGTGTGTGAAGCAGAAACCTCTGTGTGTGTGTGTGTGTGAGCTGAGCTCACTCTGTGTGTGTTTGGGAAGCTGAGCTCTCTGTATGTGTGTGTGTGTGATCTCATCTCTGTGTGATCTGAGCTCTCTCTCTTTGTGATGTGAGCTCTGTGCGTGTGTGAGCTGAGCTCTGTGTGTGAGCTGAGCTCTGTGTGTGTGTGTGATTTGGTCTCTCTGTCTGTCTGTGTGATCTGAGCTCTCTGTCTGTGTGATCTGAGCTCTCTCTGAGTGATCTGAGCTCTGTGTGTGTGTATGATTTGGTCTCTCTGTCTGTGTGATCTGAGCTCTGTGTGTGTGTAATTTTGTCTCTCTGTCTCTCTCTCTGTGTGATCTGAGCTCTGTGTGTGTGATTTGGTCTCTCTCTCTGTCTGTCTGTGTGATCTGAGCTGTCTGTCTGTGTGATGTGAGCTCTGTGTGTGTGTGATTTGGTCTCTCTCTCTCTCTGTCTGTGTGATCTGAGCCCTGTGTCTGTGTTTGTGTCCCGGGCAGGCCCTGCGGTGCCTCAAGGCCAAGCGGAGGACGGAGCGGCGCATCGAGGAGCTGCACTCCAAGCTGGACGCGGTGCAGGGAATCCTGGATCGGATCTACGCCTCCCAGACCGACCAGATGGTACCGAGGGCTCCTCCCTGGGCTCCTCCCCGGGCTCCTCCCCGGGCTCCTCCCCGGGCTCCTCCCGGGGCTCCTCCCGGGGCTCCTCCCGGGGCTCCTCCCTGGGCTCCTCCCTGGGCTCCTGCGCTGCTCCTCCCGGGGCTCCTCC
>JAWWLS010000092.1:3689458-3706610 GCA_035040975.1 Myioborus melanocephalus
CTGATGGCAAAAAGCAGCCCTGCAGGTCTTCAGAGTCAAATCCTGTTTGGAAAAGTTCCCTGAGGGCAACAATCACACCTGAAGGGCTTCAGGGGCAAATCTTGGCTGGAAAATATCCCTGAGGGCACAAAGCAGCCCTGCAGGGCCCCAGGGGCAAATCCTCACTGAAGAGGGCAAGAGTGCTGGGTGGAAAATACCTGTGAGGACAAAAACCAGCCCTGCAGAGGCTCAAGGGCAAATCCTCACTGGAAGGGACAAATCCAGTCTGGAACAGATCCCTGAGGGCACAAACCAGACCTGAAGAGCCATAGAGGCAAATCCTGGATGGAAAAGATCCCTGACAGCAAAAACCAGCCCTGCAGAGCCCCAGAGGCAAGTGATGTCTGGAAAATATCCATGAGGGCAAAAACCAGACCTGCAGGGGCAAAACTTGTCTGGGAAAGGTCCCTGAGGACAAAAACCAGACCTGCAGAGCCTCAGGGGCAAATCCTGTCTGGAAAATACCTGGGAGGGCACAAAGCAGCCCTGCAGGACTCCAGGGGCAAATCCTGGATGGAAAATATCCCTGAAGGCAAAAACCAGCCCTGCAGGGCCCCAGGGGAAAATCCTGGCTGGAAAAGATTCCTGAGGGCAAAAACCAGACCTGTACAACCCCAGGGGCAAATCCTGGCTAGAAAAGATCCCTGAGGGTACAAAGCAGGGCCTCAGGAGCAAATCCTGGCTGGAAAATATCCCTGACAGCAAAAAGCAGCCCTGCAGATCTTCAGAGGCAAATCCTGTATGGAAAAGTTCCCTGAGGGCAAAAATCAGACCTGAAGAACCACAGAGGCAAATCCTGGGTCAAGGGGGCAAATCCTGGCTGGAAAATATCCCTGAGGGCACAAAGCAGCCCTGCTGGACTCCAGGGGTAAGTCCTGGCTGAAAGGGGCAAATCCAGGCTGGAAAAGATCCCTGAGGGCAAATCCTGGCTGGAAAATACCCACGAGGACACAAAGCAGCCCTGCAGAGCCACAGAGGCGAGTTCTGGCTGGAAAAGGTCCTCTGTGGCAAGCGGTTACAAAAGAGCTTCTGAAAAATGGATAAATTCCCTTCCAGGAGCCCTTTCCTTGTCAAATATGTGCAAACCCACGTGGTCCAGCTCGGGGTTACATCAGAACTGAGGAATCCTCGGATTCAGCCACTCGGAAAAGAAAAATTGCCCAGAGCTTTAAAGGGCCACGGGCCTCTGGTCAGGGCTTGCAGGGAGATCAGAGCAGGACCTGCTGGGTCCTGCAGATTCCGTGGCTCAGCCATTCTCCAGATGCTTCCACGGTGCTGATACAACAAACAGAGCCCAGGGAAGGGCAAAGAAAGAGGAAATGGGTCAGGGAGTGGGGCAAGGGGCAAGGAATGGGGCTGGCATCTCCTCCTCATCCTCAGCTCTGCCCACACCACCTTGGACAACTCACTTAAGGCTTCCCCCTTCCTTTTCCTTATTCCTCCTCCACCTTTCTGTCTTTTATTTGTCTACATTTACCACCCAGTTTTGCAAATCACTGATTCCCCCCTCTCCTCCTCAGCTGCAAGAATTCAATTCTCCAAAATCTGAGCTGGAGCATCCCTCAAGCGCTGGAAAACAGGATTTATCCAAAAGTGCTGCTCACATAGGGCTCATAGGCGAGGCTCCAGTTTTGAAAACTTGTAGCCCTCAAGAATTAAATATAACCCCTGTGATACCTAAATTTGTTACATCTGAGGCAATTTCAGGTGTTCCAAGGGTCTGATGTAAGAGGGGATTTGAAACCTCTCCAGTGGAGCCTGAGAAATCCATTTGCAGCACCAAGTTTCTCCTGAGCCTGGCAGCTTCTCCTAAAATCTTGCAGAGTTTTTGACTACGTGCTGTCAGGAAGGTATCAGAGCCTCAGGGCATTCCAGGCCTCCCCAGGCTGCTTTCCAAACCCTGCAGCTCCCTTCTCCCCACTGCAATTTAGGAAACATTTCCAGCTTTTGCCTTGATGGAGAAATTGTGTTTACCCAGGGCTGTCAGAGGGAACTTTGTTCCCCTGCTTCCCCTACCCTGCCTCATTTTCTTCACCAGGAAAAAAAGTAATCGAAGCCTTAAATCCACTTGGAAGCAGCTCTGGGTGCTGGAGATCTCCAAGTGTTTTTAATAAAGCTTTTTAAAGGGATTAACCCAAAGGCCAGGGAGCCAACACTTCAAACTGTGCTGGAAAAGCACCTGGGAAAAGATGGGAAACAGAAGAAATTTGCACTGGCAGCTGGGAAAGTGGGAGAGGGAGTTTTCCCTCTGTGATTGTGGGATTTTTCCATCCTGTAGGAAGCCCTGGGTAGGTTTGAGACCCACAGTTAGGTGAGGATCAGCTCTGCTGCACATTAAAGTGGCAGAAAGGGACATTTTCCTTCTAGAGCTGGCATCAGCAAAGTGATAAAGCCTACATATGGTTTTTAAAAGGGACAACCCTGTCCCTTTTCCTTGGATTTAGACCAGCTGGAAGTCACAGCTGGTCCTTGGAAGAAGTTCACACCCAGGGGTGCTGCTCCAGGTGCTGAGTTTTGTGTTTTTGTGAGGAAGCTGCTCCACAGCTCAGCCCGCTTGAGTCCTGGGCCATTCCAGATGTTGAACATCTGCCTGGTGCTTCCCAGGATCAGCATTCCCATGTTCCACCTCCTCCTCATCACTGAACATCCCTGTCCTTGCTGCTGGGCCATCCCAGGGAATGTCATCCAGGTGGGAAACGTGGAAAAGCCCCAAGGCCAACAGAGGAGTCGAAGGACTCGATCTCGGAGGTCTTTTCCAGCCTTAAGGATTCCTGGGAGGGAGCAGCAATTCCCAAACTCATTCTGTGCAGGAATCAGGTTCAGAGAGAGCAAACTGCTTCTTCAAAGGCCAAAAAACCAGGGAATCCTATCCAGGATCCTCAGGATTCAACTCCATCCTCCTCCTGAGGATCCCCCTGCACAGGGAACACAACAGAACCCCTAAAGCAGCCGCGTTCTCATTGAGAATATTTGGGTTTTCCTCTCCTGATCCAACAGATCTGGGATTTCCCTTCTCTTCCCACTCCTCCAGGCAGGCAGGAGCTCTGTTCCCAAATCCCAACACATCCAGCCTGTCCAGAGGCTGAGGGGAGAACACTGAGCAGGGTGACAAGGAACAATCCTTCCCTGATGCATCTTCCAGGCACCTCCACCTCATGGATTTCCCAAGCCACAGGGTGGATTTTAATGTTCCAAAGCCCTGGATGATGGATCTGGGAATGCCTTGCTGAGATTTATGGTATCAGAACATCAGGCAGAGAAAGAAAAGAGCCCACTGAGGCTGAGAAGGAGAAAAGTCACAATGATGCAAAAAAACCCAAAAGCTTTTAAAAATGGGAAGGTTGGGAATGCTGGCAGATACTTTGGGATTTGCCTGTTATTTTTGCAATTATTTCTGCAGCTTAACAAATCAAAAGAAGTTGTTCCAGCTGTTTCCAGAAGAGCTCTGAGCACAGCAGGAGTGGGCTATCCATGACTCCAGAACTCGAGAGCCCTATATTCCCCATTCCAGGACTCAAAATCCCTGTATTCTCCATTCCAGGACTCAAAATCCCTGTATTCTCCATTCCAGGACTCAAAATCCCTATATTCCCCATTCCAGGACTCAAAATCCCTGTATTCTCCATTCCAGGACTCAAAATCCCTGTATTCCCCATTCCAGGACTCAAGACCCCTGTATTTCCCACTCCAGCACTTGAGATCCCAAATCTCCCACTCCAGCACTTGAGTATTTCCAACTCCAGCATTTAAAATCCCTGTATTTCCCATTCCAGCATTTAAAATCCCTGTATTTCCCACTCTAGCATTTAAAATCCCTGTATTTCCCATCCCAGCATTTAAAATCCCTGTATTTCTCACTCCAGCACTGGAGATTCTGAAATCTCCCACTCTGCCACTTGAGTATTTCCCACTCCAGCACTCAAAATCCCTGTATTTCCCATTCCAGCATTTAAAATCCCTGTATTTCCCACTCCAGCATTTAAAATCCCTGTATTTCCCACTCCAGGCTCAAGATCCCAGTATTTCTCACTCCAGCACTCGAGATCTCAGAATTTTCCACTCCAGGATTTCAAAGTCCTGGATTTCCCCCTTCCAAACTGGGAATTTGGACATTTCTTCCCCCCTGACTGACTGGGCTGGCTCCTTGTTGGTTTTTTTTACAGCAGTGAAAAAAAAGGTGTAAATGGAAATTTGGGAAAACATTCCTGAGTCCAATGTGCCACCTCAGGCTCTGGACAAAGCTCTCCCATCTCATCCCTCTCCCCCAGAGATGCTGACTCAGACACAAAAAGAAATCCTGCTCCAACCTGGCATTCTGTTTAGTGCATCCAACCCTTTTGTCATCATTTTTTTTCTGGCCTGTGTTTGCCAAGGAGGATAAAAAAATGAGCAAAGCAGCAAAAAATGAGGCAACATTTCATTCCTGGAGGGAATTCATCTTCTGATAGCTCCAACAGGCCACAGTGACATTTTAAGAGTCTGTCTGAGAGCAAAACCAACCCCAGTCCCATCTCCTTTTTCTTCCCAGAGCTGGTTTAGAGCAGGAAATTTTGAAATTTTGTATAGGAGCAAAACCAACCCCAATCCCATCTCCTTTTCCCTTCCAGAGCTGGTTTAGAGCAGGGAATTTTGAAATTTTGTATGGGAGCAAAACCAACCCCAATCCCATCTCCTTTTCCCTTCCAGAGCTGGTTTACAGCTCTGGAGCTCAGGAAATTTTGTCTGGGAGCAAAACCAACCCCAATCTCTTCCCCTTTTTCTTCCCAGAGCTTGTTTAAAGCAGGATATTTTGGAATTTTGTCTGGGAGCAAAACCAACATCAATCCCATCTCCTTTTCCCTTCCAGAGCTGGTTTAGAGCTCTGGAGCTCAGGAAATTTTGCCTGGGAGCAAAACTAACCCAAATCCTGTCCCCTTTTCCCTCCCAGAGCTGGTTTACAGCAGGGAATTTTGAAATTTTGTATGGGAGCAAAACCAACATCAATCCCATTCCCTTTTCCCTTCCAGAGCCGGTTTAGAGCTCTGGAGCTCAGGGAATTTTGCCTGGGAGCAAACCCAACCCCAATCCTGTCCCCTTTTCCCTCCCTGGGCTGGTTTGCAGCAGGGAATTTTTGATGGAGCAACTCAGGATTTGCTCAGCTCTGAACAAAGAGCAAAACCTCAGAGAGGAATTCAAGCCACTGCAGAGCTCGGCTTTGTATTGGAAAATTCAAGAACAAAGGATCAGAATAAGCACACTGAGGGTTCTCCATGAGAAAGGGCTGCCAGGAGCTTTTTTCCCCAATAATTCTTTGGGGTTGGAATGGTTTCCTTCGGCTGCAGAGGTTTTGTTACACCAGGGCTGTTCAATAATGCAAATGCAGGCAGAAATGGTTTATCCTCCAACAGCAGCTGGGCTGATGGTGAAAACAGATCCCAGAGAAAAACTGGGAGCAAACAACACCTAATGGATAAAGCAGATTCCTGAAATCCCCCTGTCTGTGCTCCATGGACATGTGGAGAGTGATCCCACCACAAGGAAAACTCTGGGATTGAGAGAAAGCTGAACCCTAAACCATGGAGGGAGGCAAAAATGTGATGGAGAGGGAATTTGGGAAAGGGAGGGAGGGACAGGATGGGGAGAATGGTTTAGAATAGAAAGAGGGCAGGGATAGGATGGAATTCCCAGGGCTGGGATGGAATTCCCAGGGCTGGGATGGAATTCCCAGGGCTGGGATGGAATTCCCAGGGCTGGGATGGAATTCCTAGGGCTGGGATGGAATTCCCAGGGCTGGGATGGAATTCCCAAGGCTGGGATGGAATTCCCAGAGCAGCTGTGGCTGCCCCTGGATCCCTGGAAGTGCCCAAGGAGATGTTGGAGCACCCTGGGACAGTGGGAGGTGTCCCTGATTTCAGCTCCCTTCCCAATCAAACTATTCCAGGATTCCACGATCTCAGCTGGGACTTCCAGCATTCTACAACACAAATGAGTAAAAAATGAGGGAAAAAACCTGTGAAACTCTTCCACACTGGGCCGTGTTTCCCTCTGGCCCATCCTTTCCTTGCCAGGAGCCACATCCAGGGCCCCAGAGCTGCTCCTCCCCAGTGGGACACAAAGGCCCTGGCAGAGGCTCCAGCTCTGTTACAAAACCAGGGACTCAGCCGGGGCCAGCCCAGGGAAAAGGGTTTGTTCTGAGCCCTCACAAAAGGATTCCTGGCTCGGAAAAGTTTTCACATGAGCCCCGAGTGCTTTTGTTTCCACCCTCTGAAGCAAACGCTTCCCCAGGGCTCCGGATCCGACGGCAAAATCCCACCCAGCTGTGGGAGCGTCCCCTGCGCCGTTTGCCACGAGCTTTGTGCTGCTGGGAGATGCCCAGGATGGGCTTTTTGGGCCTTCTCCGTGCCCAAACCCAGCTGTTCCCTTTCCTTTTGGAGGGCCCTGAGGATGCTCAGGAATCAGTCCAGGCAGAGGATCCTTTCCTAGAAATCCCAGGCTCAGACGCTGCCCTGGTGCTGATTCACCCTGGAGTTTGGATTTCTCTCTGCTCTGCCCTTGGATTTTTTCATTTCCATTTTTATTTCTCTCCTGCTTTAAGAGCTCCATGATCCACTCAAACTCCTCTTTCCTTCCCTGAGCCTGACCTATTCCACTGCCCCTTAAATAAAACCTATATAAATAGGTTTTAATCATATCATAATAGTGAAATCCTTTTTCACTCCCAGCTGAGCTCCAGGATTTCTCAGCTTCCAAACATTAGGAATCAAGGCTGAAACTTCAACAAGAAATTGGGGTTTTTTCTCCCCAACACAACACAAAAATCTTTCCACAGGGGTTTTGTCCACCATAAAAACCTTCACTTCCACTAAAAGCTCAGCCACCAGAGGAAAAAGAATCTTTTTCTTTCACATCCATCAGAATGGGTGGAATCTGTTTGGGTTGCAACATCTGGAGCTGAGCCTGAGTCACCCCAAGGTCCTGGCTGTTAAATAAACATGGCAGGATGGGACAGAGCTGGGGGACAGCAGTGCCCTGGGGACAGAGCTGGGCTGGGGCTGCTCAGAAGGGTGAGGGAGCAGAGTTTGAGCCAGGCTTAGGGACCAGGAGCAAACCCAGCGCTGATTTGGGCTCCAAAAACCTGGCTGGGCTGGGAAAGGCTCCATGGAGCCCGGGCAGAGAGAGGGGACAGCCCTGGGAATGGCTGGGGACACAGGGAGGGCACAGAGCAGGAGCACGGGGCCTGGAGAGGCTTTGGCACAGGCAGGCTCAGCTTAGGACAGGCTCAGTTTAGGGCAAGCTCAGTTTAGGACAGGCTCAGTTTAGGGCAAGCGCAGTTTAGGACAGGCTCAGCTTAGGACAGGCTCAGTTTAGGGCAAGCGCAGTTTAGGACAGGCTCAGCTTAGGACAGGCTCAGTTTAGGGCAAGCTCAGTTTAGGACAGGCTCAGCTTAGGGCAAGCTCAGTTTAGGACAGGCTCAGTTTAGGGCAGGCTCAGTTTAGGGCAGGCTCAGTTTAGGACAGGCTCAGCTTAGGGCAAGCTCAGTTTAGGAGAGGCTCAGCTTAGGACAGGCTCAGCTTAGGACAGGCTCAGCTTAGGGCAAGCTCAGTTTAGGGCAAGCTCAGTTTAGGACAGGCTCAGTTTAGGACAGGCTCAGTTTAGGGCAAGCTCAGTTTAGGACAGGCTCAGTTTAGGGCAAGCTCAGTTTAGGACAGGCTCAGTTTAGGACTGGCTCAGCTTAGGGCAGGCTCAGTTTAGGACAGGCTCAGCTTAGGGCAAGCTCAGCTTAGGGCAGGCTCAGTTTAGGGCAGGCTCAGCTTAGGGCAAGCTCAGTTTAGGGCAGGCTCAGCTTAGGGCAGGCTCAGCTTAGGGCAGGCTCAGCTTAGGGCAGGCTCAGCTTAGGGAGGACACAGCTCTGTCCTGGCAGCCCCAGGGCTGGACAAATGGGATTTGTCATTCCCTGTGTCCTTCCTGCTGAGCTGCCTTAAAGTGTTTGGAGCAGGCACTGAAAGCTGGGAAAATGTATTGCCAAGGCACAACAAGGTCAGGAACACAGAATTAATTAAATTAAATCTGTGCAAAAGACCTCCAAGCTCATTAAGCCCAACCTCTGACCAATCAGCACTTTCTCACCCAGACCATCCCACTCTGTCCTTAGAGAAGTTCAATATTTGAACAGAAAAATGATCTTTAAAGGCCCTTCCAACACAAATCCTTCCATGAGTCCCTGATTCCAGCACCCTGACCTGCCACAAAGGAGCCACTGAGGCAAATGATCACACTCACACAGCACTGGAACATGGGGGATTACCCCAAAATCAGGTTAATTAACATTTTCCTGAGGTGAGGAGATGCTGAAGACCCTCCCAGACACACAGAGCAGCAGAATTTTGCTGCACTTGGGTTTTGGTTTGGAGGATTAAACGTTTACAGCAAGGGAAACTCAAACTCTGTTGTCACAACAAACAGGCAAATAAAACTTTTCTAATTAAACACTGAGGGCTGCAGCAGACACAGATGGGCTGGGGGTGACCTGGGTGACAAATCCCCACAGTGGGCACAGAGAGTCCACGGATTTCATGGCAAAAATCTAGAAAAGGAAGTTGTACAAAAAAATTCAAATAATCTAAAAATGTAAATGACAGAGATGGCCATTCTCTTTTTTGTTGTAGAATAATTTTCCTCTGAGGACAGGCTTCAGGTGCTTCAATCTCAGTAGTACTGAGTGAAAAAGAGAATTGAAACTCTTGCACCTATTTTACTGTTTGGAGAAGGAAAATATGTAGATTTTTTCCCAGGTCCTCTACGGTATTTTCTTTAATTAAATATTCTGAAGGTGTCATTGCTGAGTACTGTGAGGAGTTGGACTCGCTGATCCTTAGGGGTTCCTTCCAACTAGAGATATTCCAAAAGGGGGAGATTCACCTGGGGACAAGGCACAAACTTCTCCCCTTCCCTCCTGCACCCCCAGCTCAGTCTGGCCTCACACAGAGCCTGTGTGACAAATGCCCACAGTGGGGACAGAGATTCCACCCATTTTCTTGGCAAAAATCTAGAAAAGGAAGTTGTACAAAAACTGCAAACCCCTGGGCAGGACCCGGCCGAGTCTTTCCCCACTCCTTAAAAATCCTTATTAAATCCTTAACATTAAATTAATATAATATTCATTTCAATAATTAATGGAATTAACCAGAATCACGGGATGGTCCGTGTTGGAAGGGACCTTAACCCCATCTCATCCCACCCTGGGACACCTCCCACCCCTCCAGGCTGCTCCAAACCCCATCCAGCCATGGCTGAGCCCCCTTCTAACCCAGCACAACCAAAGCCTTTGAAGGGAGATTTTTCTGCCTCACAAGTACCCAGAGGGGAAATGAAGGCCAGAAATAGCAGCCAGACCTGTCTGGCCACCGTCTGGCCAAAGCCCTGGGCTGGCCTCAGGTACCAGAGCTATTTGGGAGCTGCAGAAATTCGATATATTTAGAGCCTGGCCTATTTGAAGGCGGTGTGGGCGCACGCAGAGGAAGGAGGTGGACAGCAAATATTTTGTTCAGGATGTTTTGGGGAGGGCATTCAATAAAATCCCTCTGGTGCATTGATTTAAGGAATATATTAAGGTAGGAATCAGCCACTGTGGCCTTGAAAAGGCTGGAAAAGGCAGGAAAGCAGCTGCAGGTGGGTCTGGAATGAGCTGGGATCACACAGAGTGACTGCAGGCACTGTTGGAAAAGCAGGGATGGCGTTCCCAGCTCAGGGAGCACACAGGGAATTTGGATTTCAGAGCTCCTGACACCCAGCAGCTCCATCACCCTCCAAGAAATCCTCTAAAATCTGCAGTGGAAGTGGAAAACAGCAAAAAAGGGGAATTTTAACAAGGGAGGGATGGAATTCTGGGGTTGCCAGGAGAGTTAACCCCTTCCTACCTGTCTCCCTCCTCCTTATCACAACTCTCCCACCATTCACCCTCCCCCAAAACACTTCAGGGTTTGGGTTGCAAAGGCTTTTAAAGATCATTTTATTGTTCAAATATTGAACTTCTCCTGAGGACAGAGTGGGATGGTCTGGGTGAGAAGGTGCTGATTGGTCAGAGGTTGGTTTTAATGAGCTTGGAGGTCTTTTGCACAGATTTAATGTAATTAATTCTGTGTTCCTGACCTTGTTGTGCCTTGGCAATACATTTTCCCAGCTTTCAGAGGTCAAGCACTGCCCCTTCCCAGCAGGAAAAGGATGGAAGAGCTCAGGGATGGGAAGAAGTGTGACATAACCCTCCAAACACGAGCTGTGATGGGAAGGGATCTGTCTGAGCACATCCATATGGAATGGCTGGGTGATTTATGGCCGTGGAAAACATCATCCTCTCCCACTTATCCACAGCTTTTCCAAACTGGGAAGCAGAGCTGAGCTGGTGTCCAATGAAAATGAGCTCAGCTCAGGGCTTATCGAGCTGCTCTGAGGGAGTGGGGGCTCCCTGTGGGGCAGAGCTGAGCCAGCCTGGCCAGATTTGGGCAAAATGTCCCCATGCAGGGCCCTGTCCCCATGGTGGATTTGGGCAAAATGTCCCTGTGCAGGGCCCTGTCCCCATGGTGGATTTGGGCAAAATGTCCCCATGCAGGGCCCTGTCCCCATGGTGGATTTGGGCAAAATGTCCCCATGCAGGGCCCTGTCCCCATGGTGGATTTGGGCAAAATGTCCCCGTGCAGGGCCCTGTCCCCATGGTGGATTTGGGCAAAATGTCCCCGTGCAGGGCCCTGTCCCCGTGGTGGATTTCCCCTCCCTGGTTTTCCACGTTCCCAGCACTTCCCAGCCCCAGGGAATCTGCACCAAAGGGGCTTCAACACTTTCTAAATGATGAGGAAAATTGGGATGGTTCAGAAGTTTTGGGGTGACCTCACTGTGGCCTTGCAGTGCCTGAAGGAGCTACAGAAAGATGGAGAGGGATTTGGGACAGGACACAGGGAATGGCTTCCCACTGGAAAAGGGGAGGTTTAGTGCAGTATTGGGAGGGAATTCCTGGCTCTGAGGGAGGGGAGGGGCTGGGATGGGATTCCCAGAGGAGCTGTGGCTGCCCCTGGGACCCTGGAAGTGCCCAAGGCCATCTCCAAGGTGAAGAAACTTTTCCCAATATCCAGCTAAAGCTCTCCTGGCCCAGCTCCAGCTGTTCCTTGGGCACCAAATCTGCCCTCACTGCTGTTAATCCATGGGCTGGGCACAGTCAGATCCATTTGGGAATCACAGCCAGGGTGGGAATGCAGGATCCAGCACCCAAGCTGGGTTTAGCACCTCCAGCCAGGCCTGTTTTAGTAAAGCCTGGCCTGAGCAGCAGCTGAAGGACAAAGGGACAGATCCCTTCCCCCGGGAGCCCCGGTGGGACTGCGCTGGTTCTGCCCCGTCAGCGCAAAAGCTGATGGAGAGTCCTGACCACAGCAGAGCTCTGAGGAAATTCCAGCCCCCTCACCCCTCATTCCAAAGGGAAAACATCACTGGGACAAGCTCTGGGCTCCAGCAGGAACCCAGGAGCTCACAAACGATGATGTTTCCCCTGGTGAATGCGAGGAATGACCTGCACAATTCCCAGGCGCGTTGGGAAGGGCAGAAACTTCCAAAATTGTGTTCACAGGAGGCTTTGGACACTCCCTGGTTTGGGTTTGTGATCCCCTGGGTCACCCTGCTCCTCTTTTTTAGCTCCAGCCATGTCCCACAGGCTGCTGGGGAGATAAAGCAAAGATAAGAGTGGCAAAACTCAGAGGGGGAAGGAGCTGGAACATCTGACAGCCAATTGTGAGTGCAAGGAGCTGCCACGATGGCATCCCAAACATCCCAACTCCTCACCTCCAGCCCTGATCCTGTTCAGGGAAAGCAGCAGGGAAGGAATCCTGCTGCTCCAGGGATTTTATTTTATAGGGAGAGAGGAAAAACCAGCTGGGTTTTGCAGAATGGAAGCAGTGGTGCTGTGGGAATGTTCGTGAAATTCAGGGAGAAACAGAATCCTGGAAGGGTTTGGTAGAAAAGGAGCTGAAAATCATTTAGGAAGATAAAAAATCCTGGAATGGTTTGGGTAGGAAAGGAGCTCAAAAATAATTCGGGGAGATAAAGAATCCTGGAATGGTTTGGGTAGGAAAGGAGCTGAAAATCACTCAGGGAGAAACAGAATCCTGGAATGGTTTGGGTAGGAAAGGAGTTTAAAATCCTTTAGGGAGATAAAGAATCCTGGAATGGTTTGGGTGAGAAAGGAGCTCAGAATCACTCAAGGAGAAACAGAACTGCGGAATGGTTTGGTAGGAAAGGAGCTGAAAATCATTTAGGAAGATAAAAAATCCTGGAATGGTTTGGTAGGAAAGGAGTTTAAAATAATTCAGGGAGATAAAGAATCCTGGAATGGTTTGGGTGGGAAAGGAGTTTAAAATCATTCAGGGAGATAAAGAATCCTGGAATGGTTTGGTAGGAAAGGAGATCAAAATCACTCAGGGAGAAACAGAACTGTGGAATGGTTTGGGTGGGAAAGGAGCTGAAAATCATTTCGGAAGATAAAGAATCCTGGAATGGTTTGGATGGGAAAGGAGCTCAAAGTCATCCAGAGCCACCCCTGCCATGGGCAGAGAAATCCCCAGGTTGCTCCAGCCTGGTTTTGGACACTTTGAAGGATCCAGGGGCAGCCACAGCTTCTCTGGAATTCCATTCCAGCCCCTCCCCAGCCTCACAGGGAAGGTTTCCCCCCCCGATCTCTAATTTTAAGCTCTTTTGCTCTCTCTGTCAGTGTGAGGCAGGCAGGGGATGAGCAGGGGGTGCAGCAGCCTCTGCCCTGGAAATGCAGCACTTCCACCCCACTCAGCACAGCTCCTTAAAAATAAATCCACTTCTCCCTTTCCCATCCCCTCCTCCTGCTGATCTGGAGGCTTCTCCTCCAGGAATCACTTCATTCTCATGATTCATCTGAAATTTCAGCACCCCCAGAGCAGCAGCCGAGCTCATTCCCAATTATCTGAGGAGTTCCACTCACCCAGCCCCGTGCTGAGCTCATGGAAAGGCAGAGCCCTCCAAAGCCTCTGTGATTAATTCCTGGAGCAGCTCGGGGTGAGGTGACCTCTGTCTAGACTAAAGCAGATTTTCTTCCAGGTGTTTTGAGGACTCTCTGTGGCTTCAGAGGAGCCAAAGCCACCCCTGGTGTTCCACACTCCCTCCTCATTCCCTGGGACACAAGGGAGCCATTGATGGAGCAGCTGGGGATGATCCCTCCCGAGGCAGGGGAGGCGAGGTCAGGGTGAGGAAAGGAATTGAATCCCTCAGATCCTGGAGCTGCAGCCCTTCCCTTCCCTTCCCTTCCCTTCCCTTCCCTTCCCTTCCCTCTCCTCCCATTTCAGCTCACAGACAAACCCCAGGGTTCATCCACACTGGGATGTGCAGCACCACCTGGGTTTTCCCTGGATGCTCAAAAGGAACTCTGGAAACCCTTACAGGAGGGTCTTTCCATAAATTTTGGCCAAGGGCAGCCAGGGAATTGAGACAGTGAAAAATCCAGGGAAATAGAGGTGACTGAGGCACCACAAACTCCCCAAGCTGAGGAGATAAAGGAAAAAAAAAAATCCTTTTTTTCCCCTCTGAAGAGCTCATCCCAGCTCCCTTCCAGCCCAGCATTCCCACATTTCTTTATCCTGCAGAAATCCCACGGGATTTCTGTCATTTCCCCTCTGGTTCTGTCATTTCCCCAAATCTCCCCCTCAGCCTCCCACTGAGAGTCCAGAACCTTCTCCACGACTTCCTCACTTCCAGCCCTAATCCCACATTCCCACAAATATTCCCATATTTTTATCATGGCTTCTCCATCACTGCTCATGCAAACAACACAAAAATATCTTTATATCTTCCCTTTAAATCCAGCGTGGCTACAGGAATTATTCCACCCAAAATCCAACCCTTCCTGCTGTCCCCATTAGCCCAGAGAGCTCCAAACTGATCCCAGTGTTAAAAGAGGAGAGAAAATTCAGGAATTTTGTCCATTAGAACTAAAAAAGTCAGGAAGTTCTGTGAGCACAACACAAATTTTGTCTCTCTAAATTAATTCTTTGAAATATTAACAGAAGAGGTTTCAATTTTGAAAAATTGTTTGAAGAACTGGAATAATTTATAGTAAAAAAAAATCTCTGATTGTTTCAAATTCTTATTATTTATCTGATAATGTGAAAAAATATGTGAGATAAACATGGGATAAATTGATAATTTATGTCAGTCCCAGCCATCCCAGTCCACAGGATGCTCTGAATCAGAATTTTAACCCCATTTACCTCAACTGGATTAATCAAGGGCACATTTTGTCTCAAAATTCATCCTTTGAGACATGAAAAGAACAGGTTTCAATTTTGGAAAATTGACTGAGGAACCAGAATAATTTATAGTAAAAAGTTTCAAATTCTGATTGTTTATGTGACTTTCTGAAATTGGAACCTGATATGGGATCAATATGGGATAAATTGATAATGTGAATAAATATGGGATAAACATGAGATAAATTGATAATGAGGGATAAATGTGGGATAAATTGATAATGTGAATAAATGTGGGATAAACATGAGATAAATTGATAATGGGAATAAATGTGGGATAAATTGATAATGTGAATAAATGTGGGATAAACATGAGATAAATTGATAATGTGGGATAAACATGAGATAAATTGATAATGGGAATTAATATTGAATTAATTGATAATGTGAATAAATAGGTGGGATAAATATGGGATAAACTGATAATAGGAATAAATATGGGATAAATTGATAATGAGGGAAAAATATGGGATAAATTGATCAGGTGAATAAATAGGTGGGATAAATAAGGGATAAATTGATAATGTGGCATAAATATGGGATAAACTGATAATGTGGGATAAACATGAGATAAATTGAAAATGGAACTAAGTAGGGGATAAATTGGTAGTGTGAATAAATAGGTGGGATAAATATGGGACAAATTGATAATGTGGGATAAATATTGGATAAATTGAAAATGGAACTAAATATGGGATAAATTGATAACGTGAATAAATAGGTGGGATAAATACAGGATAAATTGATAAAGTGGGATAAATAGATAATGGGAATAAATGTGTGGAAGAAATATGGGAAAAATTGATAATGTGAATAAATATGGGATAAACTGATAATGGGAATAAGTATGGGATAAATTGATAATGGGAATAAAGGTGAAATAAACATGGGCTACATTGGTAATGTGGGAAAAATATAGGATAAATTGATAAGGTGGATAAATAGGTGGGATAAATAAGGGATAAATTGATAATGTGGAATAAATATAGGATAAATTGATAATGGGAATTAATATGGGATGAATTGATAATGGGAATATATATGAGATAAATTGGTAATGTGAATAAATAGATGGGATAAATACAGGATAAATTGATAATGTGGGATAAGTATGGGATAAACTGATAATGTGGGATAAACATGAAATAAATTGATAATGGGAATTAATATGGGATGAATTGATAATGGGAGTAAATTTGTGGGATAAATATGGGATAAAGTGATAATGTGGGATAAACATGACATAAATTGATAATGGGAATATATATGAGATAAATTGGCAATGTGAATAAGGAGATGGGATAAATATGGGATAAATTGATAATGTGGTGTAAATATGGGATAAATTGATAATGTGAATAAATAGATGGGATAAATATGGGAAAAATTGTTAATGTGAATAAATATTGGATAAGTTGATAATGGGAGTAAATATGGGACAGATTGATAATTTTAATAAACATGTGACAAACTTGGGATAAATCGATAATATGCACAAACATGCAGGATAAACAGTGATCAATTTACAATTTCCATCACTTCCAACCATCCCTCTCCTCAGGACACTCCTGATCATCGTTTTCACCCCAATTACCTCAATTTGGTTAATCAGGGAGTTGTCAAACTTGAAGCCCGGGATCCTCTTCTCGCTGCACACCACGCCCACGTCCTCGGTGTGTTTGCAGTCGCTCACGCCCCAGCCATTGGAGCCACAGGCAGCCAGGCTGCTCTCCTTGCCCGTGCAGTGCACGTTGTCCAGCCAGATTTTCCCTGGAAAAGGAGGAGAACACAGCTGAGATTCCAAAACAAGGAATCGGGGCTGGATTCGCTGAATCTGGACTCCAGGGAAGCAGCTGGGCCTTGCTCTGTGTTAAAAATTAGGGTGAATAAAGCAGCACCTCAAGCAGTTCAGGTTGTCCAGCCAGATTTTCCCTGGAAAAGGATGGAAATACAACTGAGATTCCAAAATAAGGAATCTGGGCTGGATTCCCTGAACCTGGATCCCAGGGAAGCAGCTGGGTCTCACACTCAGTTGAAAATCAAGATGTGAAATCTCGGTGTGAAAATAAAGCAGCACCTCAAGGATTGATGGATTGGGAAAAGCTCTGGCCCATGGATTTTCCCATCCTTTATCCATTTGGGAAAAAAAAATCCACCTCCAGCCTGTGCTGGCCCAGCACAATGATCAGATCCATCACAGGGATCAGTGATGAAAATTCTCAGTGGGAAAAACCGAGGTGTGAAAATCAAGGTGAGTAAAGTAGCACCTCAAGCAGTGCAGGTTGTCCAGCCAGATTTCTTCTGGAAAAGGATGGAAACACAACTGAGATTCCAAGAGGAGGAATCCGGACTGGATTCCCTGAATCTGAATCCCAGGGAAGCAACTGGATCTCACGCTCAGTTGAAAATCAAGGTGAATAAAGCAGCACCTCAAGGACTGATGGATTGGGAAAAGCTCTGGCCCATTTATTTTCTTGTCCTTTATCCATTTGGGAATAAAAATCCACCTCCAGCCTGTGGTGCCCCAGGGATCAGTGATGGAAATTCTCAGTGGGAAAAATCAAGGTGAGTAAAGCAGCACCTCAAGCAGTGCACGTTGTCCAGTCAGATTTTCCCTGGAAAAGGATGGAAACACAGCTGAGATTCCAAAAGGAGGCATCTGAGCTGGGTTCCCTGAATCTGGATTCCAGAGAATCTTCCCTGGAATGGGAAAAACCACAACTGAGATTCCAAAATAAGGAATCGGGGCTGGATTCCCTGAACCTGGATCCCAGGGAAGCAGCTGGGTCTCACACTCAGTTGAAAATCAAGATGTGAAATCT
>JAWWLS010000092.1:3712134-3729656 GCA_035040975.1 Myioborus melanocephalus
TATATATAATAATATATGATATATTGTTACATTATATTATTATTTTATTATATTATTATTTACATTGGTTCTATTATTTCTATTATTAATTATTATTTCCATTACTATCTTGGAAATTTGGATTACCTCCCATGCCACCTGTAAAAACCAAACTCAGCTCAATTATTTCTTGTGGGGTGGGACAAACAAACTGAGACCTCTCCATTTATAAGTTTAGATCAACTTGCCACATCATTTCACCCCAAAAATACATTTTCCCCAGGTAAAATTCTCTATGTTGGGAGGTGTAGCAAATGATTTCCCTGTTTTCCTCAAGAAATCCAGCAGGAAAACTTCACCCCAATCCTGCCAGGACAGAACTGAACCCTTTTTTTCTCCCCATCAGGAGCAGTGGAAAAGCAGGAGGGTGAGGAAATCTCGTGGCCAGCAGTGAGGGATTTATCCCAAACTCTGGGTTCCCAGTGGGATCAAAGATTTATTTCTGTTCCTGCACGTCTGGTTCCATCTGTAGAAACTCAAAACATCACCAGACACTTGGCAGAAGCCTTGGATGACCTTGGAATAGTGGAAAACATCTCCAGGTTTTGGTTGCAAGTCTGGATGGGGATTTGTTGGCATCCAAGTGCTCCATGAGCACAATTTAAGGTAGGAACAGACAACTTCTCATGACTCATGAGAGGAATTTCATCCAGGAGTGGAATCCTGTGAAATCCTGTCCTTTTCCTGCTCCCCACTGAGGCCCAGGCACGTGGAGTGGTCAGGCAGGACACGTGGGGATGAGGATTCCATCATTCCCAAGTGAAGCAATGCCAGAGCTCAGTGGGAAAAACCTCCCCAGACCTTTGGAGCTCCGTTGGTTCCTGGCAGCCACCAGAGTGGGGGAGGATTTGGCTCCAAAGGAGATGTCTAGGAACTAAAATTCTCTGAGATTTCAGCTAAATCTGGTCTATCCCTAAAAAAAAAAAATCCCAGAAAAATCACATCCTCACATAAAGATACAACATCCATGAACAGCCTGTAAAGCTGAGGAGGACATGGATCAGAATTCCAGGACATTTCCAGGGCTGTGCCTCAGTTTCCCTGTGGGTTAAACAGGGATGGGGCTCAGGAGATTCCTGCTGGAATGAAAAGGATTCTGCCAAGGAAGGGAGAAATGAAACAGAAACCCAGGACTGGAGGGGAAACAGGAAAAGCCAGAGGAGCTTTTCCAACAGATCTCATAAATCAGGATGGGGTGGGAAAATGAGGGGAAAAAAAATCTTGGAAAATAAACATTGGGTTTCCAGGAGCCAATTTTTTTTGTAGGTCAGGAGGTGAAGCTGAGAGAGGAATAAAATCAGGTCCTGCCCCAGCCTGGAGGGGATGGGAGGAGGGAAATGCACCTGCTGCTCCCCCTGGCAGTGAGGAGAGCGGATTTTCCAATGGGAATGGAGTTGACAGGGCAGGATCAGAGGGATCCAGGAGCTCCAGAAGGATCCAGGAGTTCCAGAGTGATCCAGAATTCTGGATCCAGGAGATCCAGAGGGATCCAGGATCCCAGATCCAGGAGCTCCAAAAGGATCCAGGAGTTCCATAGGGATCCAGGAGATCCAGAGTGATCCAGGATCCCAGATCCAGGAGCTCCAGAGGGATCCAGGATCTCCAGTACCTGGACTGGTCCCAGCCATCACCCCTGACCCCAAGCCCAGCAGCCCCGGGCTCTGAACAAACCCCTGGAGATGTTTGAGTGGGTACAGGGTGGGTTCAGCCCAGGGGACAAACGGGCTGGGAGATGCTCCTGGATGGGGAGAAAATTCCAGAAATCCCCCTGGATCTCGGCAGGGAAGGATGGGTGGGAATTGTCAGTTCAAAGTCCAGAGGGGAGGAGTTTCACTTCAGCAGAGCCTCGAGCTCTGCAGGAAAATCTGGGCAGCTTCAGGTTTCATTTTTGAACATCTGGTTTGATCTGCTCCATCCCCAAACATCTGTCTTGATTTGTTCCATCCCTCAACAACATCTTATTGATTTGTGCCATCCCCAAACATCTGCACTGATCTGTTCCATCCCTAAACAACATCTGTATTGATCAGCTCCACCCCTAAACATCTGTCTGGATCTGCTCAATCCTTAAATATTTGTATTTATCTCTTCCATCCCCAAACATCTGTCTTGATTTGTTCCATCCCTCAACAACAGCTCTCTAGATCTGCTCCATCCCCAAACATCTGGTTTGATCTGCTCCACCCCTCAACATCTGTATTGATCAGCTCCATCCCCAAACATCTGTATTGATCTGCTCCGTCCCCAAACATCTGGTTTGATCAGCTCCATCCTCACTGGCTGCTGTTCCTTGCTTTTTAAAGCATTTTTAAACCCTCAGCAACCCCTCCTCAAAAATGAAATGGGGCTGCAGAAGCTCTCCTGAAAAATTCAGCTGAGGAGGCTGATTTAGCCCCAAACTCCCAGCTGGGTTTAGAAAGGATCATTATTTGGGTTTTAAAAGGATCATTATTTGGGTTTTAAAAGGATCATTATTTGGGTTTCTAAAGGGTCGTTAAAGCTTTCCCAGGGCTGTCCCACACACTGAGAACGCAGGGCTCTGTTTATAAATATTTGTATTTCTATTTCTGGGAGCATCTGGATGGTCCTGCAGCCGAGTGAGGGAAATTTGGGAAGGAAAAGGCAGATAAAGAGTGGAGCAACCTCCCAGTCAAACCCTGCAGCTGTCAGAGATGAGGCAGCACTTCAGCATCTTGACCGGAACATGAACAAATTCCCCTCTGGGTCAGGTTTGGTTTATTTCTGAGCCTCCAGAGAGCTCAGTGTCAACTAAACCCGAGTATTTGAGAGGAGAATGTCAACTAAACCCGAAGATTTGAGAGGAGAATGTCAACTAAACCTGAAGATTTGAGAGAAGAATGTCAACTAAACCCGAATATTTGAGAGGAGAATGTCAACTAAACCCGAATATTTGAGAGGAGAATGTCAACTAAAGCTGAATATTGAGAGGACAAAAGGCTCAGCAAAGAGCCCGGAACGCGCCCCGTGCCAAGGCAAACAGGAACCGGTGTCAGCCCCGCTTTCGGGGGTCCCTCAGGATCAGGTCACAACCCCAAGCTCTGAACTCCCCTTCCAGCCCTTCCCCTGCTCAAACCCAACCTCTGCAGCCGTTTCACGGAGGAGCGGAGCCAAAGGACACAACAATTTGGGGAAGGCGTGCGGAGCAGGGCTGGGATGGCTCGCAGCCTGCGGAGGTGTTAATGAGCCCAGCCCTGCCAGGTGCCGGAGCCTCTCCAAGAATCCCGGCCCTGAGACCTCGGGAGCGGCTGCGAGGGAGGGGAAGGTCACGGCACAGCTCCAGGGTGCGTTAATTGGGACCAAGATTAACCCGGGAGACACTAATTGGGATTACAGCAGATCCGGGAGGGGGAATTCTCGCTCTTGGCAAAGCCTGGCTGAGCTGGGTTGCCCTGGAGCCCAAAATGGGTTTGCTGCTGTTCCCCAGGGATTCAGGGATTTGGGATCATCAGTATCCTGACGCACGGGGAGAGGAGAAAACTCTCACAGAGCTGGAGAAATCCTGGTGAGAGAGGATAAAGCACCACAGAGGGAATTCTGACTGGGAAAAAGGGAATTTCACCGAGATTGTAGGAACACATTCCTCACCCATCCCTGGGCAAAATGGCTCAGGGCACTCAGGTGGAGCAGCACCGTGTCCCTTCTTTGCTGGGGGATCAGGAGGGGCTCCTCGAGGGGAAGGCACTGGAAAACCACTCAGAAATCCCATTCCATGTGCAAAAATCCTGGGGGAATTCTGCACAAGACTGGGACAGCAGCAGCGCCCTGAGCTCCCTCCAATCCCAAACACCAGGAGACAAAACTTCCACAGGGTCTGCATCCCCCAAAATAATAAACCCTCAGCCCCTGTTCAGTGAGGGGCTCAAGAAAATTTCCTCAGATGAAGCCAGAAGAGCAGAATCCAGAGGGATTCCACAGCCACAGTTTGGGATTCCACAGCCACAGTTTGGGATTCCCACAAAAACGGCAGCCCAGGTCCAGGGGGAAACTTGAGGAACTCAGCAGAGCCAGGGGAAGCTCCCAGGGCTCAGCACTGGAATGAGCTCTCAGCTTTTGTCTATCCCGAGGGGACAGGAGGGAAAATTGGGAATTCTGGCATGGCAGAGCTCAGGCTGGGGTTGCTCCATCCCTGGAAATGTCCAAGGCCAGGCTGGATGGGGCTTGGAGCACCCAGGGATGGTGAAAGGGGGTGGGAGGAGATGGGATTGAAGGGATTTAAAGTCCCTTCCCACCCAAACCATTCCATGGCTCTGATCCCCAGCATCCAGGTCCTTTTTCACTGGGATTCAAGGCCAGGACTGGTTTGGAGGATTGAGAACAGAGAAAATTGCCCAGCAGCTCCTTCGCTCCACAGAAATCCTGGATTTATTCTTTCCTGAAATCTCCCTGCTCAGCTCCAAGACATTTTAGGGCTCTGATATCCAGAACTCTCCCTGCCCTTCATGCCCAGGGATGGTTCAGCCACAGCCTCACCCAAAACAACATTTAGAGGGCACGGGCAGCACCAGCTGCACCCACACATTGTGGGGGCACCAGAAACCACAAGAACACAACTGAACATGGAAAATATTCCAGCAAAACCACGGCCCTGCTGCTGGCAGCAGCACTTGGACACCTTCCCCCTTCCAGTCTGGGGCAGCAGCACGTGCTGAACTGCCTGAGAATTAATCCAGGCTTAAGTTTGCAGGAGGTTTGGTCTGGGCTGGATTTTCCCTTCCTCAGGGCTCAGGGCTCCCCTCACGGCCTCTAACGACCTCCAGATTTATCCCTGACGTCAGGGCAATATTTTGGTCTCTCCATTCAAAGGAATCCAAGCCAGAGCATTAAAAACCCATCGAGCAGAGCCGGTGGAGAAGGCAGGAAATGCTCCAGCTCTCCTGGTTCTCTGTGCCATATTCCAGGCTGGAAGCTGAGATCCATCCCCACAGGAATGTGTAATTTAAGGCTTCCAGGCATGATCCTGGTGGCTGCTGACTCAGCCCTTTCCAGGGCTCCAGTCCTGGCTCTTGAAGGGAACAGAGGCACAGGGATGGCGAGGAAAAAACATGGAATTGCTATGGAATCCTGGGATGGTTGGGGTTGGAAGGGATTTAAATCCCATCCAGTGCCACCCCGGCCATGGGCAGGGTCACCTCCCACTGTCCCAGGGTGTCCATCCCTGGACACTCACAGGGATCCAGGGGCAGCCACAGCAGCTCTGGGAATTCCATCCCAATGTCCATCCATCCCTGCCCTCTGACAGTTTAAAACCATTGCCCCTTGTCCTGGCACTCTGCCCGTTTAAAATCCTTCTCCCTCCTTTTCATGGACCTCCCAAAGCTCCTAATCCTGAGCTTTTCCTTCTCCAGCCCTTTCCCAGGTGTAACAGCACCCGCTCATCTCCCGAGCCAAATCCAGCTCAAATTCCCCTTTTAAATCCCATCCAGTCACCCCAGCAGTGGCTGAGCTCAGACAGAGCCCAGAACCAGACACTTCCCGGCTCCCTCCTCATCCAGACAACAAAGGCAAAGTCTGGAATGGGATGGGAGCCCTTTGTGCCCGGGGAGGCAGCGACGCCCCACATCCCCCGGAGCCAACGCTCCACATCCCCCGAGCCGGGACAATTGTCCCGATTGTCCCCGGGGCTCTGAACCGTTGGTGCTCAGCCGCTTGGAACCGGGAATCCCGGGAATCCTGGGAATCTCTGCATCCCCAATTCCAGCTCCATTGCCCCAGATGCGCTCCTCGGGGTGGGAACAGAAATCCCGGGAATCCCTGCATCCTCAATTCCAGCTCCATTGCCCCAGGTGCGTTCCTCCTGGGAACAGGAATCCCGGGAATCCCTGCATCCTCAATTCCAGCTCCACCGTGCCGGGTGTGTTCCTCCTGGGAACAGGAATTCTGGAAATCTCTGCATCCCTAATTCCAGCTCCATCGTGCTGGGTGTGTTCCTCGGGCTGGGAATAAGAATCCTGGGAATCCCTGAATTCCCAATTCCAGCTCCATTGCCCTAGGTGCATTCCTCAGGCTGGGAACAGGACTTTTCTGGGAACAGGATTTCCCTTGGAACAAGGATTCCAGGAATCCCTGCATTCCCAATTCCAGCTCCATCACCCCACATGCATTCCTTGCCCCAGGTGCATTCCTCGAGGTGGGAACAGAAATTCCCTTGCATTTTCCTTGGAATGCAGGAATTCCGGGAATCCCTGCATTCCCAATGTCACTCTCCATCACCCCAGGTGCATTCCTCGGGGAAAAGGATTTCTCTGGGAATCCCTGCATCCCCAATTCCACTCTCCATCACCCCAGGTGCATTCAGGTGCATTCCTCGGGCTGGGAACGGGATTTTTCTGGGAACAGGATTTCCCTTGGAACAGGAATCCTGAGAATCCCTACAAATCCAGCTTCATGCCCCAGGTGCATCCCTCAGGGTGGGAACAGGAATCCCAGGAATCCCTGAATTCCGAATTCCAGCTCCATGCCCCAGGTGCATTCCTCGGGCTGGGAACAGGATTTCCCTTGGAACAGGATTTCCAGGAATCCCTGCATTCCCAATTCCAGCTCCATCACCCCAGGTGCATTCCTCGGGGAAAAGGATTTCTCTGGGAATCCCTGCATCCCCATTCCCACTCTCCATCACCCCAGGTCCATTCAGGTGCATTCCTCGGGCTGGGAACGGGATTTTTCTGGGAACAGAATTTCCCTTGGAACAGGAATCCCGGGAATCCCTGCAATTCCAGCTCCATGCCCCAGGTGCATCCCTCAGGGTGGGAACAGGAATCCCGGGAATCCCTGCATTCGCAATTCCAGCTCCATCTCCCCAGGTGTGTTTCTCAGGGTGGGAACAGGATTTCTCTTGAAACAGGAATCCTGGGAATCCCTGCATCCCCAATTTCATGTTCCATCACCCCAGGTGCATTCCTCAGGCTGGGAACAGGATTTCTCTGGGAACAGAATTTCTCTTGGAACAAGAATCCCAGGGATTCCCAATTCCAGCTCCATCACCCCAGGTGCGCTCCTCAGGATGGGAACAGGAATTCCAGGAATCCCTGCATTCCCAATTCCAGCTCCATCACCTCAGGTGTGCTCCTCAGTGTGCGAAAAGGATTTCCCTTGGAACAGGAATTCCAGGAATCCCTGCACCCCCAATTCCATGTTCCATCACCCCAGGTGCATTCCTCGGGCTGGGAACAGGATTTCCCAGTGCCATGGGAGGAGTTCTCCAGCCTCTTCTCCACTGGGAGCCTCTCCAGAATTGTTAAAGGGAATAAAACCCCACCATTCCCTGGGGTGAGATGTTGGATACCTTCTCCCACTGCTCCAATAGAGCAGGGGCTCTCCAAGGGTTAAATCCCCATGGATCAAATCCCTTCTCATTCCCACTCCTAAAAACCTGAGCCACAAAGGTCCCTGGAAGGATCAGAGGCACCAAGCACCAGCAGAAAATCCCAATCTCCAGAGCCAGGGGAACAACCAGAGCAGAGATTTCCCAGTTGGAAAAGGGGCTCTGGAATAGCCCAGGGAACCATGGAATGGTTCAGGTTGGAAAATGGGGTTTCAGACCATCCAGTCCAGGCCACCACCTTGTTCACCCCCAAACCACGTCCAGGTGTGCCAGGAATTCCCAGGGATGGTGACCCCACCTTGGCTGCCCCTTCCAGGGTGTTTGGGAATGTTTGCCAGCCAGGGAGGGGAAACTGCAGCAGGCAGAGAGCAAAGAGGGATGGAAAAATCCCTGTGAGAATTCCCTGATCAAGGCCCTTTTCATCACTGTTAGACTAAATCTGAAAATCCTGGAATGGTTTGGGTTGGAAAAGACCTGAAATCCATCCCATCCCATCCCATCCCATCCCATCCCATCCCATTCCATTTCACCCCTGCCATGGTAGGGAATTTCCCACCATCCCAGATTGCTCCAGCCTGGCCTTGGGCACTTCGAGGGATCCAGGGGCAGCCACAGCTCCCTGGGAATTCCATCCCAGCCAGGAATTCCTTCCCCATCTGCCATCCATCCCTATCCCTCAGGTTCTCCTGCCCAGCAAATTCCCAGTGTCCAGAGCTGTTCCTGCAGCACCCACAGAGGGATGGGGAAATAAAATCAAAGAATTCTGGAATGGTTTGGGTTGGAAGGGACCTTAAAGCTCATCCAGTGCCACCCCTGCCATCCCAGGGAACCTTCCACCATCCCAGGGAGCTCCAGCCTGGCCTTGGGCACTGCCAGGGATCCAGGGGCAGCCACAGCTGCTCTGGGAATTCCATCCCAGCCCCTCCCCACCCTCCCAGGCAGGAATTCCTTCCTGAATTTCCCCCCTATTTCAGTTGGAGCCCACCCCCCTTTCCCCAGCACTGCAGTTCGTGCCCTGGGCATTCCTGGTTCCCATTTCCAGGCCCTTGGAGCACCCTGGACCCTGGGGTGTCAAATCCACATCTCCATTCCTGCTCCTTCTGCCACAGCAGGCACAGGGAGCAGAGCAGGAAATCAGGGAGCTGCAGGTGAAACAGCTGGATCCAGCTGTGCCATGGACAGAAGATGCTCCACACATCCCTCTCTGCCCAAGAGAGGTTTTTGTGCCTCCTGGGAGGCACTGAGGGGCTAAAATTGAAATCAAATGGGAATTGGAGGAGATCTGGGAAGAGGCCACAGCCTGGATTTGGGAGTTGCCCCTTCAGGAAAGGTGCTGGCCATGGATCTGGGAAAAATTCCCCTGTCCTTGCTAATTTTAGGGCATTTATCTTTATAAACATCAATATATCCTCATAAATATATCCTTATAAATACATGTTTATATAAATAAATACGGAGATAAATATCTCTTTATAGCAATAAATTTCTCCTGATACAGATCAATTTCTCCAGACAGAGATGAGGAAAACTTTTCCTGCTACTTCCCCAGATTTCTAAACCAGGATCTCTGTCATGTTCTAAGCTCTCCTGGTCTTTTGGGCTTTATTTTTTTTATCTCCACACAGCAGAAACCACTTTAATTAAACACAAAAAATTGATTTAAAGGGGGAAGTTGACCCCAGAGAAGGATCCTGAGTGAGCTGAAGGAGCAGAGCTCAGCCCAAATTTCCATGGAGAGGATTTCCAGGTGGATTTGGAATCCCCCAAGGAGGAGGGATCACTCCTGACCCTCAGGGTGATGCTGTTTTAATTAATCTCCCTAATCCAGCAGGGGACAGCCAGGCTCCAAACCAGGCTGTTGTTATTGCTGGGAAATCCCCCTTGGAATAACAAATTTCCACCCTGGATTAGGAGTGGAACTTTTCCTCCTCCCAGGGAGTCTGTGCAGATGGGAATGGGAAGTGTGGGACAGAAAGTGGCAAAAAAGGGCTCTGAGAGTGTCAAAAAAGAGCCCTGAAGGTGTCCAAAAAGGGCCCTGGAAATGTCCAAAAAGGGCCCTGGAAATGTCCAAAAAGGGCCCAGAGAGGGTCCAAAAAAGGGCCCAGAGAGTCACAACAAAAGGGCCCTGAGGGTGTCCAAAAAGGGCCCTGAAAGTGGCAAAAAAGGGCTCAGAAAGCATCAAAAAAAGGGCTCTGAGTGTCAATAAAGGGCCCTGGAAGTGTCAGAAAAGTGCCCTGAAGGTGTCCAAAAAACGGCTCTAAGGGTGTCAAAAAGGGCCCAGAGAGTCACAACAAAAGGGCCCTGAGGGTGTCCTAAAAGGGCCCTGAAAGTGGCAAAAAAGGGCTCAGAAAGCATCAAAAAAGGGCCATGAGAGCATCAAAAAAAGGCCCTGAAGGTGCCAAAAAGAGCCCTGAAAGCATCAAAAAAGGGCCCTGAAGGTGGCAAAAAAGGGCCCAGAAGGTGTCCAAAAAAGGGCCCAGAGAGTCACAACAAAAGGGCCCTGAGGGTGTCCAGAAAAGGGCTCAGAAAGCATCAAAAAAGGGCTCTGAGTGTCAATAAAGGACCCTGGAAGTGTCAGAAAAGAGCCCTGAAGGAGTCAAAAAAAGGGCCCTGGAAGTGTTCAAAACGGGCCCAGAGAGGGTCCAAAAAAGGGCCCAGAGAGTCACAACAAAAGGGCCCTGAGGGTGTCAAAAAAGGGCCCTGAAAGTGGCAAAAAAGGGCCCTGAGGGTGGCAGAAAAGGGCTCAGAAAGCATCAAAAGAAGGGCTCTGAGTGTCAATAAAGGGCCCTGGAAGTGTCAGAAAAGGGCCCTGGAAATGTCCAAAAAGGGCCTGAGAGGGTCAAGAAAAGGCCCTGAAAGTGGCAAAAAAGGGCTCAGAAAATGTCCAAAAAGAGCCCTGAAGGTGTCAATAAAGGGCCCAGAGAATGTGCAAAAAAGGGCCACGGGAGTGGTAAAAAGGGGCTCAGAAAATGTCAAAAAAGGGCCCTGAGAGGTGTCAAAAAGGTCACAGTGTCCAAAAAGAGCTCAAAAAATGCCAAAAAAATGCCCTGAAAGTGCCAAAAAAGGACCCAGTGAGGGTCCAAAAAGGGCTTGGAAGGTGACAAAAAAGGGTCCTGAAAATGTCCAAAAAAAGGGCCCTAAGGGGCCTTAAAGGGATCAGAGATTGTCCAAAAAGGGCCTGGAAAGTGCCAAAAAAAGCCCTGAAGGTACCAAAAAGGGGCCCTGAAGGTGGCAAAAAAGGGCCCAGAGAGAGTCCAAAAAAGGCTCTGTCTGTCTGTCTGTCTGTCTGACAGGCACTGACCCCCAGGAGAACTCTGCATTTGACCTGAGGCCGTGGGGAAATCTCCCAAAATGGAATTATAGCACTGGGACTGTGGGTGTGGAGTTTGGATAGAAATGTGTGATATTACAGGGGAGAAACTTGGAGTTTAAGGTTTTAGAATACATTCATATATTATATATATGTAAAATATAGATGTAATTATAGATATAAATATAAATATAAATATAAATATAAATATAAATATAAATATAAATATAAATATAAAGCAAGATAGAGGTTTTAGGGCAGAGCCTGGTCCTTCTTCATCTCCTTCATGAGTTTAAGTGGTATGGTGTAAATGGATAAAAAAGTCCACACTGCAGGCCACAAGTCAGTTATTAAATTAAAAATAAAATAACTTCAGTGTCATTTCTTAATTAGACAATTTATGCATAACAAGCCTTGGAGAGAGAGAGGTGAGGCTCCATTTTTTAGTTTGTAAGAGTGAAGTGCTGTAAAACTCACAGTTGGTGAGACTGTAATATAAATAACTAAATAAACATCTAAATAAGTACCAATAACCATCTAAATAAGTATAATATGAATAAGAACTAACAAACATCTAAGTAAATATAATATAAATAAGAAGTAATAAACATATAAGTAAATATAATATAAATAAGAAGTAATAAACATATAAGTAAATATAATGTAAATAAGAACTGATAAACATCTAAGGAAATATATTATAAATAAGAACTAATAAACATCCACGTTCAAACAAGAATTAATGTCTCCTGCATTTAATCCCAACCCTGGCAAAATCTGGGGCTCATCCCAGTGCCCCAAACTGGGAGCTCTGGTTTGAAACCTCGCCAGGAATGCTCTGGGAGTGCTCAGGAGGGAGAGGAATAAAAGGGAAAAATGAATAGAAATTATATTAATTAATGAATATAGATCAATCAATAAATGAATATAAATTAATTCATTAATGAATATTAATTATATTAATTCATTATTGTATTAATATAATTTCCTTAACAGAAAGGAAAGCAGAATGGAGCACAGGGACAGTAAAGAGTCAAATTCTGGATATAAAACCCCAGAGTTCATTACTGGGTCCATTTTGGGGTCTCAGGCTGTGTGAGCAGTGAAATTCCAGATTTTCCATTAAATCCCCCCCGGATCCTCGTCCTGGGCTCCATCGCCCAACTCTGCAGCCCCCGCGGCTTTTCCGAGCTGCTGAAACTTCCCTGGAGCTTTTCCCCCTAAAATTCTCATTTCTGCACCCCAAAGCTCTGCTGGCCCGGGCTGCAGAGGAATTCTGAGCCCCGCACCGCCCGATTTAAGGATTAAATTTCCTTTAAAAATTCATTTTCTGGGATGTTTCCCAACCTCCTCCTGCCCTGGGGGCCGGGATTATCGGAATTCCCTCCGGAGCATCCAGCACCGCTCCAAGGTGATTCCTCCCTGAGCGCTCGGATATTCCAGCAATTCACGCTTTTATTTCATTTAATATTATTTTAACTGCTCCCAACTCCCCAGCCGAGGAAATTCCACCACCGTGGGTGGCTCAGTGCAGAGAAAACTGGGAAGGAGGAGCCCTAAATCCCCGATTTTCGGGCTTTATCCAGGAAAAACTGGAAGCGCTGCGCTGTCCCCTTTATGGGCTGATTGTGGAGATGATGAATTCTTTTCGTGCTGCACTCCCAGATATCCAAACTTGGATCTTCCTCTCTAATATTCTAAATTATCTGGGCTTTGATCTTTTATCCACAGCTGTTTAATTAACAACAAAAAACCTCATGGGGAAGGGAATATTAATCCCAATTATTGGCGAGCTCAGCCCGGCTCGGGTTGAGCATCCCACGTTTCTCCAGGTGGATATCCCCAAGTAATCCCAAAAATCACCAGGATAAAGCAGTTTTCAAGGAGCTGCTGGGAGGCTCAGAGGATCCCCAGCAGTGACAGCAGGAAAAACAAAATCCTTAATTAAGGACACATTTAGCACCTTCTGCCAAACATCTGCCCCTGAGTTTTCCCTCTGAAAAAAAACGGGAATTATCCAGACAGGAGAACCCCAAATCCCCCCGGATTTACCCAACGCTGATGGCACCAAACAGGCGTTTCTGCTCAAAATTCGGGATATTTTACTAAAATCCCAGCTCAGGCATTGCCCAGCTTGCAACTGGTCTTGTATTCCAGTCGGGAATGGCTGGGAGCAAAAAAGGGATGAAATCTCCAGCTCGGCCGGGACTTCTTGAAAAAGTGACCCCGAAACTCTCCGGCATCACAGCCCGGCCAAACGCGGGGTGAGGAATCCCCCCAAAACTCGGAATTAGGAAAATTAGCTTAGGAGAATTACCTTAGAATTAGGAGAGACATCAATTTTTTCCCTCTCCACGATGGGAGAGGGAGAAAAACACATTCGGAGAGAAGAAGGGAAATGAAACTTTTCAGCGGCGAAGAAAGAAAGGTTTGGAAATGTTGAAATTAATGAAATTTTTGGCGGCAATAAAAGCCCAAACGCGGCTCGCAGCCCCGGATTTACCTCAATTTGCGGTGCCGGTGCTGGGGGGCGGCTCAGCCCAGCCTCATCCAGGTTTTCCTGCCGGGCTGAGCGCTGGGAAATGCGGCTGCAGGCAGGGAATGTGCGGCGGGGAGCTGCTGCTTCCTGCCAAATTTCACTGGGTTCGCTCGCAAACCCCTCCCCGAGCCGTGAGCTCAGCGCTCCTCCCGCAGCGCCCGAGCGGGGGGGCGGCAGCGCTTCCCAAAAAAAATAATAAATTAAATTAAATAAATAAAAAGGGATGAGGAGCGCGGGTTTGTGATCCGGGTGTCCCCAGGGAATAAATTCTGGGAGTTATCCCGGCCCCCGCGGTGAAATTTTAATGTTTGGGGACTCTGAGGGATTCAATCCCTGCGAGTGCAGGGGGTTCTGGAGCAGAATCCTGGAATTCCCAGCGCTGGCATCTCCTGGGATTCACCCACCCTTAACCTTTTTCCAGCTGCTCCACATTCCCTGGAATGAGGGATCTCTGGGATTTGGGATCCCTGGGATGTGGGATCTCTGGGATGTGGAATGTCTGGGATGTGGGATCTCCGAGCTATGGGATCCCAGGGATTTGTGATTCTGGGATATGGGATTTTTGGGATTTGTGATCTCTGGGATGAGGGGTCCCTGGGATGTGGGATCTTTGGGATTTGGGATCTCTGGGATGTGGAATGTTTGGTATGTGGGCTCTTTGGAATGAATGATTTCTGGGATTTGGGATCACTGGGATTTGGCATCGCTGGGATTTGGGATCCCTGGGATGTGGGATCTCTGAGCTATGGGATCCTTGGGATTTGTGATTCTGGGATGTGGGGTCTTTGGGATTTGTGATTCTGGGATGTGGCATCTTTGGGATTTGTGATTCTGGGATGTGGGATCTTTGGAATGAGGGATCTCTGGGCTATGGGATCTCTGAGGTGATTCAATCCCTGCAATTCCAGGGAGTTCTGGTGCAGAATCCTGGAATTCCCAGCTCTGGCATCTCCTGGGATTCACCCACCCTTAACCTTTCAGCATTAAGCTTTTCCAGCTGCCCCACATTCCCTGGAATGAGGGATCTCTGGAACAAGGGATCTCTGGGCTATGGGATCTCTGGGATGTGGAATGTCTGGGATGTGGGATCCTGGGGATGTGGGATCTTTGGAATGAGGGATTTCTGGGCTATGGGATCTCTGAGGTGATTCAATCCCTGTGATTCCAGGGGGTTCTGGAGCAGAATCCTGGAATTTCCAGCGCTGGCATCACCTGGGATTCACCCACCTTTAATCCTTTTCCAGCTGCTCCACATTCCCTGGAATGAGGGATCTCTGGGATTTGGGAACCCTGGGATGTGGGATCTTTGGGCTATGGGATCTCTGGGATGTGGAATGTCTGGGATGTGGGATCCCTGGGATGTGGCATCTTTGGAATGAGGGATCTCTGGGCTATGGGATCTCTGAGGGATTCAATCCCTGCGAATCCAGGGGGTTCTGGTGCAGAATCCTGGGATTCCCAGTGCTGGCATCTCCTGGGATTCACCCACATTTAACCTTTCAGCCTCCCCTTTCCAGCTGGAATTCCCTGGAATGAGGGATCTTTGGAACAAGGGATCTCTGGGCTATGGGATCACTGGGATTTGAAATGTCTGGGATGTGGGACCCCTGGGATGTGGGATCCTTGGAATGAGAGATCCCCGGGGTGTGGGATCTTTGGAATGAATGATTTCTGGGATATGGGATCTTTGGGATTTGTGATTCTAGGATATGGAATCCCTGGGATGTGGGATCTTTGGAATGAGGGATCTCTGGGATGGGGGATTTCTGGAATGTGGGATCTCTGGGCTATGGGATCTCTGGGCTATGGGATCTCTGGGATCTCTGGAATTTGGAACAACCTTGGATAGGGGAAGGGGGTGTGATGGGATGAGCTCTCAGGTCCTTTCCCTACACCAGGAATTCTCAGGGAAGAGGGCAAACCCTGGGAATTGGATCCTGACCCTCAGCAGAGCCACCTCCCCCAGCCTGGGGACATCTCCTGTCCCAGGAGAAGCTGCAGGAGCAATTCCAGGCTGGAATGAGGGATGTGGAGAGAGGAATGTGCCAGAGCCTGCACGGGTCAGGCCAGGACAGGGCAGGATGTTTTATCCATGAAAAATTCCAGCTGATGGAAGGGAGAGCTTGGGATCCAGCAGAGCTCCTGGAGGCTCCCCTGGATTCAGGGAATTTGCTGCTCCCTCCGTCCTGCAGCGGGGTAAGAGCCAGGGAAAAACACCCGGGGGGGAAAAAGGGATTTGGAAACAGCCTGGAATCACACAGGGAAAAATGGATCTGGGAAACCAGGAAGGCCCTTCGTGGATCCCGGTTTTCAGCACTTTGCACGTGGGTTTTCCACCCCAAACCCCTGCACAAATCCCGGTTCCAGCTGAATCCCCTCCCCGCCTCACTCCCAGCCCCATTCCCGCTCCCATCCCTTCCCCGGGGTTTTTCCCTGCCCTGGACACGCCTGGCTTTGACCGAGCAGTCCCAGTCATGCTCCCTGCTCCCAGGCACGGGAACGGGCCGCTGGCTGCTCTAATTTCCCTCATTTGCTGTAATTTCCCTCATTTGCAGTTCCTTGGGGAGGCTCATTGCCTCCCCACCCCCTGTTCGCACCCTGCGGGCTCCGTGGGGCGACTCGACCTCCCCAAATCCGGGAGCAGCTCCCCAAAAGCTTTTCCCGGCAGGGATGATCCTGGAAATCCCAAAACCTGCAGGAATTTTAGGACCCTGTGGCCGATTTCAGGGATCCAGTGAGAAATTCCTGCAATGGGTGAGTGAAGAGCCAGATCCCAATGGCCCAGAAACCCCAAAATTCTGAAGAAATGAATCGATATCACCCTCCTAAAAAGCTATTTCTGTATTTAAAGCGTCCTAAAAGCTTTTCCCTGCAGAGATAATGCAGGAGATCCCAAAAACCTGCAGGAATTTTAGGGCCACATGGCCGATTTCAGGGATCCATGTGGGAAGCTCCTGCAATGGGTGATTGAGGAGTCAGATCCCAATGGCTCAGAAACCCCAAAATTGTGGAGAAATGCATCCATATCTCCCCCAAAAGCTATTTCTGTATTTAAAGCTCCCTAAAACCTTTCTCCTGCAGAGATGATCCTGGAGATCCCCAAAACCTGCAGGAATTTTTGGGCCTTGTGGCCGTTTTCAGGGATCCAGTGAGAAATTCCTGCAATGGGTGACTGAGGAGCCAGATCCCAATGGCTGAGAACCCTAAAATTCTGAAGAAATTAATCTATATCTCCCCCACAAAAAGCTATTTCCATTTTTAATCCCTGTGGGAATTTCTCCAGCTTGGAATCATGGAATGGTTTGGGTGGGAAAGGACATAAAATCATCTCATTCCATCCTTCCCCTATCCCAGGTCATTCCAGCCTGGCCTGGGGCAGTCCCACATTATCCAAACCCCTGGGAGGTTTCAAAGCCAAGGTGGGAAAAACCCAAATTCCAGAGAAATCCTCCCAGCAGGAGCTGGGCTTGGGGATGGCTCCAGGCATTCCCAGACAAAGCAAATCTTCCTTTATTTCCCTCCTTCCTTTTTTAATGAATTAATTCCTTTATTTCCACCTTCTCAGTAAAAGGATGGATCAGTGCTGGGGTCTGCCATGGAATGGGAGCTCCTGGATCTCCTGGAAGAAGGAAAATCCCAGCACAAGGCACTGAACCTGTCTGGGATTCCTCGGGGATGAGCAGGAGGGGAGGAATCGGGTGCTGGAAGGTGAATTCCCCCAGGAAGCTCCTGACAAAATGCAGGAGGGACAAAGGATCCCCCCACATCCATTCCCTGATGGATTCCCACCCCAGCAGATGGGGATGAAATGGGGAAAATGAAGATTTTCCCCCAAAAACCACGAAGAGAGGGAATTTCCAGCAAGGGAAAGGAGCAGCGCAGCTGGAGGCGGGGGCAGCGCCGGGAATGCAGCGCCGGAGCATCCCAGGAAAGTCTGGGAATGAGGATTGGGCGGTTCTGCCCCTTCCTGCGGGATCCAGCCCGGGAATTCCCGGCCCTTCCCGGCAGAGGGAGAACGGCCCTGCCCGGAGGGAGCTCCGGAGGAGCCGGGGTGGGAGCCGGGAGTGGGATCAGGGTGGGAGCCAGGGATGGGATCTGGGGATGGGATCCAGGAATGGGATCCGGGAATGGGATCCAGGGATGGGATCCAGGGACAGGATCTGGGGGTGGGATCCAGGAATGGGATCCGGAAATGGGATCTGGGGATGGGATCCAGGAATGGGATCCAGGGATGGGATCCAGGGACAGGATCTGGGGGTGGGATCCAGGAATGGGATCCGGAAATGGGATCT
>JAWWLS010000092.1:3781723-3797890 GCA_035040975.1 Myioborus melanocephalus
CCTCCTAAATCCTGATTTTGGTTATTTCTCTGGCTGTATGTTCTCCTAAATCTGGATTTTGATTATTCCTTGGGCTGCTTGTCCTCCTAAATCCAGGTTTTGATTATTCCTTGGGCGGTTTATTCTCCAAAATCTATATTTGGTTATTCCTCTGGCTGTTTGTTCTCCTAAATCCTGATTTTGGTTATTTTTCTGGCTGTATGTTCTCCTAAATCCTGATTTTGGTTATTCCTCTGGCAGTTTGTCCTCCTAAATTCAGGTTTTGGTTATTCCTTGGTCCTCCTAAATCCTGATTTTGGTTATTTCTCTGGCTGTATGTTCTCCTAAATCTGGATTTTGATTATTCCTTGGGCTGTTTATTCTCCAAAATCTATATTTGGTTATTCTCCTGGCTGTGTATTCTCCAAAATCCTGATTTTGGTTATTCCTCTGGCTGTTTGTTCTCCTAAATCTGGATTTGGTTATTGCCTGGGGTGTTTGTTCTCCAAAATCCTGATTTTGGTTATTCCTCTGGCTGTTTGGTCTCCAAAATTCTGACTTTGGTTATTCCTCTGGCAGTTTGTCCTCCTAAATTCAGGTTTTGGTTATTCCTTGGTCCTCCTAAATCCTGATTATGGTTATTTCTCTGGCTGTATGTTCTCCTAAATCTGGATTTTGATTATTCCTTGGGCTGCTTGTCCTCCTAAATCCAGGTTTTGGTTATTCCTTGGTCAGTTTGTCCTGTTGAATCCAAGTTTTGGTTATTACTTGTGCTCCTAGTTCTATTCAATCCTGATTTTAGTTATTCCTTGGACAGTTTGCCGTCCTAAATCCTGATTTTGATTATTCCCTGGGCTGTTTGTCCTCCTAAATCCAGGTTTTGGTAATTCCTTGGTCAGTTTGCCCTGTTGAATCCAGGTTTTGGTTATTCCTTGGATTGTATTTCTTGATTTTGGTTATTCTTTGGGTAGTTTTTCCTCTTGAATCCTGCTTTTGGCTACTCCTTGGCTTGCTGAATGCTGGTTTTACTGCTCCTTGGCTGTTAGTCCTGTTGAACCTGGGTTTTGGTTATTCCTTGCTCAGTTAGTCCTGGTTTTATCTGCTCCTTGTGCTGTTAGTCCTGTTAAATCCTGCTTTTGGTTGTTCCTTGGGCTGTTTGTCCTGTTTTTGGTTATGGCTTGGGCAGTTAGTCCTGGTTTTATGGGCAGTTAGTCCTGGTTTTATCTCCTCCTTGGGCTGTTAGTCCTGTTTTACCCAGGTTTTGGTTATTCCTTGGGCTGTTGGTCCTGTTGAGCCTGGGTTTTGGTTATTCCTTGGGCAGTTAGTCCTGGTTTTATCTGCTCTTTGGGCTGTTAGTCCTGTTAAATCCTGCTTTTGGTTATTCCTTGGGCAGTTAGTCCTGGTTTTATCTGCTCCTTGTGCTGTTAGTCCTGTTCTACCCACGAGTGATGGGTGGCTGATGCAAACTGCAGCCTGTGTGGGCTCCTCTGGGCTGAGTTTTGAATCCCTTCAGAGCAGCTCAGATCCACCCAAATAAAAAGAAATCCAATTTATCCATTCTCCTGTGAGAGCTGTGCCCACCTTGCATCCCTTTGCCACGAAAAGCTGCCCTGTTCCTGCCCAAGCTGGAGCAGCAGGGTGTCTGTAAATCGATTTTTCTGGGGTTTGTGTGGCCCTGACAGCCACAGGAGGTTCTGTTCCTTCATGGGAGCTGCTGGGGTGAAAGTGGAACAAACTGAATCATCAATAATTGGTTGACTTGGCTTTACTTCCCAAAACCACACTGGTCCTGCACATAAATGTCTCCTGCTGCTGCCGTAAACTGGGATAAACTGGGATCAGACTGAGATTTTCTCCAGGGCATCCTGGAATCCTGAGCAGCCTCCACAGGATGGGAAGGTGCAGAGAGCACGAGGGGTTGCTGGAAAGCTGGATATAAAACCTGCTTTTAAATTCTGAGCTAATCCAGTGCATTGCTGCCCTCCCTGGGGGATTTTCCTGAGTTTTTGGGTTTGTTTGGAGCTCCCAGGGAATGTGGAACAAGGAGCTTTGCACAACCTGCCAAATTCCCTGGTGGAGGGTGGTGCCTTTCATGAGCAGCAGCTGATGCTGGAGTCTGAAATTCCAGCCAAGTTTTTAGGGGTTTTTAAAGTGTATTTACTCCAAATTCCATAATTTGGTTGGTCTAGACTTGAGTAAACCCAGCTTGGTTTTGTTATTTTGGGTGAAAGTCCTGATTCAAGCTCTGGTTTTTCCTTGGGCTCACAGAGAGGGTGTGGAAGGGTTTTGGGGGCTCCAAGGTTCAAACCTTAAAGGTTTTTATGGAATGGCTAATTAATGAAGGGCTTGATTAGCTGGAGGGTTCCTGCTGAGGATGGAATCCTCCTGCAGCTCTGCAGCCTCTCCCTGGAAAAGCAGAATTCCAGAATTTGGTTGGCCTAGACTTGAGTAAACCCAGCTTGGTTTTGTTATTTTGGGTGAAACTCCTGATCCAAGCTCTGGTTCTTCCTTGGGCTCACAGAGGGGCTGTGAAATTGTTCCAGGGTTTGGGGGCTCCAAGGTTCAAACCTTAAAGGTTTTTATGGAAGGTTGAGCTGCTCTGTGGCCTCCTGGCTAATTAGTGAAGGGCTTGATGAGCTGAGGGGTTCCTGCTGAGGATGGAATCCTCCTGCAGCTCTGCAGCCTCTCCCTGGAAAAGCAGAATTCCAGAATTTGCTGAACGCCCCCCTTGCCCAGGGCTGAGGCCTTCCAAGGGCCTGGTGTCGGTGTCATGGGCTGGAATTGCAGAATCCTGGAATTCCTGAGGTTGGAAAAGCTTTCCAAGGCCATCCTGTGGCCCATCCCCACCCTGTCCCCAGCCCAGGGCACTGAGCTGGGCAAACTGGGAACAGGCAGGAATTCCCTGAGAGGGAGAAATGCAGAGCCAGTGTCCCCCAGAGGCAACAAAACCAAGCTGGGTTTACTCAAGCCTAGGCAAATTCCAACCAAATGATGGAATTTGGAGTAAATACACTTTAAAAACCCTAAAAATTGGGCTGGAATTTCAGGCCTTCCTTGGCCACCTCCATGGCCTGTCCCAGTTTTTAACCTTTTCCACAGGGACGATAGGAAGGATCTATGAGCATTTTGCTGCTCAGGATTTCCAGGGATGGCTGTGGAGGTTTGAGGTTTTTACCCAGTGCTGATTGGGGTCCTGGGACCCCTCACTTGTTGTCATTGTCACCTCCAGGCCTTTGAGCCCTGGAAGGAGCTCCAAGGAACTTTCCTGAGGGGAAAGTTGTGCAATGAGGTGGTGGCAGTGAGCTTTGGAGCAGGTTTGGGTGCCAGGAGCTCAGCTGGCTCAAAATCTGTGAGAGAAAAAAACCCTGAGGGACAGAAATACAGCTGGAATTCCCTGCCAGGCCCTCAGGGGAGAAAACCACTGGGAGCTGAGGGGGAAACTGGGACAAGGAACCTCCCAGAGCCTCTGGGGGACCCTGGCCCTGCATTTTCTCCTTTTCAGGGGATTCCTGCCTGTTCCCAGTTTGCCCTTCTAGGAACTGTCCCAAGCTGCTGGGCAGCTGCAGGAGGGACAAGCTGGGGCAGAGTCTGGGTGTTGAAAGCAGGAGAAAATTACAGCCTTCCCTGGATTCCTTCACCCAGCCTTTGGAGCAGCCTCATTCCTTGGGTTTTCCATGGATAAAGCAGAGCAGAGGTTGCTCTTCCCTCCAGGAGCAGCCTGGGTATCACTGCCTGGCTTGAGCCTTGGCCTATTCCAGCTGAACTCCCCCAAAACTGAGGATCAGAGCTTGAGCCTGGCTTGAGCCTTGGCCTATTCCAGCTGAACTCCCCCAAAACTGGGGTTCAGAGCTTGAGCCTGGCTTAAGCCTTATCCTATTCGAGCTGAACTTCCGCAAAACTGAAGTTTAGAGCTTGAGCCTGGCTTGAGCCTTGTCCCATTCCAGCTGAACTCCCCCAAAACTGAGGTTTAGAGCTTGAGCCTGGCTCGAGCCTTGTCCTGTTCCAGCTGAATTCCCCCAAAACTGAGGTTCAGAGCTTGAGCCTGGCTTGTGCCTTGTCCCATTCCAGCTGAACTCCCCCAAAATGGGTTCAGAGCTTATTTATCCAGTTGGATGGAGTGTGGGCTCCATCCAGCAGGATAAATAAAAAATTAGGATAAATAAGGGACATCCAGGGGCTAAAGTGAGCCCTCAGTGATCTCAGGGTTCTGGTGGCTCTGAACCCTGGGGTTTGTTACACGGGTTGGGTAACTGGGGGGTACCAGCTGTGGGTTTCTCTGGGTCTGGATTGAAGGCTCTTAAACCCCTAGTTCATGTTTGGACTCAAATGTTTATTTTTTATCAGTAAAACAGTCTCACTGTGCTGTGGGTTGGGCAGCTTTCCATTAGAAGGCACAAAATGGATAATAATCTCTTGTTACAAGGTCTTTCAAGACTAAACTACCAATTAAGAACTGACACCTGTTGTGGTGTGTTGGTTTGTTCTGTTCCCCCTCTGTTTTAAAATAGTTCTGCCATTGTTCTCCCCTCTCCTCCCAGCAGCTGTCAACTGCCCAGGTTGTTGTGTCTCCAATGCCCAGGTTGTTGTGTCTCCATCTCCCCAGGTTGTTGTGTCTCCAATGCCCAGGTTGCTGTGTCTCCATCTCCCCAGGTTGCTGTGTCTCCAGTGCCCAGGTTGTTGTGTCTCCAATGCCCAGGTTGTTGTGTCTCCAGTGCCCAGGTTGTTGTGTCTCCGGTGCCCAGGTTGTTGTGTCTCCAGTGCCCAGGTTGTTGTGTCTCCAATGCCCAGGTTGTTGTGTCTCCCTGTGTATCCATTTCTAACCCCTCCCTGGTCTCCCTGGACACCAATGGATCTCTCTCTGCCAGTCTCCCCTACTCCTCCCCGGTTTCCCTGTACACCAATGGATCCTTCTCTTTCTCCTGACCCCAGCTCGGTTGCCTGTCAGTCTCTCTGCATCTTCTGGAACCTTCTAGCTGGGACGTAGAGGGATTGGTTCAGGAACCAGGGCCCCTCCTTCCTGTTGTTTTTATTGGATTTTCCCTGATGTCAATCCTGTGTACCCCACTCCCCCCAAACCGGTTCCACTCCTACCTCCCACTCCCTTTTTAAGTCCTGCAATCCCTCCCCCCCCTTCTTCGGTTCCTGGTCCCTTGGATTTACAATAAACCCGAATTGCCTCAAACTGCAGAGGCTCTCTCTCTCGCTCTCTCTCGCTCTCTCTCTGTCTCTCTCTCTCTCTCTCTCTCTCTCGCTCTCATTCCTGTGGGAGGAAGCTCCTGGGTGGCCAGGTCTCTGCTAAAGGCAGCCCTGCTGCATCTGTGCAAGGTGCTGACCTTGGGCACTGTGCCTGGCAGTGGAGCCGGGAGAGTGCCCCCTTGGCACTGCCAGCTGGGATGTCACCAGCAGCCCATCGCTCCAGACACCAGGATTATTTCCCCCTTTGACCCAATAACTGATCCCAAAGAGCCCCCAGTGTGGACTTGTCTGCCCAATTACAAAATGCCACCCAAAGCCATGGAGAAGAAGAAGAAGAAGAAGGAAGAAGAAGCATGAATGTCATAGACATATTTTATGAAAAATCTTTCTGTTAAGATCTTTTCTCTTGAGAAGTGAGAGGCCTTAGAAACGAAATGTAAACAATAATTATCTGCTGCTGTGGAATGCAACAGGTGGATCTGTGATTGGTCTCATGTGATTGTTTCTAATTAATGACCAATCACAGCCAGCTGGCTCAGACTCTCTGGTCAGTCACAAGATCTCTTATTCTTATTCTTACTCTTACTCTTATTCTTATTCTTATCCTTTTCCTTTTCCTTTTCTTTCCCTTCCCATGAAATCTTTTCTTCTATTTGTTTAGTATCGTTTCAATATATAATTTCCTTTTAATATAATAAATATCATAAAGTAATAAATCAGCCTTCTGAATCATGGAGTCAAGATTCTCATCTCTCACCTCATCCTGGGACCCCTGTGAACCCCAGGAAGAAACCCAGGACAGCGCCCTGTGCTCCCCATCTTGCTTCCATCCACAGCACACTAAAAACCCCAAAACCTCAATTTCTCACCCAGTGACACACCTACACCACTCTCTGTAATCTATTTCACAATTTTGTGGATTTGTCTATCTTGAAGTCCAGGAAACTTTGTCCACAAATGAGGGTCAAAGTCAGAGCTCCCCTGGGGGTCAGGTCACTTGGAAGTGCCAATACCTGGAAGTTTGGAATGGAAATGAAACCTGAAAGAGATCTTGGGTGGGGAGAAGAGATCAGAAGGGTTTGGTGATGGTCTCTGCTGGAAAAATGCTAAATAGTGACAAAAATAATGAGTTTCAAAGATGACTCCTGCTTGGCAATGCCTATACCTGAAAGGATCAGAGCGTTTGGTGGTTGGAAAAACGGTAAACGGCGACAAAAAAAATGTTATAAAAGAAACATTGCTGGCTTTGCAGAGGTAACCAGGGCTGTCCCTGCTGTGCTTTGTTGCAGACGCGGATGCAGAGCCTGCAGCCCGACCCCAAGGCGCAGTACCGGGGCGTGTACGAGGCGCTCCGCAGGATGGTGCGGACCGAGGGCTTCTGGCGGCCCCTGCGCGGCATCGACGTGACCGTGCTGGGGGCCGGCCCCGCCCACGCCCTCTACTTCGCCTGCTACGAGAAAATGAAAAAGTCCCTCAGTGACATTTTCCAGCCAGGAGGAAACAGCCACTTGGCCAATGGTATTGCTGGGGTTTGCCTAAAAAAAATCTATTTGTGGTTATCAGCCTCTTCCTTGCTTATCAACCTATTCCTTGCTTGCTTCTCACCCAGCCTAGTGCACCTCCCAGTCTGAATTCTTAATTGAATCTCAAATTTTTCCAGCACAAATCATTGATTTAGGGGAGGAAACAGCCACTTGGCCAATGGTATTCCTGGGGTTTGCCCTAAAAAAAACCCCTATTTGTGGTTATCAATCTATTCCTTGCTTATCAGCCTCTTCCTTGCTTATCAACCTATTCCTTGCTTGCTTCTCACCCAGCCTAGTGCCCCTCCTGATCTAAATTCTTAGTTAATCTCAAATTTTCCAGCACAAATCATCAAAATGTGATTGGCCACTTGGCCAATGGTATTTTTGGAGTTTGGCCTAAAAAAAACCCCATTTGTGGTTATCAACCTCTTCCTTGCTTATCAACCTATTCCTTGCTTGCTTCTCACTCAGCCTAGTGCACCTCCCAAGCTGTATTCCTAATTTTATCTCAAATTTTTCTGGCACAAATCATTGATTTAGAGGAGGAAACAGCCACTTGGCCAATGGTATTTCTGGGGTTTGCCCTAAAAAAAAACCTATTTGTGGTTATCAGCCTCTTCCTTGCTTATCAACCTATTCCTTGCTTATCAACCTATTCCTTGCTTATCAACCTATTCCTTGCTTGCTTCTCACTCAGCCTAGTGCCCCTCCTGATCTGTATTCTTAATTTAATCTCAAATTTTTCCAGCACAAATTATTGCTATAGAGGAGGAAACAGCCACTTGGCAATGGTATTGCTGGGGTTTGCCCTAAAAAAAAATCTATTTGTGTTTATCAACCTATTCCTTGCTTATCAACCTATTCCTTGCTTATCAACCTATTCCTTGCTTGCTTCTCACTCAGCCTAATGCACCTCCCAAGCTGTATTCCTAATTTTATCTTAAATTTTTCCGGCACAAATCATTGATTTAGAGGAGGAAACAGCCACTTGGCCAATGGTATTTCTGGGGTTTGCCCTAAAAAAAAAACCTATTTGTGTTTATCAACCTATTCCTTGCTTATCAACCTATTCCTTGCTTGCTTCTCACCCAGCCTAGTGCCCTCCTGATCTAAATTCTTAGTTAATCTCAAATTTTCCAGCACGAATCATCAAAATGTGATTGGCCACTTGGCCAATGGTATTTCTGGGGTTTACCCTAAAAAAAAAACCATTTGTGGTTATCAATATTCCTTGCTTGCTTCTCACTCAGCCTAGTGCACCTCCCAGTCTGAATTCTTATTTAATCTCAAATTTTTCCAGCACAAGTCATCAATTTAGTGGAGGAAATGGCCACTTGGCCAATGGTATTTTTGGGTTTTGCCCTAAAAAAAACCAAAAAAGCACAAACTATTTATGGTTATCAACCTATTCCTTGCTTGCTTTTCACTCAGCCTAGTTCCCCTCCCAATCTAAATTCTTGTTTAATCTCAGATTTTTCCAGCACAAATGATCAATTTAGAGGAGGAAACAGCCACTTGGCCAATGGTATTTTTGGGGTTTGCCCTAAAAAACCCCAACATTTGTGGTTATCAACCTATTCCTTGCTAATCAACCTATTCCTTGCTTGCTTCTCACTCAGCCTAGTGCACCTCCCAATCTAAATTCTTATTTAATCTCAAATTTTCCAGCACAAATCATCAAAATACCATTGGCCACTTGGCCAGTGGTATTTTTCAGGTTTGCCCTTTAAAAAAGCCCCATTTGTGATTATTAACCTGTTCCTTGCTTGCTTCTCACTCAACCTAGTGCACTTCCCAGTCTAAATTCTTATTTAATCTCAAATTTTTCCAGCACCAATCATCAATTCAGTGGGCAAAAGGTGTTCAGGTGCAGCTGTGCTGTTCCTGTATTACCATGGAATCCTTAAAGTTGGGAAAGATCTTCAGGATCAGGTCCCACCTTTGAAGGTGTCCCCCAAAGGTGTGACCTTGTGTTGAAGGCATCACCTCAGCCTCTGGAGTTTGAATTCAGGTGTCCCTGGGAGCACTGAGTGCCCTCCAACCTCTGTGTGCTTTAATTTTTAGCAGGAATATTTCACTTTTAAAGCCAGCAGAGAGCCTGGAATTGAGCAAACAAAGGGTTTGTGCTGGAGATTCTGTTTTGGTGGGAATTGAGCAAACAAAGGTTTGTGCTGGAGATTCTCTTTTGCTGGGAAATGAGCAACCAAAGGTTTGTGCTGGAGATTCTTTTGGTGGGAATTGAGCAACCAAGGGTTTGTGCTGGAGATTCTCTTGGTGGGAATTGAGCAAACAAAGGTTTGTGCTGGAGATTCCCTGATGGTTTTGCTGGGATGTGCTGGTGGGAATCTGCCATGGGGTCACTGAACTCAGGGAAGGGAATGAAATCCCTTCTCCTCAGACACATTCCTGTGTTTGCCTTTCAAGTAGCTACAGGCCTGAGGTGCCAGCAGGAGAATCAGAGCTGTGGCTTCACGAAATGACCAAGAGTCATTTGGGCCAGAGGGGATTGGAGGTGGGAGCTGACATCAAAGGGAAGGAGTGGCTGCAGAGTGGAGCAGGGATGGGTCAGGGCTGGCTGGGTTTGGCACAGCCTGGGCACTGGAGCCAGGCTGAGTAAAGGATGAAAATCCCTAATTAGGGCCGTGCTGGGGGCAGGTAAACATTGCTCAGGGCTGGCTCCGGCGCCGCCGGTGTCTGGGGTGGATCTGGGAATGGCTGTGGGAAGAGCAGGGGTGGGGCTGGGAGGGGATCCAGGGCTCTCTCAGGAGGGGGGTCCTGCCCTGGGGGTGGGACAGGGGTGCTCCCTCAGCATGGGTGGGGTCCATCAGGGATGGAGATCCCCATGGATGGAGATCCCTATGGATGGGATCCACCTTGGATGGAGCTCCCCAATGGATGGATTCCCATGGATGAGATCCCCATGGATAGGAGCCCCCCCATGGATGGGATCCACCTTGGATGGAGATCCCTATGGATGGGATCCCCATGGATGGAGTTCCCCAATGGATGGATTCCCATGGATGGGATCCCCATGGATAGGAGCCCCCCCATGGATGGGATCCACCTTGGGTGGAGATCTCCATGGATGGGATCCCCATGGATGGAGTTCCCCAATGGGTGGATTCCCCATAGATAGGAACCCCCACCATGGATGGGATCCACCTTGGATGGGGTCCCCATGGATGAAGCCCCCCTGGATGGATTGTCCCATGGATGGGGTCCCTATGGATGGAGCTCCCCAAAAGATGGATTCCCATGGATGGGGTCCCCATGGATGGAGCTCCCCCATGGTTGGATTTTCCATGGATAGGAGCCCCCCCCCGGATGGGATCTCCATGGATGGATTCCCATAGGTGGGATCCCCTGGATGGATTCCCACAGATGGGATCCCTCTGGATGGATCCCATGGATGGGATCCCCATGGATGGGATCCCATGGATGGGATCCCTCTGGATGAATCCTCCTGGTTGGATTCCCATGGATGTGATCCCATGGATGGATTCCCATGGATGGAATCCCCCTGGATGGGATCCCCCTGGATGGATTCCCATGGATGGGATCCCCCTGGATGGATTCCCATGGATGGGATTCCCCTGGATGGATCCCCCTGGGTGGCAGTGATCCCTTGTGAGCCAGGATTTGTTTTCTCAGGGCTGCTCTTCCTTGCAGGCATTGCTGGGAGTGTGGCCACGCTGCTCCACGACGCCGTGATGAACCCTGCTGAAGGTAACCCCGGCATTCTGGGATGCTGCTCCCTGCCCAGGGAATCCAGGCACAAATCCCTCCTGGATCTTCTCCCTCTGTCCCTTGGCAAGAGCAGGAAGGAATCAGGGCTGTCCCCAGCTGGGAGACCTCCAAACCCACCAACCCCAGGGACCTCATTCCTCTGTCCTGGGGAGGAGAGGCAGAGCAGCCAGGAGGGATTTATTATCCCTGGATCTCTGAGTGTCCCCTTTAGTGGTGCCACCTTTACTGTCACCACTCTGCTGCTCCTTGGGGCCGGGGCTCTGGTGTTCCTGAAGCTTTGGAGTAACCAGGCTGAGCTCAGGGTGGGATGGGCACAGAGGGACTGTGAGATTCCTGGGGAGTGGAGTGGCAGGAGAAGGCCTCAGGAAAAGGAGGATCGGCAGGAAAATGCAGCTCAAGTGACAATGCTGCCACCTGCCAGTTCCTCAGTGTCACTGGTTTTGCTCCTGAGTGGGCCCAGAGTTGGGAATCTCTGAAGGAGAAACCTGCAGTGTATGAAATCCTGTTAATCACACCCTGATTAAATCAGTTCCATTAATTGGCCTCGTTAGTCGGTGGAAGGCACTGCAGGCAGTGGGGCTGGAGGGGGTGTGTGACACCCTCAGGTGGGACCTCACCTGCCCTCATCACTGCTGGGAGTTTGTGCATCCTGAGCAGCCTGGCTGAGGGTCAGTAATTAACCCTGAGGAGTTCGTTAGAACTAAAGGGTCATTAATTAACCCTGAGGAGAGGGGTTCATTAGAACTAACAGGTCATTAATTAACCCTGAGAAGTTCGTTAGAGCAAAAGGGTCATTAATTATCTGTGAGGAGAGGGGTTCATTAGAACTAAAGGGTCATTAATTATCTGTGAGGAGAGGGGTTCATTAGAACTAGTGGGTCATTAATTAAACCTGAGGAGAGGGGTTCATTAGGAAGTGAGCTCTGAGCTGTCCCCTCACTGTGCTGAGCTCTGGGGGCACTGGGCAGCTCAGGGGGATCAATTTGGGTGGGGAAGGGGAGCTCAGGGCTGTGGCAGCCAGGGCTGACCCCAAAGCTGAGCAGTGCCCCTGTCCCCAGTTCTGGGCAGCTCGGGGCTGTCACTTTGGGTGGGGAAGGGTCACTCTGGGGGCTGTGCCAGGCAGGCCTGGCCCCAGCTGAGCAGTGTCCCTGTCCCCATGTCTGTCCCCTGTTCTGGGGGCATTGGGCAGCTTGGGGCTGTGCCTGGGGTTACTCTGGGGGCTGTGGCAGGCTGGCCTGGCCCCACAGCTGGCAGTGCCCCTGTCCCCATGTCTGTCCCCAGTTCTGGGGGCATTGGGCAGCTCGGGGGCATCAGTTTGGGCAGGGAAGGGGAGGTTGGGGCTGTGCCAGGCAGACCTGGCTGCAGCTGAGCAGTGTCCCTGTCCTGAGCTCTGGGCAGCTCAGGGGGATCAGTTTGGGTGAGCCTGGGGTCACTTTGGGGGCTGTGGCAGGCAGGCCTGGCCCCAGCTGAGCCGTGTCCCTGTCCCCATGTCTGTCCCCTGTTCTGGGGGCATTGGGCAGCTTGGGGCTGTGCCAGGGGTCACTCTTGGGGCTGTGCCAGGCAGCCAGGCCCCAGCTGAGCAGTGTCCCTGTCCCCCCGTGTCCCCCCCGAGCAGTGGTGAAGCAGCGCCTGCAGATGTTCAACTCGCCGTACACGTCGGTGCTGGGCTGCGTGCGGACGGTGCACAGGACCGAGGGCCTGGGAGCCTTCTACCGCAGCTACACCACGCAGCTGACCATGAACGTGCCCTTCCAGGCCGTCCACTTCATCACCTACGAGCTGGTGCAGGAGCACCTGAACCCCCGCCGCCAGTACCACCCCCAGTCCCACATCGTGGCGGGCGCCGTGGCCGGGGCCGTGGCCGCCGCCGCCACCACGCCCCTGGACGTGTGCAAGACGCTGCTGAACACGCAGGAGAACACGGCCCTGAGCTCCCTCAAGATCAGGGGGCACCTGTCGGGCATGGCCAACGCCTTCAGCACCGTTTACCAGCTGGGAGGGCTCCCCGGCTTCTTCAAGGGCGTCCAGGCCAGGGTCATTTACCAGATGCCCTCCACGGCCATCGCCTGGTCCGTGTACGAGTTCTTCAAGTACTTCCTGACCAAGCGCGCGCTGGAGAAGAAAACATAAAAATCCTGCTGGGAAAGGGAGTGGGAGCCTCCCCGGGCTCCTCCCGGGCTGCCCCGCTGGAATTCTGCTGGATTCACATCTCCACATCTCCCTGCCCGCCATCCCTGTGGTGCTCGGTCACTGAGGGATTCCCTGCGTGTCACCCAGTGTGTCCCTGTCACCCAGTGTGTCCCTGTCACCCAGTGTGTCCCTGTCACTCGGTGTCCCCAGGGGTTCCTGGTCACTGGGTGCCCCCAGGAGTTCTGGGAATTCCTGGTCACTGAGTGTGCCCAGGGATTCCTGGTCACTGAGTGCCACCCTGTCACTGAGTGTCCCTAGGGATCCCTGGTCACTGAGAGTGTCCCCCTGTCACTCGGTGTCCCCAGGGATTCTTGGTCACCAAGTGTCCCCAGGGATTCCTGGTCACTGAGAGTCTCCCCTGTCACTGAGTGTCCCTGGGGGTTCCATGAATTCCTGGTCACTGAGTGCCACCCTGTCACTGAGTGTCCCCAGGGATCCCTGGTCACTCAGTGTGTACTGGTCAGAGTGCCCCAGGGGCTTCTGGGAATTCCTGATCACTCAGTGTCCCCCTGTCACTGAATGTCCCCAAGGATTCCTGGTCACCAAGTGTCCCCAGGGATTCTTGGTCACTGAGTGTGTCCCTGTCACTGAGTGTCCCCAGGGACTCCTGGTCACTGAGAGTGTCCCCTTGTCACTGACTGTCCCTGGGGATTCCATGAATTCCTGGTCACTGAGAGCCACCATGTCACTGAGTGTCCCCAGGGATTCTGGGGATTCCTGGTCACTCAGTGTCCCCCTGTCACTGAGTGTCCCCAAGGATTCCTGGTCACTCAGTGTCCCCAGGGACTCTGGTCACTGAGTGTCCCCCTGTCACTGAGTGTCCCCAAGGATTCCTGGTCACTCAGTGTCCCCAGGGACACTGGTCACTGACTGTGTCCCTGTCACTGAGTGCCCCAGGGGCTTCTGGGGATTCCTGGTCACTCAGTGTCCCCCTGTCAGCAAGTGTCCCCAGGGCTTCCTGATCACTGGGTGTCCCCAGGGACACTGGTCACTCAATGTCCCCTTGTCACTGGGTGTCCCTGGGGATTCCCGTGGTGCTCCCCCAGGATTCCTGGTCACTCTGTGTCCCCAGGACTCCTGGTCACTCAGTGTCACTCTGTCACCAAGTGTCCCCAGGGCTTCCTGGTCACTGGGTGTCCCCAGGGACACTGGTCACTGAGTGTCCCCCTGTCACTGAGTGTCCCTGGGGATTCCCATGGTGTTTCCCAGGGATTCCTGGTCACTCAGTGTTCCCCTGTCACCAAGTGTCCCCAGGGATTCCTGGTCACTCAATGTCCCCTTGTCACTGGGTGTCCCCAGGGATTCCTGGTCACTGAGTGCCCCTTTCCCTCCCTTAAACAACAACAACAAAAAAAGAGTTTATACAGACTGTGATATTAATATATATCTATTTAATAACTTTATTTTGAAGCAGTGAAACCTCAAGCTTCTCTTTTTCTGGAAATAAGATGGAAGATGGAGTTTACTCCTTGCTGAAGGTTTAGGTTAACCAACCTAAGCTGGTTTTTTTTTTTAAATTTTATTTTTTTATTTTTACAGCAAAGAAACAAAAATGTCCTGGCACGGAAGTTAATTTTATATAAATATAAAATAGCTGGATAATGTTTATCCTTTATTTTTCTATGTAGGCAGTTGGGTGGTTTTAAAATGCTTTTACAGCTGGGTGCAAAGCTGCTTTAGAAGGGCTCAGTTCTTCCCTCCTGTAAGGAAGACCCAAAATCACTGATTTTATGGCCAGATTAATTAATTAATCACCCAGGTGCTGGCCTGGCTTCTCCTCTGGGTGTCCAGGTACTGGGACATCACTTTGGGAACACCTGGGGCACCCCAAAATCCCTTTGTGGGGAGAGGGGGAAATCTCAATTCCATTTTTTACAACTCTTGAAGATGCAGATTTTTAAGCAACGTTATTATTTTACAATTGAAACTTGCTAAAGGTACATTTTATGGGAGGGACAGCTGGCCAGCCTTCATCCTCGCTGAGTTTATTCCCATTTTCTCCTCTCTGAAGCCCTGATCCCATTCCAGTAGCTCTCCTGGGGTCCCAGGGGGTGCCTGGAGCTGCTCCCACACCCTGGAGCTGCTGTTTACAGAGCCCCTGGCAGCTCCAAACCTGCCCCAAATCCTTGGGAAAACCCCAAAGGTGCAGCTCCAGAGGCACCTCCCAGCCCTCCCTGCTTCTCATCCCTGTGCAGGAGGGATGAGCAAAAAAAAACTCCACCTGAAACAGGAAAATCCCACTGGAATGGGAAAAATCCCATCTGGAATGGGAAAAATCCCACCTGGAATGGGAAAATCCCATCTGGAGGGGGAAAATCCCATCTGGAATGGGAAAATCCCATCTGGAGGGGGAAAATCCCATTGGAATGGGAAAGTCCCATCTGGAATGGGAAAAATCCCATCTGGAGGGGGAAAAATCCCATTGGAATGGGAAAAATCCCACCTGGAATGGGAAAAATCCCATTGGAATGGGAAAAATCCCATCTGGAATGGGAAAGATCCCATTGGAATGGGAAAAATCCCACCTGGAATGGGAAAAATCCCATCTGGAGGGGAAAAATCCCATTGGAATGGGAAAGTCCCATCTGGAATGGGAAAAATCCCATCTGGAGGGGGAAAAATCCTACCTGGAACAAGAAAATCCCACCTGGAATGGGAAAAATCCCACTTGGAATGGGAAAATCCTACCTGGAATGGGAAAATCCCATCTGGAATGGGAAAAATCCCATTGGAATGGGAAAGTCCCATCTGGAATGGGAAAAATCCCACCTGGAGGGAAAAAATCCCACCTGGAATGGGAAAAATCCCACCTGGAACTGGAAAATCCTACCTGGAACAAGAAAATCCCACCTGGGGGGGGGGGAAATCCCATCTGGAACAAGAAAATCCCACCTGGAATAGGAAAAATCCCACCTGGAATGGGAAAATCCCACCTGGAATGGGAAAAATCCCATCTGGAGGGGGAAAGTCCCACCTGAAATGGGAAAGTCCCACCTGAAATGGGAAAATCCCACCTGGAACTGGAAAATCCTACCTGGAGGGGAAAAAATCCCATCTGGAACAAGAAAATCCCACCTGGAATGGGAAAACCCCACCTGGAGAAGCTCCTCATTCCCTGGGTTTGGTTTTCCTGCTTGGAATGCTGAGTGGGAAGGGTGGAAGCCTCTCTGCTCCAGCTGGGAAAGGCTTTTCCAAAATAAATTCCTTCCTTTGGCTGCTGAGGGATTTTTGGGTTCCTGGATGTGCAAATTCCAGTTCCAGGCTCCATTTCCCTGGAATTAACGGGGTCTGTATCCCTTGTCCTTGGGGAAAGGCTCTTCCAAAGCAAATTCCATCCATGTCCCATTTGAATCCAGGGATCAATTCCATCCTTCCCAAACCAAATTCCATCCTTTAGCCACTCCCTTGGAACATCAGCGGCCAAGGAGGGATTTTTGAGATCCTGGATGTCCAGGGTCCATTTCCCATTAGGGAACGACTTTTCCAAAACAAATTCCATGTTACAGCAGCTCCTTTGGAGATCAGGAGG
>JAWWLS010000092.1:3821756-3833343 GCA_035040975.1 Myioborus melanocephalus
GAGAGGAGAGGAGAGGAGAGGAGAGGAGAGGAGAGGAGAGGAGAGGAGAGGAGAGGAGAGGAGAGGAGAGGAGATCTGGACAAAAATTCCCTCTTGGACACGAATTCCCACCTGGGAAAAAATTCCCACTGAGAGAGAAATTCCCACCTGGGATAGCATAGGACAGGACAGGACATCTGGGCAAAAATTCCCACTGGGAGAGAAATTCCCACATGGAATAGGATAGGATAGGGTAGGATAGGATAGAATAGGACAGGATATCTGGGCAAAAATTCCCACTTGGATACAAATTTCCACTTCGACAAAAATTCCCACCTGGACAAAAATTTGCATTCGGAAAAAAGTTCTTATTCGGAAAAAAGTTCCCACCTGGATAAAAATCCCCACCTGGACAAAATATTCTCACTTGGTCACAAATCCCCACTGGGACAAAAATTCTCACTTGGACAAAAGTTCCTCCTTGGGCAAAATTTCCACCTGGACAAAAATTTCCACTTGGACACTAATTCCCTCCTGGGAAAAAATTCCCACTGGGAGAGAAATTCCCACATGGAATAGGAGAGGATAGGATAGGATAGGATAGGATAGGATAGGATAGGATAGGATAGGATAGGATAGGATAGCTGGACAAAAATTCTCACTTGGATATAAATTTCCACTTCGACAAAACTCCCACCTGGACAAAAGTTCACACCTGGACAAAAATTTCCACCTGGACAAAAGTTCACACCTGGACAAAAATTTCCACCTGGACAAAAATTCCCACCTGGACAAAAATTCCCACTCAGAAAAAAGTTCCCACCTGGACAATATCCCCACATGGAAAAAAATTCCCACATGGAAAAAAATTCCCACTCGGACAAAAATTTCCACCTGGACAAAAATTTCCACTTGGACACAAATCCCCACTTGAACAAAAATCCTCACCTGGACAAAAATTCCCAGTCTGACAAAAGTTACGTCTTAGACAAAAATTCCCACCTGGATAAAAATTCCTGTTTGGACAAAAATCCCCACTTGGACAATCTATTCCCACCTGGACACAAATCTCCACTCAGACAAAAATTCCCACCTGGACAAAAAGTTCACACGTGGATAAAAATCCCCACTTGGATACAAATCCCAACCTGGACAAAAATTCCCACCTGGACAAAATATTCTCACTTGGACACAAATCCTCACTCAGACAAAAATTCCCACTTGGACAAAAGCTCCCACCTGTACAAAAATTCCCTCTCAGAATAAAATTCCCACTTGGACAAAATTCCATGCTTGGACAAAAATTCCCACTCGAAGAAAAAATCCTGCCCAAATCACTTGGTTTTCTTCCTCACAGAGAGGAAAAAATTCCTATTTTCTCTTCCTCTTTTCCATCTTTCCTGTGTTTTAATTTAATAGTGTGAGAGTCATATAGGGGAGTTTTGTCTTTCTAAATCACAGGTTTAATCTTCCAGAATTCCATAGGAATGGAGATCCAAGGGGTGGATGAAATGGATAGGGATAGGAGAGAATAAAATCACCAAAAAGGGATATTTTCCACTGGTGGAATAGGAATAAGAATTGGAATAAGAATAAGATAGGAAAAATATTCCCTGATAAAATAGGATAGGGTGGAATAATATCCCCAAATAAAATAGGATGGGATGGAAGAATATCTCCGAATAAAATAGGAGAGGATAAGAAGAATATCCCCAAATAAAATAGGATAGGGTGGAATAATATCCTCAAATTAAATAGGATAGGACAGAACGGAATAAAATCCCCAGATAAAATAGGATAGGATAGGATAGGATAGGATAGGATAGGATAGGATAGGATAGGAGCAATATCCCCAGATAAAATAGGATAGGGTGGAATAATATCCTCAAATAAAAGAGGATAGGGTGGAATAATATCCCCAAATTAAATAGGATAGGACAGAATGGAACAAAATCCCCAGATAAAATAGGATAGGATAGGAGTAATATCCCCAAATAAAATAGGATAGGCTGGAATAATATCCCCAAATAAAATAGGATAGGACAAAACAGAATAAAATCCCAGGATAAGATAGGATAGTATGGAATAAAATCCCCAAAAGGGATATTTTCCAGTGCTGGGGGAGATCTCCCTCAATCCCAAGGTTCTGTTGTTATGTCCAAAATGGAATTGAAGTTTTTTTTTTTTTTTTTTTTTTTGCAGGATTAATATCAAGCCCTGCTTTGGAATATCCTCCCAGTGGGAAAATCAGAATTCCCAAAGGAAATAAATCCCCAAGCTCCTCACGGGAATGGGGAAATGGGAGCAGCTCAGGGCAGAGTGCTGGGGTGAACAGGAATAAATTCCTGCCTTTTCCATCCCATAATTCCAAGGCAATCCCAAGAGATTTTAGGGTGGGTTTAACCCTTTACATCTCAAACTTCAGGCCTGGCCTTGAATCTCCAACAAATTCCCAATGGATCACCAGAGCTAGGAGCCAGGAAGGTGCTGAGCTCCAGGGAAGTCTCACCCACAACAGCTAAAATCCTCAGATAAATTTATTTCTGGAGTGAATCCCTTTTCGAGCATTATCCAAATGGAAATCAGCCAATTCTTTTGGCTTTTGGTCATTTCTCCGTTTATTTTCTTAAGGTGTGAACAGAAACTCAAGAAAAAACCGAGGGGTTGAATTCCCAGTTTGTGAATCCTGGTTGTCCCTGGAATCCCAGAGCTTTTATGTAGGAATTTCTGTTTACAGAATTGGGCTGGAAAGCCAAAATTCCCCTGGCAGGGCTGTCAGAGCCAGAGCCGGTGCTGGAGAATTCCAAAGGGATTTGGGGCTGTTTGAGCTCGGCCTGGGATGTTTGGGCAGGGAGAGGCTGAGTCCCCTCTCCATAAACCTTGTCCCGAAATCCTGTGTCCCGCTGGGATTCTGGGATGCTGCTTCTCCCCCTCTGGGCAACCCCTTTCCAAGGTGCCTTTTCTGGGATCTGCGTTAAAGGGAATTTTTTACTGAGGCTTTTGTAGAAAGCTTCAAATTGGGTTTTAAAGCAACGTTTTAGGCAGGATCTGAGCTTGGAGCCCTTTGGGGCACTGGGGAAAGGCTTTCACTCAGTCTGTGAATTCCTTGTTCTCCTCTGCTCCAGCTCAGACACTCCTGGAGTTTAACCCGAGAGCGGCTCCAGGTCTGGATCCTGATCCATTCCCTGACCCGTGCTCAGACATGCCTGATCCACTCCTGATCCACTCCTGATCCACTCCTGATCCATTTCCTGATCCAAGCACAGCCATCCCTGATCCATCCCTGATCCATTGCTGATCCATTCCCAATCCATTGCTGATCCATTCCCAATCCACCCCTGACCAAAGCACAGACTGTCCTGATCCATCCCTGATCTGTTGCCTGTCCCAAGCACAGCATTCCTGATCCATTTGTGATCCATTCCCTGATCCATTCCCAATCCATTGCTGACCCATTTCTTATCCCAGACTCAGACTCAGACATTCCTGATCCATTCTTGATCCGTTCCAAATCCATCCCCAGCTGAAGCAGAGACTGTCCTGATCCATTCCTGATCCATCCCTGATCCATTCCTGATCCATTCCCGATCCATTCCTGACCCATTCCCTGACCCAAGCACAGACTGTCCTGATCCATCCCTCATCCAAGCACAACCATTCCTGATCCATTCCCAATCCATTCCCGATCCATCTCCGATCAATTCCCTGACCCAAGCACAGATTGTCCTGATCCATTCCTGATCCATTCCTGATCCATTCCTGATCCATGCCTGATCTATTCCCGATCCATTCCTGATCCATTCCCTGACCCAAGCACAGCCATTCCTGATCAATTCCCAATCCATTTCCGATCCATTCCCAATCCATTCCCAATCCATTCCCGATCCATTCCCGCTCCATCCCAATCGATTCCCGCTCCCTCCCCGCCCCAGCAGAGCCCTTCCCGTTCCCGTTCCCGCTGCCCCCGGCGCTCCCCCTGCGTTACCCGGCTCGTGTCCCCGCGCTGTCCCCGGGGCTCCGGTGGGCTGGGGACCCTCGGGGGGCGCTGCCGTGGCCGGGCTGGCCCCGCCGCTCTCCTCGCTGGCCGCTCCCCGCTCCGCACTCCCGGCGCTCGGGGCTCGCTCGGGCTCCCAGAGGATGTCCTGGATGAGGAAGGAGCTGCGGGGCCGTGCGGGGCCGGGCTGGGGCCGCGGGGCCGGCCCGGGGGAGCCGCTCATGGCCGGGGGGCTGCGGGCCGAGCTCTGCCGCCGTCCCGGCCGCGCCCCGCCGCTCATGCCCTGCTCCTGCCGCCGCCCGGGGCTCGCTGCATCCCCGCCCGGCCCTGCCCGCATTTATCCGGCCCGGGCCAAACCTCCCGGGGCTGATTGGAGCGCCCGGCACGGCCCACGCCCTTCGCCCGGGGCTCCGCTCCCGCCGGGTTCGGGGCGCTGCCTTCCCCCTCCTGCTCGGGGCATCCCCCTGTGGATTTGTGGGGTCACAGCCGCTCCCTCTGCTCACAGATCCCCCCCGGACCTGAAGACGAGGACGTGGATTTTGGGATCAAATGAGTCCAGACTGGGATTTTTTGGAAGAGCATCCTTGGAGGATGTTCTGCATCCATCACCGCAGTCCCAGCGCTGCTTCCCTCATTATGGGAATGATTTCCACCCCTGAGCTACTTGGGAAAATGCTGCTTCCAGGGGGAAAAGCGGAGAAATAAAAGGGTTGGGTGGTTTTTAAATTTATTTTGAGGGTTTTCCTCAAACGCTTCCACTTTGAGGCACTCCGAGCGTGTCGGAAAACGGGGAAATGTCAAAGCTTTGCAAAGCCGCTGGGGATGATGTAAAAGCCAGGCAGAGCAGCTCCAGAGGCAAGTCCTGGCATGGAAAAGGCTGAAAGTTTAAGCCTCAATCTCAAACTAATCCCTCAATTCATTTGAGAAGCCTGAACAACTTTAACAACAAAGTCTTGGTCACCCAAAAATGAGCAAAACCTTCTCAAATACGAGAAAAACCACGAGGGGAGCCGCCTGCTGGAGCAGGTTCTGTCCTGGGGATCGGATTGATTTGCGGTTGGTGGAAAACAACCCCAGCAGCCTCGGGACCCCCCAGCGTGGGGAACACGGGATTAAAAATTCACCTGGTGCCGTCCCAAGGCAAATCCATCTCCAGGGGAAGGTCCCGTGGGAGCTCTGGGGATGCTCATGAGCAGAATCCCTGGGAATGCGGGCAGTTTCTATTTAAATAAATCTCCAAATACGAATTTATCAGTGACCCCTCCAGCTCTGCTCTCTCCAAACCCCTTTTCCTGCTGGAATATCAGCCCTGATGCCTTGTTTAATTCCCAAACCCAACCCCTTCAGCCGGGCCTGCGTTTTTTTACCCTTAAAAAGGGAAACAAAAGATTTCCTCAAATCCCCTGCGGACTTTGTTGATTTTACAGGAGGTGTTTGGTTACAGCCGCCCGGAGCCGCCGGCGGTTGTGCAAACGTGCCCCAAACTTGGCCTTTCCAGCCCTTTTTCCTTCTGCAGCCTCTGGTTTGGGAATTATCCCCCCGAGCTTGGGAAAGCTCAGGAGCTCCAATGGCTCAGCCTGGTTTTGGGCAGAGAAAGGGAATTTTGGGCAGAGTTATGGAGGAATTGGGAATATCCTGAGCTGGGAGGGACCCGCAGGGATCATCGGGTCCAAATCCCGGCCCTGCCCTGGGCGATCCCAACAATCCCACCCCGCCCCTGGGGCTTTGCCCGGAGCTCCTCCAGCTCTCACCATCCCCATTTCCAGCCTTTTTGTCCTGAGGGAAACCATTTCCTTCCTGATTTCTGCCTTTATTTGGGGGAGTTTCCTGGGATTTGTGGCTGGACCCCCAAGGAAAATCCCGATGGTGTTGGGGATTTCAGGTGAGCCCGTGCGCTGTGATCCCAGGGATTCTCCCAGTGCCAGCAGCGATTCCCAGGGCAGGGAAAAGGGAATTCCCTGTGGAATTCAAGGATAAAGAAAATTCCCTGTGGAAAAGGGAATTCCCTCTGGAATTCAAGGGAAATTCAAGAGAATTCCCTGTAGAATTGCAGGGAAAAGGGAATTTCCTGTGGAATTCAAGAGTGAAGAGAATTCCCTGTGGAAAAGGGAATTCCCTCTGGAATTCAAGGGTGAAGAGAATTCCCTGTGGAATTGCAGGGAAAAGGATTTTCCTGTGGAATTGCAGCGAAAATTAATTCCCTGTGGAACTTCAGGGAAAAGAGAATTTCCTGTGGGATTGCAGGGAAAAAATTAGTTTCGTATGGAATTGCAGGGAAAAGGGAATTTCCTGTAGAATTGCAGGGAAAAGGAGTTCCCTGTGGAATTGAAGGGGAAAGGGAATTCCCTGTGGAATTCAGGGAAAAGGAATTCCCTGTGGAACAGCAGGGGAAAGAGAATTCCCTGTGGAATTAAAGGAAAAGGGAATTTCCTGTGGAATAGCAGGGGAATAGGGAATTTTCTGTGGATCTGCAGGAAAAATGAATTCTCTGTGTAACTATAGGGGAAGGGGAATTCCCTGTGGAATTGCAGGGGAAAGGACCCTTTGGAATTGAAGGGAAAAGGGGATTCCCTGTGGAACTGCAGGGAAAAAGGGAAATTTCTGTGGATCTGCAGGGAAAAGGACCCTGTGGAATTCAGGGAAAATGAATTTCCTGTGGAATTGCAGGGAAAAGGAATTCCCTGTGGAATTGAAGGAAAAGTGAATTCCCTGTGGAACTGCAGGGAAAAGGGATTTTCCTGTGGAATTGAAGGGGGAAAGGGAATTTCCTGTGGAATTGCAGGGAAAAGGGAAATTTCTGTGGAATTGCAGGTAAAAGGGAATTTCCTGTGGAATTGCAGGGAAAAGGGAATTTCCTGTGGAACTGCAGGGAAAAGGGAATTCCCAGTGGAATTACAGGGCAAAGGGAGTTCCTTGAGGAATTGCAGGGAAAAGAGAATTTCCTGTGGAATTACAGGAAAAGGACCCTGTGGAACTGCAGGGAAAGGGAATTCTCTGTGGAATTGCCAGGAAAAGGGATTTTCCTGTAGAGTTGTAGGGGAAAGGAATTCCCTGTGGAACTGCAGGGAAAAGGACCCTGTGGAATTCCCAAACTTGGACTACAAGGTGATTTTTGCCTGGATTATTAGGATTTGATTTGATTTTTATTTTTTCTTTGGCTCAGGTTTGGATGCTCAGGTGCAAATTGCAGATGGTAAAATTCAAAATACAAAGTGAGAAATGACAGAGAGTGAAACCACAATTTCACCGATTAGTTTTTACTTGCAAATAATAATAATAGCAACAATAATATTAATAATAAAGGCAGAAATGCCTACCTGTGCTGGGACTTATTAAGAAAAACAAATCAGAAATAAATCTAGAAATTATAGGAACACAAAGCATTAAATATTGTCAATAATAAAAAAGAAAGCACAGGGATGTGCACAGCCCCTGTTTTCCCGTTATCCTGAGGAAGGAAAAATCCTGGTGACATCCCAGGGGAGCAAATCCCTCGGCAGCTAGAGGGGCCAAATTATTGTTTAAAAAGAAATAATTTATAATTGTTGTGTGCCAGAAGTCACTGTGGGGCTGCAGCGTGTCCCTCTCTCTTTCCAGGGGTGGTTCTGCTGTCGGGGCTGGCAGAAATCCTTTGGATCTGGATGGTGAAATCCTTTGGCGTGGCAGAAATAAATCTAGAAATTATAGGAACACAAAGCATTAAATATTGTCAATATCAGGAATCTTTTGGATCTGGATGGTGAAATCCTCGGGTCTGGCAGGAATCCTTTGGATCTGGATGCTGAAATCCTTTGGGATTTCAAAAATAAATCTAGAAATTATAGGAACACAAAGCATTAATATTGTCAATAATAGGAATCCTTTGGATGTGGTTGCTGAAATCCTTTGGGATTTCAAAAATAAATCTAGAAATTACAGGAACACAAAGCATTAAATATTGTCAATAACAGGAATCCTTTGGATGTGGCTGCTGAAATCCTTGGGGCTGGCAGGAATCCTTTGGATCTGGATGGTGAAATCCTTTGGGCTGGCAGAAATCCTTTGGATTTGACTGCTGAATCTTTTGGGCTGGCAGGAATCCTTTGGATCTGGATGCTGAAATCCTCTGGGCTGGCAGGAATCCTTTGGATCTGGATGGTGAAATCCTTTGGAGTCGCAGGAATCCTCTGGATCTGGATGCTGAAATCCTTTGGAGTCGCAGGAATCCTTTGGATCTGGATGGTGAAATCCTTTGGAGTCGCAGGAATCCTTTGGATCTGGATGCTGAACTCCTCTGGGCTGGCAGGGATCCTCTGGCTGTGGCCGCTGCCCGATCGGGGCTCGGCCCCGGCGCACCGGGAGCCGTCCCGGTGCCGGTCCCCGCTCAGCCCCGGCTGCCGGTGCCGATCCCCGCGGGCAGGGCCGGCTGCTGGCGCTGGGCACCGCCGGGGGTGGCACCGGGCGGCCCCGCGGGGTCCCCGCACCCCGGCCCGCAGGCGCCGCCGCCCAGGCAGGAGCCGTAGGGAAAAGGGCCGGGAATCGCCCAGGGAGCCGGGAAGGGCCGGGAGCCCCCCGGGCAGGGTTTGCCATCCCGCACCAGCACCGGCACCGGCACCGTGCGCGGGGGCAGAGCGGGCACGGCGGGCACCGGGCACCGCTCCTGCCGCTGCCGCTTGCTCTTGTAGCGCCGGTTCTGGAACCAGATCTTCACCTGCGTGGGGCTGAGCTGCAGCAGCCGCGCCAGCTGCTCCCGCTCGGGCCCGGACAGGTATTTCTGCCGCTGGAAGCGCCGCTCCAGCTCCAGCACCTGAGCCTGCGAGAACAGAACGCGCGGCCGCCGCCGCCGCCGCCGCCCCGGCGCCTCTCGGGGCTCCCCCGGATCCGCATCGGCCTCAAAGCTCTGGGCGAGCAGAGATTTCCCTGCGGCAGGGAGAAAAACAAAGCAAAGTCAGACCCAAATCCGGCTCTGTTCCCAGCGGGAGGGAGGGAACAAATGGGGAATGGCTCCCCTTGGGAATAGGATGGAGTAGGGCTGGCAGTTCATAAAGTAAAGGTTGATACTTGGTAAATTTAATATTAATTTTCCCTTGATATTTATTGAGAACTCAATAAAATTCCCCCCCCCCCCTTTTTTTATTTTTATTTTTTTTTTAATTAAGCTGTTTCACGAATTCTGGATAAAATCTCCTTATTTCCCCTCCTAATGACGCCTCTGATGTTTTGGGGCTGCCACCGTTGCCCGAGGGACACAAAGAGAGGGTTGCACACAGAAGGTTCGAGCATTCCAGACCCCAAATCCCCTTTCCCACCATCCTGCTCTGGAATCCCCACCTCCGGCAGGATCTGCCTCCAGCTCCAGGAAAGGAGAATCCCCTCATTTCTCTGAATTTCGGCAAAACAAAAACCCCCGAAGGAGCTTGGAGCGGAGGAGGGAAAATCCTTAAATCTGAGGGGAGTTGCTGGTTTGGGGAATTTCTGATTTGCTGGGAATTTGTGCGGCAGAGGAGCGGCCGGGATCAGGTCCAGCTCCGGCTGGGATGCGCTGGGATATCCCGGCAGGGAATTCGGGAATTCCAGGGGGTGCTGAAGGCTCTGGAAGGTGTGGAGGGGACAGAATCCTCCCCGGCCCCCCTGTCCCCCTCCCAGCCTGCCCAGTGCTTCCGCTCTGTCGCCACTGGTTTCCCCCTCTGCCGCCGCCGGGCGTTCGGGAAACGGGAGCAGAGGAAATTTTGGGATTTTGGCCGCGGGGAGAAGCGGAACAGCCCCGATCGATCCCCTCGGGGACCCTCTGCGCTCCCGGGCCGGGCGTGTCCCCAGCGGGGCCGACTCACGGAGCTGACACAGGGGCGACATCGGGCAGGAAAAACCCCTGAAAATCCCAAATCCAACCCCAGCTCCATCCACCCCCGGACCGTCCCGATTCCCCGAGGGCAGCCGGAGCTGCGGGGATGCGCGGGGGATGCGCGGGGGATGCGCGGCGGCGCCGGGATGCCCGAAAATGCCCCAAACAACCGTAAAAAAACCAAACCAGGGGGTAAAAACGAGGGGGATAAAGGGAAAAGGGAGGAAAAAGGGGAACCACCGGGACGGCGGGTGCGAGGATGCAGCGCTGCCCTCGGGATCCGCGCCGGGGAACGGGAGCGGCTCCGCGGGGTCTCCCCGGTGCTTCCCCCGCCCGTCCCGCGGGGTCCCGCGGGCACTTACGCGGCCGCGGCTCGTCCTGCCCGGCTCGGGGATCCCCGGGAGCCTCCAGGTTGAGGATGTCCCGCACCGAGAAGGGCGTGGGCAGCATCTCCGGGCCGGGGGGCGCGGGGGGCGCCGGGCGCTGCCAGCCCCGCTCCCGGCTCCGACCCTGCGCGGAGCAGCCCCGGCCCTGGGGGGCCCCGGGGCTCGGGGGGCGCAGGGCAAGGAGGGCAAGGAGGGGGAGCAGGGGCAGTGCCAGGAGGGCTCTCCTGCCGCCCGGGGGGCTCCGGCTCCCCATGCGCTGCCCCCGGAGCCCGAGGAAGGAGCAGCCCCTTCCCTTCCCTTCCCTGCGTGTTTCCAAAACAAGGGAGCGGAGGGAGGCGGGCAGGGGGTGCCGGGCTTTGGGCTGAGCCGCAATAAAACAAATCGAGTCCATTTGAGCTCCATTAAGGTCACATTAGCGAGCGGCTGCGGCAGATAAGCGCTGATAAGGAGCGCAGACCACCAAGCTCCTGCGGGAGGGGAGGGGACGCTGCGGCAGGGACGGGGGACAGCTCCGGGCTCCAGTTCCCTCCAGTTTGTCCCAGTTTGTCCCAACGCTTCCTCGGCTGAGCTGGCAGAGCCTTTCCAGGGCGTGCAGAGGGGTCAGGGTACCCCCAAGAGTACCCGTGGGACAGCGGGGGGGTCCTGGGGAGCCCCTCGGGCCGGGGGTGATGCTGCGCCTTATCTGAGCCCAGGGAGCGGCGATTGCAATTAAAATTCCAGCCGGGCTCAGGGCGGGTGTTCGCTGATAGCCCTGACAGAGCCGGGGCCGGGCTGGGCCGGTGCCTCCCGCCCGGGGAAAGCGGCCCGGGAGGGGAGGATGGATAAATAAACGGCCCCAAGCGGGCAGGGAGTGAGGGGCTGCAGCGGGAGGGAAAATAAATCCAGAGCTCGGGGAGAAAAGGGCTCGGAGCCCCCCAGGGGTGGGTTCTGATTCCTGGGGAGCGCCCGGGCCCATTCCCAGCCCCTGGGTTTGGCTCCGGGTGCTTTCCCATCCCTGCCCATGGGGTCCTAGCTGAGGCGTTTCCCAGCCTTTCTGTATTCCACGATTCCCGTTTTCCAGTGCAAAGTGGGAATTTTGGCTGGACACGGCACGGGAATCACCGAGCTCCCCTCCCCAGGTTTTCAGGCTCAGGGCTCAGCATCCCCTCAGCATCTCCTGAATCCCTTTGGTGGGGGAAGCCCAGGCCCTGCTAGGTGATGTTTTTCCTCTTACACTCTCCTCTGAGATGCCTTTTCTTTTTTCCCTTTTTTCTCTTTTTTCTCTTTTGTCTCTTTTTTCTCTTTTTTCTCTTTTTTCTTTTTTTTTCTTTTTTCTCTTTTTTCTCTCTTTTTTTCTTTTCTTTTCTTTTCTTTTCTTTTCTTTTCTTTTTTCTTTTCTTTTCTTTTCTTTTCTTTTCTTTTCTTTTC
>JAWWLS010000092.1:3904753-3918249 GCA_035040975.1 Myioborus melanocephalus
CAAAGGACACCTGGATGGCCCAATGCCCCCAGGGGTAGAGGGCATCCTTTGGATCTGCCAATTCTGGAATTCCAGGACTGACAGACAGTGCTGGGAGGGGAAAGGAGAGGGGACTGACACACCTGGGAGGGAATTATCAGGGACAAATCTGGGGTATCTGTGGCAAACCCTGACATCACACCACAACCTTGAGAACGAGAACAGAAGAATCCTGACTCCTTCTTCAGCTGCTGGGCTGGGAAAAGAGACTTGCACATATCTCAGAGTCACTGTGACCAGCAGAAATCCTGAGAAGCAGGAAATTCCTTGTGCATCAGAGCTGCAGTGAGGTGTTGCAGGACGTGGAAGAAGAGATGTCCTGCAGGAGCTCAAGATCCTCGAGGAATCTGCTGCCACTGATCCCTGGTGGAGATTCCAGCTCAGTGTGGAGCCTGCAGTGGGAAAGGCTCTGCCAGCAGCTTTGATGTGACCAGCAGGAAATTCCTCGTGCTCCAAACCTGCAATGAGGTGTTGCAGGACATGGAAGAGGATGTTCTGCAGGAGCTCAGAACTGGAGATCACTGCCACTGATCCCTGGTGGAGATTCCAGCTCAAGGTGGAGCCGTTCCAAGCTCTGCTCTCCAGGCTGGGATGTTCATCCCACATAACACAAGGTTTCCTTTTCCCTTATCCTCTTGGTAATGGATTCTGCATCCAGGAGGAATTGGGAATTTAACCAACGCCATCCCATAATGCTGGCTGATCCCATTCTCTGATTAACAGGCAATGGGAAAAGCCAGAGAGAATTTGAGGTTCCAAATTCAGACCAGGCTCAGAAATCACACAAGGATTAAGACCAAGGTTATGGAAATGGTCCAGTCTCATTTCTTCCCTGCCAACAGAGCAGCCCCTCCTTGGGGGTGCCACCATTGCCTTTGAGGAATCACAAAGGATTCACCCCACACCCCACTCCTTAAAAACTGGGATGGGTAAAACCAGAATCCTGGAATGGTTCATTTGCAAGGGACATTAAATCCCACCCAGTGCCACCCCTGCCATGGCAGGGACAGCTCCCCCTGTCCCAGGGGCTCCAGCCTGGCCTTGGGCACTTCAGGGATCCAGGGGCAGCCACAGCTCCCTGGGAATTCCATCCCAGCCCCTCCCCACCCTCACAGGGAACACTTGTGAGAGGTTTTAAAGGCTCTGGCTCAGAGAGAAGGAGGATGCAGAACAGGTCAGACAGTCCCAGAGAGGATTTTGGACAGGCACTTTGGGCTCTGCATTTATTGTTAAGAAATCCATTCACAGATTTCCACATGGCCCATCCCACTGGAGTACATTGAATTGCTCAGATCTTTTAGCAAGTACCTGTGAAAACATCCTGCACCTCAGGCTGCAGGAGATTGAACATAAACAGGAGGGTGAGAGAACATCTCTAGCAGACTTTGCTGTGATTTTTTTCAGAAATCAGCTGGGTTTTTATAGAGATGAGAAAAAAAGAGACAAAGAATCTATTTCAGCACTTAGCTGTGATCCTGGGAGATGTAACAGGGCTGGAATTAATCTCAATAAACACAAGGCACAATTCTGTTGTGTTTAATTAATTGGAATTAATCCAAATAAACACAACTCCTTGTGCACAGGTAACAACAAGGAGAAACACCTCCAGTTCTCCAGGACACCAATTTCCCCCTCCAGAATCCAAGGGAAGATTCAAACAAGACCCAAAATGGAATTTAATGCCTGGAACTCCTGGACTGCTCTGTTTGTTGGTCTGACACCAACACTTCCAGCCCTTCAACCACTGAGCCCAAGGTACCACAAATGAGCAAATGGTCCCCAAAAGGTGCAGAGATTTTCCCCAAATGCAGAGATTTGCCCCTCCTGCCATTCCCAGGGTGTGTTTTGGTGCTGCCAGGGTCAGAGGCAGACAAGTGCTTTGTTCTCTTGTGCTTTGGGGTTATTTTTAGACCCCTGGGCTCCTTTGAGTTTGAATTAAATGTCAGTGGTAATTAGTGAAGAGAGAACGTCAGCTGTGGGCAGCACATGAGCAAACACACGTTGGATCCCGAAAGAATGGAAAGATTTCTCCTTTTTCAGGAACTGTTTTCTTTGAGGTCATTTTTTCTGCTCCTGTATTGTAGCAGAGGAACTTTGCAACATAAATTAATTTTGTGATTTTTCTCCTCTGCTCTCATTCCACTCCCCTAAGGAAGAAATAGATGCAAAGTGGATGTAAAAACAATTGCAATAACTCCACACCAAAACTCTTTTTTTAACCTCCAGTAAATGTTTTAAAAGCTCCAGAGCTGAACAGCTCCAAAATCCAATTTACAACTTCCCTTCCTCCCAGCCAAAGGAAGTGGGGAATTCTTTAAAAGCTCCATTTCACAGAATATTTGAGCTCATCCCAGCACAAATGACAGGAGGTGATTCTGACTGGAAATTATCTCAGCCCTATTTTATATTGCAGTGGCATGGAGAAGCGATTTGTAAAAGGTTAAAAACTGAGGAAGAGAATGTTAAAAATAGAAATATTCATTCCCTGATTTGAACACATCCTTCCACAAGTCATTAATGCTCATAAACACATTGCTGGAAGCACTGCCAGGCAAGGAATTGCCTGAATATTTAAAATTACTCAATCAATTGTTGGCATTTCTTTCTAACCCTTCAATAATCGATATTTCCAGGCCCTGGATAAAAACACACACTGGAAGCACTGAGGATCACAAAGGTATGACATGAACTCACTCAAAATAGAAATGTGAAAGGTTTTAAGGGTCCCAGAGCAGCCTCAGAGGGAAGGAGGAAGCAGAACAGGTCAGACAGTCCCAGAGAGGATTTTGGACTGGCACTTTGGGCTCTGCAACACATTTATTGTTGAGAAATCCATGCACAGATTTCCACATTAATTTAATACATTGAATTACTCAGATCTTTTAGCAAGTACCTGTGAAAACATCCTGCACCTCAGCGAAAGAAAGGCAAGGCTGCAGGAGACTGAAAATAACCAGGAGAGGAGGAAACATCTCCCAGCCTTTGTCCCCACATCACTGACACCTCCTGTGCCCTCAGCCAAAGGAGGAGATGGAGGAGATGAAGGAGATGATGAAGGAGATGGAGGAGATGGAGGAGATGGAATTCTGTGAATTCTGTGATTCTGTGAATTCTGTGAATTCTGTGAATTCTGTGATTCTGTGAATCCTGTGAATTCTGTGAATCCTGTGAATTCTGTGATTCTGTGAATTCTGTGAATCTGTGAATTCTGTGATTCTGTGATTCTGTGAATCCTGTGAATTCTGTGATTCTGTGATTCTGTGAATCCTGTGAATCCTGGGAATCCTGTGAATCCTGTGAATTCTGTGATTTCTGTGATTCTGTGAATTCTGTGAATCTGTGAATTCTGTGATTCTGTGAATCCTGTGAATTCTGTGAATTCTGTAATTCTGTGAATCGCGTGAATCCTGTGAATCCTGTGATTTCTGTGATTCTGTGATTTCTGTGATTCTGTGAATTCTGTGAATTCTGTGATTCTGTGATTCTGTGATTCTGTGAATTCTGTAATTCTGTGAATCCTGTGAATCCTGTGAATTCTGTGAATTCTGTGAATCCTGTGAATTCTGTGAATTCTGTGATTTCTGTGATTCTGTGAATCCTGTGATTCTGTGAATTCTGTGAATCTGTGAATTCTGTGAATTCTGTGAATTCTGTGAATTCTGTGATTCTGTGAATTCTGTGATTCTGTGAATCCTGTGAATTCTGTGATTCTGTGAATTCTGTGATTCTGTGAATCCTGTGAATTCTGTGAATCCTGTGATTCTGTGAATCCTGTGAAGTCTGTGATTTCTGTTATTCTGTGAGTTCTGTGAATCCTGTGAATTCGGTGATTTCTGTGATTCTGTGAATTCTGTGAATTCGGTGATTCTGTGAATTCTGTGAATCTGTGAATTCTGTGAATTCTGTGATTCTGTGAATCCTGTGAATCCTGTGAATTCTGTGAATTCTGTGATTCTGTGAATTCTGTGAATCTGTGAATTCTGTGATTCTATGAATTCTGTGAATTCTGTGATTCTGTGATTTCTGTGAATTCTGTGATTCTGTGAATTCTGTGATTCTGTGATTCTGTGAATTCTATGAATCCTATGAATTCTGTGAATTCTGTGATTCTGTGAATTCTGTGAATCCTATGAATCCTGTGAATTCTGTGATTTCTGTGATTCTGTGAATCCTGTGAATCCTGTGATTCTGTGATTCTGTGAATTCTGTGAATCCTATGAATCCTGTGAATTCTGTGATTCTGTGAATTCTGTGATTCTGTGAATTCTGTGATTCTGTGAATCCTGTGATTCTGTGATTCCCTGGATACCCGAGCCCCAGGAATTGGTTTGGTTCCAGTGCAGAACCCGAGGGGACAGGACGGGTCTGGCCCTGCCTCACAGTCAGAGCCCCTTTACACCAGAGCCAGGTTCCAGCTTTTCCCTCCCCCCCAGGGATCAGAAATAATCTCATCCTTTGGATCCTGAGACCTTTTGAAAGGCTCCCAGTGAAACCAATTCCCTCCCATGGATTCCGGCCTTCCGGGCCCTGGGCCTTTGAAGGAGAGTCTGGTTTCAGAACTGGAGCTGGGTTTAATTCCCTGGTGGGGCCACACCTGGTGACACCTTCCTTTGAACCCCTGCACTCTGCAGGAGGGAGGATTAGCACTTCCCTATGGAATCTCCTGTGCCCAGCTGTTGGGCTTCTTTTTTTTTATTTATATTTTATTTTATTTTTTATATTTTTATATTTTATATTTTATTTTTTTACTTATTTTTTTATTGTTTCTATTTTATTTTTAATTTTTATTTTCTATTTCTTATATTTTAATTTAATTTTAATTTTATATTTTTTTTGTTTAATTTTTAATTTTTAATTTCTATTTTATATCTTTCATGTTTTCTATGTTTTATTTTTATTTTTATTTTTATTTTTAATTTTTATTTCCTATTTCTTATTTTAATTTTAAAATTCTTTATTTTTATTTTTTATCTTTTATTTTAATTTTATATTTTTCTTTTTTTATCTTTTATTTTAATTTTATATTTTTCTTTTTTAATTGTTATGCTGTTTTTGATTTATATTTAAAATTTTTTTTAGTATTTTTTATTTTTGTTGAGGTTGGGATTGAAGTTCTTGAGACAGGATTTTGTGTTTAGGTTTAGATGTTTATTTTTTTTAAATTTATGTTATAGTCTCACAGCAGTGAGTTTTCTAGCATTTATTAACAAGGTATAAAATTGTGAACTATTTTTAGTGTCAGATGTTTGTTTTTTTAATTTATGTTATAGTCTCACAGCAGTGAGTTTTCTAGTATTTATTAACAAAGTAGAAAATGGTTAACTATTTCTAGTGTCAGATGTTTATTTTTTAAATTTATGTTAAATTCTCCCTGTAGTGAGTTTTCTAGTATTTATTAACAAGGTATAAAATTGTGAACTATTTTTATAGTTAGATGTTTATTTTTTTGGCTGTTTATTTTTTTTAATTAATGTCATAAATATACGTTCTTACAGTAGTGAGTTTTCTAGTATTTATTAACAAGATATAAAATGGTGAATTATTTTTATAGTTAACCATATATATGCCTATAGCATATATAGTATATAGTAATAGAATATATAACTATTTTTTAATAAGGTTTTTAAAGGTTAAACTATTTAATTAAGAAATGACACTTAAATTATTTTCACTTTTAACTCAATAACTAATTACTTGAAGTCTGCAACGCAGAATTTTTTATTTAATTATAAAATACCACCCAAACCCAAGGAGAAGAAGAAAGAAGGTTAAGAAGAAGGATTAATTTTTGCTCTAAATTTTTTATTTTGCTTTTTATATATTTATATATTATAAAACTTTAAACTCTAAATATTTTGCTCTGTGATATTACATATTTTTAATTAGCTATGCACTTGTAATCTTAGTGTTACCAATTAATTTTGGAAGATTTCTCTACGGTTTTAGGTCAAATGTGGTGTTCTCTTGGGAGTTAGAGTTTGTTAGTACAGAAAGTTTAAAATTTAACATCCAGCCCTGCAGGCTGAGCTTCCAGAGCACCAGATCTGGGCTTGCAGTGGGAAAAAGGAAAGGAATGTTCATAAACCTGCAGGAGGTGGCTTGGATTGACAATGATTAAAAAGAGATTCCAACCTTGGGAACACAAAGGTGAGAAACGGAATCAGAGAATCAGAGAATCCCAGAATCAGAGAATCGGAGAAACCCTGAATAAGAAAATCTCAGACTCCCAGAATCACAGAATCCCAGAATCAGAAAATCCCAGAATCAGAGAATCCAGAATCAGAGAACCAGAGAATCCAGAATCAGAGATTTAGGTAATCAGAGAATCCCAGAATCAGAGAATCCCAGAATCAGAGATTTAGATAATCAGAGAAGCAGAGAATCCCAGAATCAGAGAATCCCAGAATCAGAGATTTAGATAATCAGAGAAGCAGAGAATCCCAGAATCAGAAAATCTCAGAATCCCAGAATCAGAGAATCCCAGAATCTCAGAATCAGAGAGTCAGAGAATCCCAGATTCAGAGAATCCCAGAATTCAAGAATCTCAGAATCAGAGAATCAGAAAATCCCAGAATCAGAGATTTAGATAATCAGAGAATCAGAGATTTAGGTAATCAGAGAATCAATCAGAGAATCCCAGAATCAGAAAATCTCAGAATCCCAGAATCAGAAAATCCCAGAATCCCAGAATCAGAGATTTAGATAATCCCAGAATCAGAGAATCCCAAAGTCAGAAAATCCCAGAATAGAGATTTAGATATCAGAGAATCAGAGATTTAGGGAATCAGAGAATCCCAGAATCAGAAAATCCCAGAACCCCAGAATCAGAGATTTAGATAATCCCAGAATCAGAGAACCCCAGAATCAGAGATTTAGGTAATCAGAGAATCAGAGAATCCTAGAATCAGAGAATCCCAGAATCAGAGAATCCCAGAACCAGAGAATCCCAGAACCAGAGAATCCCAGAATCCCAGAAAGGTTTGGGCTGGAAGGGACCTTAAGGACCATCCCACCCCTCCCCTGCCATGGTCAGGGGCATTTTCATTTTCCAGTGTCCCAGGTTGCTCCAAGCCCTGTCCAAGCTGCCCCTGGACACTCCAGCACTGACACAAGCATTATCCCACTGTTCTCAAAGGAACTGGGATTCTGGGATGTGCTGGGAATGGCACAAATTTCAAACCCTCCTCAGCTTCAGGAAAGGAAACCATTCCTAAACACCCTCATTTTTCCTGCAAGAAGGTGGATTCATGCAGGGATTAACAGCAGTCACCACTTGGCAATCAGAAATGCCCTCAGATGATGCTAAAAAGCTCATGAATGTCATTCCTGAAACTGGAGCAGCTCCTGGCAGAGCAGCAGCAATCCTGACCCACACATTTGCTGAAAGCTGGGCCTGCCCTAGGCCTAATCTAAAACTGATGGGCAGGATTATTTTTAGTTTAACCTTGGTATTTGGCTAAAAGGAATGCAAATGCCATTGCTGAAGGAGAAAGGGGGAATAAAAGAGACAGAAATAACAGCTGGGTGGAAAATGAAAGCCCAGCACTGAGCGTGACCCCTGCAATTAGGCACACTCAGGTAATTGATCTTTAGCTGCTGATGTCACAAAAGGGACATTTGTGAAAGTGAAACTTGAACTCAGGTAATGCTCCAGCAGCCCAGATGGGAATCACCAGCTTTAAACCAAACTCCATTTTCTCTGTTTGGATTTGAAATCTCCTCCTCCAGTGCTTTATTTTCTTTATTTCCTCCCTCCCTCCCTCCCTCCCAGCACTGCTCTGCCCCAGCTCATTTCACTTCCACAAGGGAAAGTGGAAACAGCAAATCCGTGCCCTGGAATGGTGTGGCTGATCCCAGGGTCACCCTGGATATTTGGGAATCACAATTCCATTTTGATTTGGGGTTTTTTGGTGTTTTTTTTTCCCTTTTGTTGCTTCCTATGGATCAATGGAAGAGGTGCCCCCTCCCTGGCAGTGCCCAAGGCCAGGCTGGAGCACCTGGGGCAGTGGAGGTGTCCCTGCCATGGCAGGGCTGCAATGGGATGACCTTTAATCCCATAATTATTCCCCCCATTGATTCCTGCCATCTGTGCTCATTTACCCAGTGTAACAGGATTTAAATTCCTGGTTTATACAGCCAGGAAGATCCTTGGGAATTCTCCTCTATCCTTCCTGTTTATCCATCTGGAAAGAGCTACATGAAAACCTCACTGTTTAAGAGGGATTGAGGCAGATAAATCCCATTAATGGGAATATATTGACTCTGCAGTGAGTTATAGCTAGAGCAAAAGGCACATGGGTCACAGAGAAAAGGAAAAATCAAATTTGAACTTGAACTTGGAATTCCACCTGAGCAACTCTTCAGTTTATCCTTTTTATGTGAGATAAGAACCCTGCACATGTCCCTTCCCACCTGGGTTTCTCTGGTAGTTTCACCATAGAAAACTCTATGGAATTTGATAACCTTTAATTTATTAAAAATAAAAAGCTTTGATCTCTCATTAACATTCTGAGCTCACCAACATCCCACCCCCAGATTTCACCCAAACACTCAAACCAAGCATTTTTTCCTTTAATTTTAAATGTCTCTCTTTTTTTTTCTTCCAATTTTTCCAGGGGAACTTAATAAAAACCAGGTTTTGTTGACTGAACGGAGAAGCCGGGTGTGTAAACAAAGGAGATTCTTGTGTGAAAGTCAATTCTCTCTGGCTTCTAGGAATTCCACTGGGCTAAAATTAGAAAGACCTGGACCCAACCTTGGACTTGGGCTCAGGGGGAAAATCCTGAAGGCAGTGCTGGGAACAGCCAGTGGGGAATGGGAATCACAGCAAATTCCTGGATTCCTCAAGGATGCCAAGGTCTCCCAAGGTAGATTTGCTCCCAGGGATAAAGTGGAAGAATTTAAATGATTTTATACCAAAACCTGAGCCACCAGCCAGGCAGAGTCTGTGACTGTAATTCACCCTAAGGACTTTGAACATTCCAATTAAATGAACTCCCTCCTTATTAATTGCCCTAATTTTGATTCCTAATTAAATTGTTTTACTTCTTCATGGCATCAGCTCCTCTGAACATGTGGCAAAGCTCTTCTCCTGCTGTTGTACCCAAGCTCTGAGCCCTTTTCTCACTTTTTCTCCCCCTTTTTCCATCCTTTTCCTTTGGTCTCTGCCTCTTTCCTTGGTTCTTTTCCCCCTTTCCCACTGCCTGCCCAGGGCTGGATTTCCCTCTCCATTTTCCTCTCTGTCACTTCCCCCCAAAACCCTCCAAATGCTGGAACCCAGGGCACAGGGGAGATTTCTCTGCCTGTCCTGGGAAGTCCTGACCCCCAGGAGAAAACTGCTTTGAACCTTCACCCATGGAGAAAGCTGCCAAGAGTTTGGGATGAATTGGGATCTGTGAGTGTGGGAAATGGATTGTGGTGGAGTTTAGCACAGGGTGAAAAACTTGGGGGATTTAGTATGGAAAAAGTTTTGTATGGAAGAGGAAGTTTAGGATGGAGGAAAAAGTTTAGGATGGAAAAAGTTTTGTGTTTTTAGTAAGGGGGTGGGTAGGAGACAAGCTGGAGGATTTGGGGCATTGTCTGATCTCCTTCTTGTTCTTCATCTGCTCCATTTCCTGCAGTGCTGGGCACAGGGGGATTGATCAGAAAGAACCAAAAGCAGATGTTGGATGGACAAATAATCAATTATTGGTAGGAAGGTGGAAATAAAATAATTCCAAGAGTTAATTGGATAAAACAGCTTTAAAATACCTCAAATCTGGGTCTGGTGACTTTTGGTGCCTTCTCTGTACCCGAGTCTGAGGTACAGACAGAGCTGAGCTTTTCATAAGGGAAAATAAACAACAGCCTGAAGAGTGAAAACCCAAGAGTTTTCACTTGGGTCCTGTTTGTCTCTCATTTCTGGCACAGAGCTTTTTAGGGGTCTCTCCATCAGGGAGGTTTGAACAGATTGCTGCCCTGTGTGAGGGCTGAGCTCACCACCTGAGATCAGGACACAGCTCTGTTTTTAAGGCTTCGGCTTGGAAACGTGGCCTGGGATTGAGCTGAGGTCCCTCTGGGTTTGGTGATTCCACTGGAGAAATGCTGATGCACATGAGTGATGATGAGATATGGGAAAGCAATTCCTCCCTGGGAGGGTGGGGAGGGCTGGGATGGAATTCCCAGGGAGCTGGGGGTGCCCCTGGATCCCTGGCAGTGCCCAAGGCCAGGCTGGAGCCCCTGGGACAGTGGAGGTGTTCCTGCCATGGCAGGGGTAAATGGGATGAGTTTTAAGGTCCATTCCAACCCAAACCATTGCAGGATTCCCTGTCCCAGGCCAGGCTGGAGCAGTTTGGAGCAGCCTGGGATAGTGGAAGGTGTCCCTGGGTGGAACTGGGTAAATTTGAGGTCCCTTCCCACCCAAACCTGGGGTTCCACGAGCTCCCTGTGCATCCTGAAATGTGCATTTCTCCAGGAAATCTTTCCATTTTGCTTTCCACTTTCCATTCCTTATTCCTCCCAAGTCAGCTGCCTCTTCCAGGTTGGGAATAGCATGGACACAACCTTCTGTGGTGTTTCTAACACCAAAAATTGCCTGGGAATCCTGGCTGCCAAAGCACAGCAGGAATATCTGTGCTGGAGGGAAGTGCTGGACAGAGACACGGACAGGAGCTCCTGCTCCAGCTCTGCTCATGGGGAAGGGATGGGAGAGCCCCTTCCAGATGTTCCCAATTCTTGGTTTCAATCTCCAGATCCAGCTCTGGATTCTCTCCTTCCTCAATCCTCCTGCTCAGAACTTGCTACAGGTGCCTCCGAATTCTAGCCCAGGGCTGGTTCTGGAGCTGGAAATGCTGAGTTTGGTAATTTCTTTGCCAAGAAGGAGGGCAGGGCCCTTCCCAGCCATGGATTTCTGCATCCCCAAGGCCCCAGCTCCCCCTCTCCTCACTGATACATCCCCTGACCACGGGCAGGAAGTTTCCTGCGCACAAGGAACCAAAGGAATAACCACAACCATTCGAACCTCGTTTGTGAGGGAGCCACTCCCAGCCTCAGCAGGGAGTCAAGCAGACACTGGGGATGTCTCTAAACTCTGAATTAGACCAGGAATTGCCCCCTTGAGCCCTGAACTCGAGTCCTGCTCCATCCCAGTTCTCTCCTGTTCCATGGAAGTGATGCCACCTCCCCACTGGAGCTGCCCAGGTTACCTCTGTGCTGGACCAGCCCCTCCTCAATCTCCATCCACACTTTGCTGTCCTGTGCACAGGGCCTGAGCTGTGCCCCAGATCATTTCATAATTCTGACTCCCAATTCCTCCCCTTCCTCTGGGAAAAATGCATTTTTTGCAATACCTATGTTGTAACTTTCTAGAGCACATGCTTCCAATTTGAGCATGATTTTCCAAAGCTCCTAGCACGCAGCCACAGAAGTTCCTCATTTCTTTCCCTTTTTATTCTCCATTTAATCCATCCTCTCTTTTGATGCTTTGGATCATTTTCTATCTCACATCTTGGCCTCCAGTAGAAAAGCTTTTAGTTGTAACCACGGACTTAAACCCCACAGAGAAGCCCAACAATTAATCTGGGGGATTTAGGCAGAACTCTCTCCTCTCCTTGCTGACTTCCCATTTTCCACCTCCTCCCAACCCCAAATTCTAAAGCAGAGGAGAAACTTCTGAAGAGCTTCACCGGTTTTAAACCAAAAAGGGAGAAAATGAACCCAAATTTAGTTGCTGTCACCAGTTTTCTGAGTGACTTTGGCTGTGTTTTATTCCCAGTCTCCCAACAGATGATGGGGGGGACCAGAAGCTCCCTTGCCTCCCCCTCATCACTGAAATATCTGAGATTCCCAGGAGCAAAGAGCCTTTCAGCACATGGATGGACCCCCACTCTGGAAGCACAAACCCCATTTCCAGCCAATTCCCTTCCCTCTGTAGCTCCAACTCAGATCTCTTCTTCAGCTGTGACCAATTTAGGGCCAATTCTTGAGCTCTTGGGGCATTTTGCCATCAGCCAAAAGTTGGCTTTAATGTCCTTTATCATCCCCAGTTCTTCCATGGGGATGTTCCATAAAAAATTGGACACTGCACTGTCCAATCTCCAAACCTGGGCCAGCCATGGTTTCCCTGGGAGAGCCTGAAAACCAAGGCAAGAAGGGTTGAGCCTGGTTTTGTGCTCTAGAACTGCAATAAAAGAGTTATTTTAGGCCTGGACACACCTTGTTATTCCTTAAACTGGGAAAAAAGCCCAGTGTGGCTCCCCAGCTGATGCCTTTTGGGATTCTGGCTCTGTGGAGTCAGGATAAAAATTAATCTTGGTCTTATTGGTGCCTCCAGGGGACAGGACGTTCCCAGTGCCTCACACAGCAGTGCAAGTGTTTGCTTTTGCTTTGGGGGGAGAGAAGAAAATGAAAAAAGGAGGGCAAACAAAGCCCAGAACAATGAAGCAAATGAATTACAGCACATTCTAGCTGGCTTCAAATAACAAACATGACCCTGCTCACAGGAACACGAGTCCCTCTCCACTTTGAGTGTCCCTGGAAATCACAACAGCATGGAGACTCCTGGACCTGGGATTTACTGTTAAACCTGAGCTCAGCCATTCCTGAGTTTGGGATGGGGTTTCAGAGCCAGCTGTAGCTCCCAGCTGAGGGATTGGAGCTTTTTTGGGCCAGAAGGTGCCATTTCCCTGAAACCTTCTGGTCCAAAGCATTGTTTGGACAAATCAACTCTGCCAAAAGGTTCCCAAATCCCTCCTCCTCTTACACAAGCTTTTTCTTGTAAGGCTGCTCACTCTGTCTGGGAGTGAGCTCTGTCAGAGTTACAGGGCTCAGGGTTACAGTTCTGACTCAGGCAGATGATTAATTACAAGTGAGGGGCAGCACAGCCCAGATTTCTCTCCAGAGGGGATTCAGCAAAGCCAGGCTGTGCCAGGGGTGCATCCAGACCTCGCTGGAAAATGTGGATTCCCCCTGCAGCACCACAGAGCAAACTGCAGGGGCACAGGGGTGGATCTTGCACTGCTGGGGATGGCTGCAAGGACCTGCAGGTCAACCCCACCTGGTGCCACCCTCAGCACAGAACAGCTCCCAGCAGGAGCTGAAAGCAAAATCAATGAGATTTAGGAAAAAAGTACAACCAAACCATGTTTAGAAACACTATTCCTCCCTCCCAGTCAGAGGGGAGGACTCTGAGGATAACAAAAGGTTCAGTAAGGAGGGTTTGCTCCAGGATAAAGCTGCAAACAGGAGCAGCACAGGGGACCTGAGCAAGCTGGGAGGGCTGGTCTTTGTGGAGATGCCCAGAGCGCCCAAATGTTCCTAGAAATTGTCTTAATGTCCATTGGGAATGTTAAAAAAATAAATCAGTGGGCAAGTGCTGGTGTCAGAGTGGAATATAAAGAGTGCAGATGGAGCTCCAAGGCAAAGGCACCACCTGTGTGACCTCCCCTGGCTGGGGCTGTAGATTGAGGCACTTGGGGAAG
>JAWWLS010000092.1:3941508-3958362 GCA_035040975.1 Myioborus melanocephalus
TTTTCTTTTCTTTTCTTTTCTTTTCTTTTCTTTTCTTTTCTTTTCTTTTCTTTTCTTTTCTTTTCTTTTTCTTTTCTCTCTCTTTCTCCCCCTCTCTCTCTCTCTTTCTCTCTCTCTTTCTCTCTTTCACTCTTTCTCTTTCTCTCTTTCTCTCTTTCTTTCTTTCTCTCTCTCTCTCTCTTTCTCTCTTCCTCTCTTCCTCTCTCTCTTTCTCTCTTCCTTTCTCCTTTCACTCTTTCTCTCCCTTTCTTTTTCTCTTTGTTTTTTCCTTTCATTGTTCTCTTTTCCTTTATAACCAGTTTTCTCTCAGGTGTCCAGAAGCAACACATCATCATCAGTGGAGGCCTTAGGCTGCTTCATTGAAGAGAAGACTTTGGGCCTGAGAACAATTCCTTATGCTTCTACAAACTTCCTGGGAGGCTTTGGTGCTTTAGTCCTGAGCTCTCTGAAGTCCTGTTCCAGTAAACCAGGATTAACTCACTCACTCAGTAAACCTGCTTGAATTCCCCTCCTGTCTTCGGATGGCTTGCAGCCTCTTTGGGAAAAGGAATGTTCAGGTCAGGACTCAGGACTGCCAACTCCCAGCCTGCACAGCCATCAACCAGGCCTCAAAAATAACAGGGACCAGGAGAGTCAAATAAATAAATAAATAAATAAATAAATTCATAAATTCATAAATAAATAAATAATCAATTTGGTTTTTCTCTCTTTGCTTTCTCAGCTTTACATTTCTCATGGTTTTTTCAACATTTATTTTGCTTTTGTTAGATTTGCTTTCACTGAAACATCAAACCAGCAGCTTAGGAAAATGGCAAACCAGCAAACCCAGCTGGGAAAGGCTTCCCTGAGTCTGTGTCCCTCTCAAGGGGTGAAGTTCATCCTGGGCTCCATTCCACACAGCCCAAAGCTCTGCTTCAGGAGCTTCCACCAGGCCAGGTGGGCACTGCAGAGAACCCCATCCCATCTGAAAATCCAATTCCCTCATCCCTAAGGTGAGAATGCTCCAACAGGCCAAAATATTCAAATTCACCCCATTGTCCAAGTGGTTTAAAAGTTGCTGTTAAGTGTATAAGGCTTTGCATTAAAGGTGGGTACTGTTAATCTGGGGTCTGGTTTTTATTAATAAGAGGGAGGTGCAAGGGAGGCCTAACTGCATTTGCACCTGCTCACTATCCTCTGATCTTGAAATCCTGGCATGTTTGGGTTGGAAGGGACCTTAACATCATCCCATTCCACCCTGTGCCATGACAGGGACTCCTTCCACCATCCCAGGCTGCTCCAAGCCCCGTCCAGCCTGGCCTTGGACACCTCCATGGATCCAGGGGCAGCCTCAGCTCCTCTGGGCAAGCTGTTCCCAAGATCTCACAGGACGGTGTCAAGGAATCCCTGGGGCCACTCAGGGGCTGTCCCGCCCTGCCAGGCTGTCCCACCTGGACCTGAGGGGTTGTTTTCCTCAAGCACCTTCTCTGCTGCTCCAAGCAGAGCCTGACTGGTGGCTCCCAGTGCACAGGGAGTTTTGGTCACTGATTGCCATGGCAGAGCCTCAGGTTCTGGTCACTGATTGCCATGGCAGAGCCTCAGGTTCTGGTCACTGATTGCCATGGCAGAGCCTCAGGTTTTGGTCACTGATTGCCATGGCAAAGCCTCAGGTTTTGGTCATTGATTGCCATGGCAGGCAGAGCCTCAGGTTTTGGTCATTGATTGCCATGGCAGACAGAGCCCCAGGTTTTGGTCATTGATTGCCATGGCAGGCAGAGCCCCAGGTTTTGGTCACTGAGTGCCATGGCAGGCAGAGCCTTGTGCTGCAGAGGGAGCCCAGGCTGGACAGTCGCTCCTTTGTTCTGCTCTGGCCTCCAGCACGGGCAGGGATGACTCAGTGAGGTGATCTCTGTTTGCTCTCCGTGTGGGAAGAGCGGAGTCCATCGTGCTGGAGACTGAGATTATCCAGGTGAGAGGGTTCTGCTTCCCCTTTCTTGTTTGCCAGGACACAAAACAGCCTGGGCTCCCCTCCCTGAGCTCCTGTGAGGGGTCAGAGAGGAGCTCAGAGCCTGGCTGAGGCAGAGCCACGTGAGGGGAAAAAGCAGCTGCAAAGCCTTTCATGGCAATGTGGGAGTGAGAGAGGGAGAGGATGGGCAGAACGGTGGAATAATTTGGGTTGGGGTGACATTAAAGCCCATCCCTGCCAAGGTCTGGGCACTCACACCCTCCACTGTCCCAGAGTGCTCCAAGCCTGTCCAGCCTGGCCAGATTCACCTCATGGAGGCCGAGGGTTGGATCCACTCAGGTGGTTCCCTGTGTCTTGTCCCTCCAGGCCCTCCTGCCCAGCAGATTCCCAGAGTTCAGGGCTGTTCCTGCAGCATCCACTGAGAGATGTGAAAACAGAATTATGGGATGATTTGGGTTGGAAGGGACCTCAAAGTCCATCCCATTCCACCTCTGCCATGGGCAGGGACACCTCCACCGTCCCAGGGTGCTCCAAGCCCCATCCAGCCTGGGCAGATTCACCTCATGCAGGCCAAGGGTTGGATCCACTCAGGTGAGGCCTCACCTGCAGAGCTGCTCCAGCCCTGGGCCCAGCACAGGAGGGGCCTGGAGGTGTTGGAGAGGGTCCGGAGGAGGCACCAGGGTGATCAGAGGGATGGAGCAGCTCTGCTGGGAGAGCTGGGATTGTCCAGCCTGGGGAGGAGAAGCTTTGGGGTGGCCTCATTGTGGCCTCCCATGATTAACTGTAGGGGCCTACAGGGTGAGGAGAGACCATTGACAAGGCCCTGGAGGGCAGGAGAAGGGGAAATTACTTCCAGCTGATAGAAAGTAGGTTTAGATGGGATATTGGGAAGGAATTCCTCCCTGTGAGGGTGGGGAGGGGCTGGGATGGAATTCCCAGAGGAGCTGTGGCTGCCCCTGGATCCCTGAAGTGTCCAAGGCCAGGCTGGAGCAATCTGGGTCAGTGGAAGGCTCCCTGCCCATGGAAGGAGGTTTGGAGCAGGATGATGGTTCCCTGTCCATTCCAATCCAGGCCATTCCATGATTCTGGGTCTGCCCACACCCCTCTGAGCTCTGAGAACGGAGCCCTCTTGCCTGGCCCTGGTGGATTCCAGCCAGCAGAGAATTGTGCTCAACCCCACGTAGGAGCAGGCAGAATTCCCTGTCCCTTGGGAAAAGGGAGCCAGCCCTCACGTAGGACCACGATAAACAATACCAGAAGCAACACCTGCAAAAAAAAAAAAAAAAAAGCTCCTTAATTCACCATGATCCGCTTTGTCACTCGTGCTGTGGAGAACATTAAACAGCTCGGACGTGTGCACACAATTACACAACAGGACCAAGGCCAGAAATGGGCTGCAGGTGTGCTCTAAGGAGAATTCAACCTTCAAAAATCACTTTAATCCAGTTAAGAACTTACAAGAAGTTCGTGACTCTTGAGAAATCCATGACAAGGTCCCGTGCCTTCAGTTAACTCCCAGCAGCCTGCAGTGGTTGGAGCTGCACAGCCTCCATCACCCCAGGGCAGGGTAATTAAGCAAAATGGAGCTAACAAAGGGGGAAGATGAAGTAACTGATTTTTGGCCTTTCATTTCAAAGAAAAGGGAAGGAAGGAAGGAAGCCACACACTTGTAACACCAAATATGTCTGTGATCTTATAGCAAAAAGTGCTGCCAAGATGTAAAATATTTGTGATGAGGTTTCATTAGTCAGGCTCAGATGACAGACTGTGACCTGATTAAATACACAGCAAAAATAACTCAGCTGCTGCTTACTAAGGTAGTTTCAATCATCATTTCAGTGAGAAAAGATTATATTTACTTTATATTAAAGCCTGGCAGTACAAACATTGCATTTAATCTGAGGAGCTGGTAATGAACAGCTGCAAGAGAGAGAACTTTTTCAAACATTCAGGTCAAAAACAACCATTGGATCATTTCCTTCAACGAAACACCAGAAAGCAAAACATTGAGGGCTGGTCATTGAGGAAGAGGAGGATTATTCACTTTGAAAATGTGTGAGACAACAGAGGCAATCACAAGGCAAAGCTTTATGCAAAGAGGAGGTTTTAAAGAGAAGTGGAGCTTATCCAAGGTCCTGGAAGGCCACAGAAAGTGTTCTGTTGACTCCAATGGGTTTTGGATCACTCTGGAAGTGGAGAGGAAGGGATGGGGCTCCAGGGAGAGGCAGGTTGTGGGGACACTGGAATGCAGCTGGGAATAGATGGAGGAAGCCAAGGGGAGCGAAGGGTGGGAACACAGAGGCAAAGCCATGTGCTTTTATTTGTATTCTGGAGAAAAATAACCTGCAGGAGGGCTTGGGAGAGGGGAATGGAGGCAGGAGGAAGGCAGGTGACTGAGCAGTGATGCAACAGAGCCGTGGCTGCCTGTGCAATCCCACATCCCTTCCCTTGCTCCCAGAGGAACAGGATGTGGTGCTGGGGCAGAGCTGTGAGCGGTGCTGGGGTGGATGGGGGCAGCAGAACCAGGAACAGAACCAGGCACAGCCCTGCCCCTCAGCTGCTCAGCTCTGCCTCAGGGTGGCTGAACGTGGGTCTACTGGAGGAGACTTTGGTTACCCTGAAAATCCCTGTTTGGTGCCTCAGTACCTCTCCAAATCTCATTAAACACAAACTTTGGGACAAGGCAGAAGCAGAGCAGTGATTCAGGCCTGGATTTGTCCTGAGCTCTGCCAAGTGCTGCCCATCCAATTCTCCTTTCACTTCCAATCCAGGCAGGACTCGAGCAGATCCTCAGTGCAGGGGTGAAATTCACCCTTTGCTGCTTCTTTCTTTAATTGCCCTGGGAGCACTTGGGTTAAACCCACCAATATTCAGCTACTAAATGTTGAGGCAAACTTGCCATCCAGTTTTACCCCCTAGGAACATGAAAACTGCTCACTTGGACTTTTCCCAGTTGTTTAGTGCATTCAAAAAATCTCAAGCCATCTGAGACCTCAAGGACACCTCTGTGAGCACCTCCAGGGGCAGAAGCCAGGATCAGATTATTCCAGAATCGCTGAAGCGAGGGCAGAAACATCAAAAGCTTCTCCAGTCACTAAGGGAAATTACATCCCATTCCCTTTCAAGTCTCCCCAAGACCTTCATTCCCCTCACATTCCCTTCTTCCTGCCAGCCCTTTGTTGGGATGGAACTCTCCCTTCCATCCTGCTGGAAAGCACAGCTTATTAAGAGCATTACCTCTGGAGATGGGTGGGGGTCACACATCATTTTCACGTGCGTCATGCTGAGAGAATGAGCTGAGATCAACGCTTGGCCAGCAGCCACTTGTTTTTAAAACCAGTTGTTCACAGTTATTTCTCTTAATTATTTATTTTTTTGGCGAGGCAGGGATGCAGTCCAAGAATGCCCAGCTTATTTTTATTCATAGAACATTTAAAACACTGAATTGTCCTCTTTTCATCTCCACAGAATTTAAAAGGCACCAACCTAAATTTAATGACACAACTTCTGTCTGATTTTGAGCAACTCAAATGAGCACCTGAGCAGGGAGATGTCCAAATCCTGCACAAATTCTTTCCCTGGAGGTCTCTTTCCTAACCTGGGATGCCAACATGAGTTGAAATATTTGACTGAAGTGTCGCAAACAAGCAGCTGCCAAAAATTGTTATCAATTAGCACCATCCTAAACTTAATAAAAGCCCAAACCCATCTGTTGGCAGCTCCCAATCTGTCTCAGAACGTCTGGAGATCCGGCAAAAATCTAAGGGGAAAGTTTGGCTTAAGAATGTTCAAAAAATCAGAACTTTTCAACAGAGAAATAGTTATTTACTAATGCTTATATGAGAAGAGTAAAGGCAGTAAAATTCTCCTGTGGATATAATTCCCCTGCAGATTTATGCAGATATATTTACTCATTTATAAACTAACATAAATTATGAATATATACATTTCTTTGTCATGTTTATTGCTGACACTGCCATGCATGAATATCAATTTATATCGAGATGATCCACTCCAGTTCTCTGTAACCTCTATTTTAACCCAGGAAAAGTTCATCTTCTCTAAAGCAGTTGTGTATTGGCACTTGTAGCCTGAGCAATTTTATCATTCCTTTATTACAGCTGAGTCAGAGCTGTAATAAAGGAATTCTGGCAGAGATTTTTGGATTATTATTGAACAGAGCTCACCTGGATCATTCACTGCTCTGCCTCCTCCACTGACTCACCTGAGCCTGAAGCAAACATTACTAACAGAGGTGACAGGGCAGCAAAGGCTCTGCTCAGTGTTTATTCTGTCAGTGATTCACTGAGCAGATTCAGGGGTAAATACCCAGAATTAAAGCACAGCTTTGCCCCCAGCCCTGCTGACCTGTTTTACCCCAAACATCCTCGGAACTCTCCCATTCCTTGACATTCCACTGGTTTTATTGCAGCTTTCACCAGCCAGACCATGAATAGATGGAATTAGGACCAGCCCAACCATTCTATAATTCAACGACAGCTCCAATCTCCATATTTATTGATTTATTGAATGATTGGTGTTAATCATTTCCTTTTCCCCGATTTAGGGAAGCCAATCCGAAGCGGCGATCGGTGCCTGTCCCGATGTTCGGGGCAGGGACCCAGCAGCAGGAACTCCCCTTGCTGTAACACTCTGTGCCTTGGGTGTTGTGCAACACCTTGAGCAAACACTTCCTCCTGCAGGAGCAGGAATAAAGCTGAGCCCGTCCCTGCCTCTCACTCCCAGCCCAGAGCAGCTCGGGGACAGGGCCACGCTGGGATCACCACATCCCCACCCCAAGGAGCCCCAGGACCCCCGGAGCATGAAAATCCTCCTCATCTCTGCTCTTCTGCTGCATCTCCTCCAACAAGGTACTGCGCTTTTTGTTTTAGTCCTTTACCACTTTTGCTGTGGATAATGCTGGATGAAGTTTTAATTATTAACTGGGAGATAATAGGAAGGAACAGTGAGTTAAAGCCTTTGGGAAATGGAGTCAGGGATATTTGGGATTTTCTGTTCAAAGCGATTCTCTGTAATTCTTTAGTTAGAGCAGCATTTACTTGTTTGAAAAGTGGCCATAAAGTGCCTAAAGACACACAACTGGTTGGTTTTGTGAGCCACTAAAGCAATACTTACCCTGCAAGTGAGAGGCCAATTTACCCAATCACACCAATTTATTAGCATTTTGGCCATAAAAGAACAGATTTCTGTATGAATTCAATTATAACATTACCTGATTTAAAGTATTGATCACCCTTTATTTATCTGCATGATAATTCAGGTTATAGTCAAGTGACTCCACCTGAGGAGATCCCACTTTTTTTCCCCTGACAATTTCTTTTAATTCCTGTCAACAGGGAATGGAATTTTTCAGAGCTTGGCCTGCACAAACATGTACAGGATTTATACCCATAATTAAACATAGAATTAGCATTCAGGCCCAAATCTATAATTTGTTTTTTTGCACAGAATATCTGAAAATGTGCACACCATTAAGGTGTTACCTTTTTTACCTTGACAAAACCACAATTTCATTGTCAAAAAAATCCTCCCTAATGATTTTTTTGCTGGTTGAAGCCTTTAGAAAAGCACACAATTATTTGTTCCTTATTACAAGTTGTTGTAGGAGGCCAAATGAATTTCCTTCCTCCTTCAAGCTCCAGACAAAGCCCGAAGGTAGCAAAGACAATGCACTGATTAAGAAACTCCCTCGAAGAAAGGATTCATTCCAAACAAAACCAACCAGTTTTCCTCGAAATTCTGTCTGGATCAGACTGCAGGGAAGGAATGAGTTTAGTCCTGAGCCTCCCTTTAAACCTTGCCTTAACTTGAACTCTGTGGGCTGGAGTTGCACAAAGGGTGTGGAGATATAAAACTGGGGATCTCTGTTCCAAGAGGCCTGAAATATTCCTGGGGTTGCTGTACAAGGACACACTTGAAGCCTGTGCAGAGAAATCTGAAAAGCAGCAGATTTTTTTGGAAAATAAACATAATTAGTTGCTTAAAAAAGCCCATAAACCACCCTTGTGAGTGGCAGGAGTAAAGTTACACTTGGTAGCTGCTCCCAGCACGTGCTTGGTGCAACAGCTCAGCTGCCACAGGATCCCTCTGCACCATTAAATCAACAGCTTTATCAAGATACAACCAGGTTTGCTCTCCAATTACTTTTGGAAAAGGTTGAAGCAAATAAATCAGTGATAAAAGAATGGATCAGTTTGTTTTACTGCCACAATTTGCACGAGGATGTGCTCTCCTGTTCCAGAGAGAAAATTACAGCAATTGGAGGCCTCTCTCCTGGAAAAACCTGGCCCTGGGGCAGGAATTACCGTGGGAGGTGCTCTGCTCCTTTGTTTTTGTGGGATTTCATTGGCTTTCTGGGCAGATGAGGGGTTTTTTGTTGTTGTTGGTTCATTTTTGAAATACAGGCCCTCAAGGATTCACCAATTCAGATGAAATTCCCTTTTGTAGGAGATTACAGAGTTCAGGGGTATCTAAAAGCTGCTGCTGCCTTGGTGCAAACCAACATCTCCCTTGCCTGACCCTGTTTTCCCAAATCCTGGCCCCCAGCTGAAGGACTGCAGGGTGCACCCACCCCTGCAGGGCAGGCCCCAAATTAACTTTGCTCTGCATTTGCTGAGCTTCAGAGCAGAAAACAAAAAGAAATTCTTTTTATCAGCTTTGCATTTCCTCACCCAGCTCTTTACAGTCCCTCCAGACCTATGAGACCCCTCAAAATGGTGTTAAGGAACCTCCTGGATTCCTTGCACCTTCAAGATTTTCCTGATTTCCTCCCTGTCTCCCATTATTTCACCTGGCCATGTCCAAATATCTCCCCCAACCTTCTGCTGTCCCTCCTTCAACCCAATTCAAGAGGTAAAAGTTGTAATTATTTATTACCACCCTCTCTTAGAGTTCTGCCACAGTTATTTAAGTGCCAGAGCCCTCCAGAGCAGGACTCTTGCTGCAGACCTTGCATTGTGTGAGTTTATTTGCTGGTGCAGAGGCAGTCTGGGCCTGTCTGTCACGTGCTGAGGTTTGGAGATCACTCATTCCACAAACCCAAATCCATCCATTCATGTCACTGGGAAATGCAGAGGGAAAGGCTGCACTGGCATGGCTGGGCTGGCCTGCTGGGACTTGAACTGCTCAGAGCTGGGGGAAGAAACACAAAGGGAATTGCAAGAAATGTTTGGACACCTGGAAGTTGGCAGGGAGGGCAACTCCTCTGAAATGCAGGATGTGAAAACCTCTGGTGTTGGATCAGGTGATGGAGGCAAAGCAGAGGAGCATGAGGTGCTGCAAGAACCCAAAGAATCACCTGGGCAGCCATGAAATTGGGTGTTTAATAAATTAAAATTGTGTTTTCATCAATCCCCAGGGAGCAGCAGAGAGAAGTTCTCTGGAGCTGAGCAATATGAAATCGTTTACCCACAGAAACTGCACGTGGTGCACAGGAGAGCTGCAGGAACAAGCTCAGAGGTAGGAAAGGAGATCATTTCTTGGGTGATTCTGGGAGATGGGGAAAGATTTGTGGAGCTAAAACACCCTTGGGTTCCAAGGGTAAGGAAAGGAGATCATTTCTTGGGTGATTCTGGGAGATGGGGAAAGATTTGTGGAGCTAAAACACCCTTGGGTTCCAAGGGTAAGAGAATTTGGACAAACATTTGCTCTTCCAAAAGACAGAATGTGGAGAAGTGAGGTGGTGTTCAGTGAGGAGGAGCTGAGGTGTCCTCAGAGAAGAGCATCCCTAAGGCCATCTCTGAACTTGTGTCTCTGCAAAGATGTGGGGTTTGATACTACTCAGGGTTTTAGTAACCTGTGGACAGTTGAATTTGGATTAAATGAAAGCAATCATTAAAAGCAGCCATGGTCTGTGCAATTCCAGAAGGTGTTATGGAAGTGCCTGAACCCAGCCATCCCCTCAGCCCTTTCCCAAGCACGCAGGATTTGTGCTTATGGAGGCAGAAATGAATTTGCAAAGTCAAATGTGCTCCTCTAATTAAAACCCCTCAAACAGAGCAACCTCCTGCTTATCCTGCTTCTGGCAGAATCCTTGTTTTTGGTGAGGAGAGGAGGAAAAGAACACAGCTGGCATTCCAATAACACCACTGGTGAGGCCAGGAGCTGCAGCAGAGCATTTTCTGACACTTAAATCTGTTTACAGAGCAAATATGATGACATAGTGAAGTATGGGATCAAAGCCAACGGAGAGGAAGTGGTGCTGCAGCTCCAAAAAAATCGGTAGGTTCAGTCCAGCACTGCCCTGATTCCTCACTGGGAGCCACTGCAGGGTGTTCCTGCCAAAAAGCAGCAATCAGAGCCCTGTGAAACTGAGGGTTTGGTAAATGCAACATTTCAATGGCAAGGAAAGAAAAAGGGAGAGAAAGAATCCTGTCACTGTTTTGGGAATGTGGAAGAAGTGCTTGGGATGAGACATTGCCATGATGGAGGGACTTCCCCTCCTGCTTCCTCTGCTCCCCCATTTCCTTCCTAAATTGTTGAATCCAATGCATGTTTGATACGTTTCTATTATTTCACAAGTTTCCTGTGACCGTGAAGAGTCTGTGGGTTATAGAATTGTGGCCTGGAGTGACAGGACAAGGGGGATGGTTTTAAACTGAGCAAGAGAGGGTTTAAACTGGAGATTGGGAAGCAATTCCTGCCTGGGAGGGTGGGGAGGGGCTGGAATGGAATTCCCAGAGGAACTGGGGCTGCCCCTGGATCCCTGGAAGTGCCCAAGGCCAGGCTGGAGCAATCTGGGACAGTGGAGGATTCCCTGCCCATGAAGTGGAAGAGCTTTCAGGTGCCTTCCCACTAAAACCATTCCATGATTCTAGGACAGACTCAATGATCTTGGAGGTGTTTGCAACCTTAATCATTCTGTATCTCCATATTTATATATCCCTATATTATAGACAGATATAGAGATAGATAAATTATAGGTAGATAGATAGATAGATAGATAGATAGATAGCTAAATTGATAGAGATATTTACCTTAGCACTACTTCTCTTGAACCTGGAGTAACTAAATATAACCTGGCATTGACCAAATCTTCCTGGAAATTGAAAGTCTGGCTCCAGCAGAACATTAACACACACTCCAACAAGTCTGGGTTAATGGGTGCTTTTCCAGAGGCTGTGCAAATACAGTAGTGCCATAATCAATTCATGTTAAAGATAGCTTTAATTAACTGCTCACCCCTGTTTTAATCTAATCCAAATATTTGGAGTGAGGGGAAGGAAATGTGTTGTACTAAATTCTGTTCTTTGAAGAGAAATGGGATTGTGGCAGTGGAAGACAGTTGCCCAAACAGGAGTCATTGCAGATGTGCTGCTTTTAGGAAGATGTAAAAAGGGCCAAAAAAAAAAAAAAAATCAATATGTAATTATACATTTGTATCCAGATCTGCCAGGAGATGAGTTCATCCCAGTGCAATCAGCAGACTTTAATTGCTTTCTTCTTTTAGGAAAGTCTTTTTGTTTGAGCAAGGATTATGAGCAAGCAGAATTCCCCTCCCTGCAGCTTTTGCTTCCCGAGTTTCTCCGATACTAAGAATAACCTGAGTAATTGTTTGAATTCCCCACATACTCGCTGTGCTGTGTCATCACCTCATCTCTACACGGCAACAATTTCCTTGGAATAATGACTGCTTGGCCTCTTGCAGGGATCTCCTGGCTGGGGATTATTCTGAAACTCTTTATTCTGCTGACGGCCAGCAAATAACCACAACTCCTCGCATCAAGGTAATACAGGAAGGGTTTCTCCCTTTTACTTCCAGTCTTGAGGTCCACGTGAGATTCATGGATCTGTGAAATAATGGGAGATATGAGACAGAAAGGAAAGGTTTGAAATCCAGGTTTGAAGCCATTTAGGGTGAAGGGATGGGGAAGTTGGGGTTGGTCACTGGCGCCTGTTGGGAATCAGCTCCACGGTTTGGCTCCCGTGGCTGCTGAACAATGTCAGGGTCGAATTCCAGCCTTTTGTCGGGAGCCAGGGCCATCCCAAAGCTTTCAAGCTCCCGACTCTGCCGAGCCTGCACGCTCGGCTCCACCTGCCCCGCCCCGTGACTCGATTTCCACCCCGATCCCAGGCAGATCCCCGGCCTGATAAAGCCCCATTTCCTCCTGGCTCACGTTTCCAGCCACGCTCTGGAGCCCAGCTGCCTCCTCTGAGCCCTGACAAATCACTTCTGCACCTGCACACAAACGGCACTTGCTGCAGAAGGGATTTTTGAATTCACTGCACGCTGATCTTCCCCAAAGCTCCCACCTGAAGTTCTCCTCCAGGCTCATGAGATGGGTTTTAACAACACAATCTGGAATTCGAAGCCCAATTTTCTCTGTTAGGTGCAATTAGGAGGATTCTGAGTGAAATAAATGTGCATAAATAACTCTGGGTTGATTATTTTGGGTTATTTTTTTCTGAGTGCTCCAATAATTTCCACTCTCTGAATGAATCCAGTGAAAAACCTGGATAAAGACAAACTCGAGGAGCCCTACATGTGCTGAACAGGGAATTCCTACCCTGGAGATGTTGGATTGTGATCAGGAGTTTTTCATCTTGTATCCCCAAAGGATGGAGATAAATCCTCCTCTTTTCCCCAGTAACTTTCCCTTTGTGGTTGTCTTTTTCCCTGTAACAAAGTTGGTATTTTGTGGTGGAAGACAAATAAATTATAAAGTTCAACCAAAATCCACACAAGGAAACAAAAGGCACAGGCAATGAAGGCTTGGATAGAGAGTCTTAAGAATTCCATTCAGGAAAATGCTGTGGGTAAAATTCTCCACAAGCACTCAGTGACTTTGAAGTCTCTTTGAACACAGGAACAGAAACCATAAATCCTTCAGCCAATTAACTCCCAAAACAGTTTCCCCTACCCATGTTTAATATAATATCTGTGTTTTAATCTCACTGAAATCAATGCATTTAATTGATGGGTAATTAAAAAGCCTTTCCTTGAGATTTGGGCTCAAGGAAACCATTTGGTGTGGACTTTATTGAGCCCAGCAGTGTGTACTTAATTTGGAGCAGGGAGTTGGAATATTCTTATTTTTCTGTTCTGTGCTTTGACCAGAGCCCAGAATTGTTGGTTTTTGTCACAATTTCTGTGTTGAAGGATAAAAATAATGGGTCCACAGCCAACGTGGAAATGATCATGAACTTTTAAAATTCCTTTTAAGCATCTCATAATGTGAGACTTCTTCGAATAGTGCACTTCATTGTAATTTGTAGATGGTTTAATTTGTTTTCTGAAATCCCTGGATCCAGTGGAGCCCATGGACAGCCAAGGCTGACACTGAGGTTTTTTCCCACCAGGATCACTGTTACTATGGAGGCCACGTGGAGGGTGATGCTGAGTCTGTGGCGAGCATCAGCACCTGCACAGGGCTCAGGTGAGAGGGGCTGGGTCCCTGGAGCAGAATGTGCAGCTTCTGGGAGAAATGTTCCAATAGGAGAGGATCAGGGTGGGAAGAGGTCATGTGATCTTTTATTCAGGCTTTGGAAACTTGTTTCCCAAAGAAAAACGGAGGGAGAAGGGAGAAAAATAATTACTCTTAGATGCTTGCACTATTTCAGCTTTTCACCTCAAATCAGGATGAAAACATCTTTAAATTTCCCACTGGAATGAAATCCACTTTTCAACCATTTCTGTCAGCACAAACCCCCCAAAATTTAAATCAAATTAATTCTGAACCCAGCTTCTCTTTGACTGAGAGCACCCAAATCTTCCAGTTGACTCACTAATAATTAATTCATTCATTTCTGTTTCTAAAGTGTTGCATGCTGCCTCAGGCCGCTGGAATATTCCAAGGGTCTCTATGCTCAGGCTAAACGCTCCCTTGATCCAAAACCTCACATTCCAACCCATTTTTTTAGTGGCTATTTTGAGACCCGTGGCCAGAAGTTCCTCATTGAGCCCCTGGGAGCCTCGGACAGGGATGAGCACGTGGTTTATAAATACCAGGCCCTGAAAGAAGAGCCCATCAAAACCTGTGGGCTGCTCAACAACTCCTGGGAACAGGACTCCAGTGACCCCATCAATGGTGTCTTCAGGTCCAGCAACAGCCCAGAGGTAAGGACGTGGATGTCCCATCACAAAAAGGGAATTTGTGGCCATTGGAAAACTCTAAATAGCCCAAATCCCACTTGGTCTGCTCCACCTTCACAAAGGAGCTGTTTAAATACATTTAAAAATGGGTTTTTTAAAGCAACTAATTATGTTTATTTTCAAAAAAAATCTGCTGCTTTTCAGATCTCTCTGCACAGGCCTCAAGTGTGTCCTTGTGCAGCAATCCCAGGAATATTTCAGGCCTCTTGGAACAGAGATCCCCAATTTTATCTCTCCACATCCTTTGTGGAGAGATAAACACAGGGAAGTGGGATCAGATCTTAAAAACCTGAACAAAATATTGCAGATCTGAGATTTCAGAGTCACCAGCTGAGTTAAACCTTCCTGCCTTTATTAACAGGTGCCCAGTGCACCTTTAACACCTAAATGCCCATTAATATCTGTTTTATTTTCCATATCTGAATAAAAATTTAAATATCCAACCTACTTCTTATCAATTAAACCCAAACCAATCCCTTCTGAATGACCTGGCCAAAGAAATCCCCTCAATAATTAACAAACAGCTTTGAAACTGCAGAGGTTGGGATAGGAAAAGCTCTTAAAAGTAATTTAAAATCCATGATTCCTTTAGATGAAAGCCTACCTGAAAGCAAGGAAGTACCTGGAGCTCTACGTTGTTGCAGACAATGCTTTGGTGAGTTTTGGAATTATTATTTCATGTTTGATCAGCCCCACAGGAGCTTTCCAGGGTATCCCAACTCGTGTTCCTGGGCTCCTACATGAGCTACAAGGGCCTGGCTGGGAAATGGGATTTCTAAAGGGGATTTCATTTGAAATTCCCACCTGGAGATGACAGGAATCCAGAAAAGACCTTGCAGTGCTTGTCCTGCTGGGATAGCCTGATTTGGAAGGGAATATCCTGAATTGAAGGGAATATCCTGATTTAGAAGGGAATATCCTGAATTGAAGGGAATATCCTGATTTGGAAGGGAATATCCTGAGCTGGAAGGGAATATTCTGAATAGAAGGGAATGTCCTGAATTGAAGGGGATATCCTGAGTTGAAGGGAATATCCTGATTTGGAAGGGGATATCCTGAGTTGAAGGGAATATCCTGAGCTGGAAGGGAATATCCTGATTTAGAAGGGAATATCCTGATTTGGAAGGGAATATCATGATTTGGAAAGGAATATCTTGAATAGAGGGGAATATCCTGAATTGAAGGGAATATCCTGATTTGGAAGGGAATATCCTGAGCTGGAAGGGAATATCCTGATTTGGAAGGGAATATCCTGAGCTGGAAGGGAATATCCTGATTTGGAAGAGAATATCCTGATTTGGAAGGGAATATCCTGAGTTGAAGGGAATATCCTGAGCTGGAAGGGAATATCCTGAATTGAAAGAAATATCCTGATTTGGAAGGGAATATCCTGATTTAAAAGGGAATATCCTGATTTAAAAGGGAATATCCTGATTTGAAGGGAATATCCTGATTTGAAGGGAATATCCTGATTTGAAGGGATAATCGTGAGCTTGAAGGGACCCACAAGGATCATTGAGCCCAACTCCTTCTCTGCACCCTACACAGAAATTCACATTTTGGAAGGGGCTGATATTGAAACCCAACATCTGATAATATCCTACATCATAAAATAAAGCACAAATTTTTATAGATGGCATGGTTTGCAATCCTAGCTTCTGTGGGATATTTATTCCCCTTTTCCGTCTCCTTTTTCCTGACATGCTGTATTTGCCTTTTCAGTACAAGAAATACGATGAAGATGTTAAAAATATAAGACAAAGGATATTTGGAATAGTCAACTACATCAACATGGTGAGAGCAAACAAGTGGCAATGAAACCCAAGTGTTTTGTAATTTTTTTCTATTGAAAAAGATTGAAATACAAATTATTTATATTTTTTTCTATTGAAAACCATTGAAATCCAAATTATTTAAAATATTTTTCTATTGGAAACCACTGAATCCAAGTGGTTTATAAATTCTTTCTATTGTAAGCATCATAAATTCCCATTATTATTTTTTATTATTATTATATTATATATTATATTATTGTATTATTATATATTATATTATATATTATATTCTTATTATATATTTATTATTATTATTTTTTATTATTATTCCCTTTATTCCCATTATTATCCCATACTATTCCAGTAGGAATGAATGAAAGCTCAACTTCATGGTAATTTGTTCTCCTGTTATTTGCCTTCAGATATGAGATTTTTAATAAGAATTATTTTAGTCCTATTATACTCCTACTTCAATGATTTCTACCAATACTTTTAAGATGCTTTTTAATCACTCGTCAAGTGAAAGGTTGTTGCAAAAAGAATAAATTGATTCTTCATTCCTTTGGCAAGTCAAATTTCTTTTAACCCCATTTTAAAGTGGAAATGTGATGGGAAATCAGATTTTCAGTTTATTTGGTGACACATTTTTGAAATTCAGAGCTTGGATAGGCTTTGTTAGGTCTGGAGTGGATATTGGAGTGGAAAAGTGATCAAGTACCAGGACGAGGCTTTGTTGAATTTTTATGAATTTTTAATGAATTCTCTGCTGCAGGTTTATAAAGCCATCAACACCCACGTGGCTCTGGTTGGCCTGGAGGTGTGGACAGATGGGGACAAGTTCCCCCTGAGCAGGGACGCCGGCTTCACCCTGGACGCCTTCTCCAAGTGGCGCCTGTCGGATCTGCTCAAGAGGAAAAGGAACGACAACGCTCAGCTCATCACGTGGGTCCCTTCCCTTCCCTTCCCTTCCCTTCCCTTCCCTTCCCTTCCCTTCCCTTCCCTTCCCTTCCCTTCCCTTCCCT
>JAWWLS010000092.1:3970073-3980513 GCA_035040975.1 Myioborus melanocephalus
ATGATATATTATATCATATTATGTTATATCATATCATAACATATCATATATTATATTATATTATATTATATTATATTATATTATATTATATTATATTATATTATATTAATCTGTGCAGGGCTGCTTGGGAGGAGAGTTGAGGGTGTGCAGGGAGCTCCAGGGATTTTGGGATGGGGAATTTGAGCCTCAGAAGTGAAGGAATATCAGTTAAATGCTCATTTCTGTGAATGAATTTGTGTTCCCTCCTAAGCTCAGCAGGATTTAGGAACCTGTCAGCTCAAACCAAGCTGCCACAGCAGCATTGGAATTCAGGCTGCAGGAGAGCCCAGCTCAGAGGGGTTTGCTGGGCCTTGTCCTGGGGTTACAGCTGCTGTTCCTTGCAGAGACAGGATGTGTGGGAAGCTGTTCTGCTCTGGAGGCAGGGAGATGCCCCGGGATGGGAGCCTGCTGACCTTCAGGAGCTGCAAGGGCAGCTTCCCCAGGAGTGGGGAGGACGACTCAGGGATGATCCTGGATGGAACCAAGTGTGGGAATGGGATGGTGAGTGGAGAATGCCTTCTTCCTTTGTTCTTCCCCCTTTTCCAGTCTCGTTGTTATGATTCTGTCCTGTACAGGGAAGATTTTAAACAGGGAGGACTGAGTGGACCCCAAACTTCTGCTGCTCTGTTTTACCAACTGTTATCCCAACCCAGCAGCAAAGCAAACAGGAGTTGGCAGCATTCCCATTTCCTTAGGCTTGGCTGCTGCCTCATTCCCTTTAGTGACACAAAGATGTGTGGCAGCAGAAACACAGCTTTGTTTGAGAGGTTAGGAGATAATTAATGTGTTATTGCATTTAATTATTGTATTTAATTATTTCCATAATGGCTATTCCTCATCACTGGGTGCTGTTTCCAGTCACTCCCTTGAATATTCCCACTGAAAGGGAGGGTGAGGGATTGAGAGGGAAGCAGTGATGTCTGCTGACACTCCCCTTTCTGCTAAACACCCAAATGGAAAATTAACCCCTCATCTCCCACTCCTAAAGGGGGTCTGAGGGATTTCCAAAACTGTTCTCCATCCCCTCCCAGGATAAAGTGCAAACTCTGCCTGTCCTGGAAGCTCCAAATCGCTGTGGTTTGCTCTCATTTCAGGTGTGCAGCCGTGGGGAGTGTGTCCAGGCTGAGGAGGTCTTCAGATCCACCAACTGCTCTGCCAAGTGCTCTGGCCATGCTGTAAGACACCAGCATTTGATGTTATTCACTTTAAAACCCCAAGAAAATGATGCAGATCAGGCTCAGACCTCCTTGCTGACAGTGTTTAAGTCAATGATACAAATCTGTCAAATCTGAGGAGTCAGAAACTTAAAAACTTTTTATGAAAACACATCTCACCTGATGGAACATCAGTATTTTTGCCCAGGAGGTGGACACAGCCCCTGTGTCTGACCCTGCCCCTGAGCCATGGTATCACAGCTCCCCTCTTTTAGGTTATTTTGGTTTGGGGAGGAGAATTCTGCTCACATTTGACCATTCAGAGCCCTACAGATAAATAGATTAACTCTATAGTGAAGCTTTCCCTGCAGAAGCAAAAGGTGCACGACACCAGGACTGTCCTTTAACACCCCAAACTGCTCCTTTTTGTGCCAAATTTTAGCTCAAAAAAGCAGAGAGATTAAAAAAACCTCTCAGCATCCTCACTCAGAAACTCTCTGAGCCCCCAAACTCACTGGTGTCCCTGTTTGTGCCCCCAGGTGTGTGACCACAAGCTGCAGTGCCAGTGTGAGGAGGGGTGGGCACCCCCCAACTGTGACAGCTCCTCAGCCCTCACCAGTAAGTGCCACACCTTGGAAAGTGTCCTTGCCTGCCTGCAAGGGATCCCTGAGCACTTCAGCTTTTCTATTTCCCATCTCTCTGTGACCCTGCAGTTCTTTAGGGTATAACTCTGAACTCCATACCCAGTGTGAGCTGCTGCTCTCCCATTTGGGGCACACACAACAATTCCTCTCCAGGATTTCAGCTTTTCTATTTTCCATACATTTATAATCCTGCAATTCTTTAGTGCATAACTCTGAACTCCACACCCAGTGTGAGCTGCTGCTCACCCATTTGGGGCAGACACAGCAATTCCTCTCCAAGTTTTCAGTTCTTCTATTTTCCATACATTTATAATCCTGCAATTCTTTAGTGCATAACTCTGAACTCCACACCCAGTGTGAGCTGCTGCTCACCCATTTGGGGCACACACAGCAATTCCTCTCCAGGGAACCAAGGACACCTCACTGCCTCAGGGCCCAGAGATGGAAACAAAAGGGAGTTGGGGGAGCAAATTTGGGGTCAATGACTTCATTACCTGCAGCTGTAATTGACAGATTAACCCCAATGTGCAAATGGGCCAAATGTATCAAAGTGTGAAACCCATGGCCCATCACCCATTTTGGGTGCAGCCCCTGGAGGGTTTAAAGCCAGCCTGGATGTGGCACTGGGTGCCAGGGTTTAGCTGAGGTTCTGGGCTGGGTTGGACTGGATGATCTTTGAGGTCTCTTCCAACCCAGTTATTCTGGGAATTCTGGGAATCTGCCCAAAAAGGCATCAGAAGGAGCTGGGGAGCTCCAGGGGAACAGCCCAGCACCAGAGGGGCTCATACAATTGGTAATTGGAATAATTAAGCTCATCAAGCCCAGCAGCACTGAATCATGTCCTCAGCTGCCACAGGCACAGTTTGAACAATTCCAGGGGTGGGGACTCCAGCCTGTCCCAGAGCTGGACAACCCCTGCCATGAAGAAAATCCTCTTCATATCCAACCTAGATCCCAACCCTGTGTCCCCAGGGAGCTGATTTCTGAGCACCTCTCAGTCCTGCAGGGAGGAGCAGAGAAGGTGTTTTTCTCTCTAAGCTGACAAGTGATCCCCCCTGGAGATGAGAGCAACAGGCTTCTCCTGTTTATTCTTGGAATAACAAGTTCTCTGTCCCTTCAAAGTGGAGCCAGGATCCCAGAGGCTTTGCTGAGAGGGAGCTGGACAAGTTCATTAATCATCTGCATGGTCCTTAACTGATCCACCTCTGAGGGAAAATTATTTGTGTCCAGATTTTCATGTGTTAGGGGGAAAAAAGCCTTTATTTCATTTATAATATGGAGTATTTTTGTCCTCTCTTCATCCTCTTCAGAGCACTGAACCTCTGGCTTGGTTGAGGCTTTGGAGTAGTTTTATTGAAAATTGTGAAAGAAACTTTATTTGAGGGCAGTTTGAAGGTCTGCACCCTTCTCTGGGTACCAGCCTCTGGGACAGAGGAGAGGAAGGACAGGGAAGGATCTTTGAGGGTCAGTGGAAAAGGCAGGGATGGTTTAGGGTTTGTTCAGGGCTTGTTTAGCCCAAGGACAGCTCAGCCAACAGAAACTGACTTCAAACATGACAAAACCAGCAGGAGTTCACCCCTTTCCATCACCATTTCTGGCAGGAGAAGAACCCATAAAATGAGAACAGAGATAATAAAATTCCTTCATCAGTGGTAGTGGGAAACTTCTTAATAATGGTGGATCTTGTTGGGTGTCTCCTACCCTCAGTGGTTCTGGGATGTTCTAAGAACTGTTTCTGTCCCTGCTGATGTTTTAGGAACTGTTTCCTGCCCTCAGTGATTCCTTGGTGTTTAGGAACTGTTTCTCTCCCTGCCCTCAGTGATCCCTGGTGTTTTTGGATTCTTTCTCTCCCTGCCCTCAGTGATCCCTGATTTTTAAGGGCTGTGACTGCCCTCAGTGATTCCTGGTGTTTAGGAACTGTTTCTGTCCCTGGTCTCAGTGATTCCCTGGTGTTTCTGTCCCTGCTCTCAGTGATCCCTGATTTTTAAGGACTGTGCCTGCCCTCAGTGATCCCTGGTGTTTTAGGATTCTTTCTCTCCCTGCCCTCAGTGATCCCTGGTGTTTAAGGGCTGTTTCTGTCCCTGCCCTCAGTGATCCCTGATTTTTAATGACTGTCCCTGCTCTCGGTGATCCCTGGTGTTTAGGAACTGTTTCTGTCCCTGCCTTCAGTGATCCCTGATTTTTAAGGGCTGTTTGTGTCCCTGCCAGGCATTGCTGTGGCTGCTGGCGTGCTGGCTGTCCTGGCTGTCACTGCAGTTGCAGCCGTGCTGCTCACCCGCTTCCGAGGCTTCCACAAGAGGTAAATCCTTCCCACATCCACCAAAACCCACACACCAAGGCCAGGAAATCCCTGCAGAGTTTGCACTGGGGGTGGGGGGAATTAGATTCTGGAAGGGAAGGAAGATGGTCCATGAGATTTGTGGAGGCATCAGAAATCCCATGGTTGGGAGGGGATGGAAGAGTTGAAATGGAGCTCTTGAAAAATCCTGAATAATTGCAAATGAATAAAGGAAAGAAAGAAATCAAGGACATGGGTACAAAACACCAGCAGGAGTAAGGCAGGGCTTCAACTGTTTTTTGTTCAGTGAACTAAAATTGAGCATGGTTTGAAATCTTTGACAGCCACCAGACCAGGAGGGGACCCGGAGCCACCAACCAGGTGTTTGTGGATCAGGAGCAGAGCTGCAGAGAACAGCCTGTGCTGGTGCCACCTGCCCAGCAGGTGAGAGCAGGGACAGCTGGGGACTGTCCCCAGGGCTCAAACCATCAGCCCAAGGGACTGCACCTCCACAGGATTCCCAAAATGCTGAGGGGAGGGACAGTGCTGGGAATGTCAGCACAAGATTCCCAAAATTATGAGGGGAGGAATACTGGCTTGAGATTCGCAAAATGCTGAGGGGACAGTGCTGAGAATCCCAGCTCGAGAATCCCAAAATGCTGAGGGGACAGTGCTGAGAATCCCAGCATGAGATTCCCAAAATGCTGAGGACAGGGATGGTGCTGGGAATGCCAGCTCAAGATTCCCAAAATGCTGAGGGGACAGTGCTGAGAATCCCAGCATGAGATTCCCAAAATTATGAGGGAGGAATACCAGCATGAGATTCCCAAAATGCTGAGGGGAGGGACAGTGCTGGGAATGCCCAGCACAAGATTCCCAAAATGATCAGGGGTCAGTGCTGGGAATGCTGGCATGAGATTCCCAAAATTATGAGGGGAGGAATTCCAGCTTGAGATTCGCAAAATGCTGAGGGGAGGAATCCCAGCACAAGTTCCCAAAATGCTGAGGGGAGGGAGAGTGCTGGGAATGCCAGCATGAGATTCCCAAAATGCTGGGTGGAGGAATCCCAGCACAAGATTCCCAAAATTATCAGGGGTCAGTGCTGGGAATGCTGGCACAAGATTCCCAAAATTATGAGGGGAGGAAGCCCAGCTTGAGATTCGCAAAATGCTGAGGGGAGGAATCCCAGCACGAATTCCCAAAATGCTGAGGGGAGGGACAGTGCTGGGAATGCCAGCATGAGATTCCCAAAATTATGAGGGGAGGAATTCCAGCACGAGTTCCCAAAATGCTGAGGGGACAAGGCTGAGGATCCCAGCACAAGATTCCCAAAATGCTGAGGGGTCAGTGCTGGGAATGCTGGCACGGGATTCCCAAAATTATGAGGGGAGGAATACCAGCATGCGATTCCAAAAATGCTGGGGGGAAGAATTCCAGCACGAATTCCCAAAATGCTGAGGAGGGGGACAGTGCTGGGAATGCCAGCATGAGATTCCCAAAATGCTGAGGGGAGGAATGCCAGCACGAGTTCCCAAAATGCTGAGGGGACAGTGCTGGGAATCCCAGCAGGAATTCCCAAAATGCTGAGGGGAGGAATCCCAGCGCTGGGAATGCCGGCACGGGGCGGGCTCTGGGACCCCAGTGAGCCGGGGCAGGGCAGGGACAGCCGGAGATAAGGCAGGAGATAAGGCAGGAGGTGAGATGAGGGCTCCACCCCATTTGTGACCGTTCCCGTTCGCAGGTAATTGATAAGAAAGTTCTTCCCGTGCCTCCACCTCAGGAGAGCAAACCCCAGCGCCAGAGTGTGAGTATTTCTGGGAATGTCGCTGATTTCCCGCGGGGTTTGGGAACATCACAAACCCCTAGAGACCCCTGGGGACAATCTGATCCCAAAGGACATTCCTGAGCTCCAGAGCGGGCTCTGTTTTCTCAGACAGCATCCCTGCACTCCCCAGCCCCTTAAAGCATTTTCATGTCCAGCTCCAGCCTGCACATTCCCAAGGAATCGTGGATGCACACACAGTGCACACACAGGGTTAAATGGTTTATGTTCTGTTTTTTCCAGCCTGCCCTGAGGCCCAAGGGTCCCCCACCCTCCGTTCCTGCCCCCAAACCTGGATCTTCCCACCCCGAGGAGAAGTTTGTGAGTACAACCCTGCAGCTTCCCTCATCCCTATCAGATCCCAATTCATATTTGCAGTTTTTGATTTAAAGTAAAAATTTGAAATCACAGCTATTCAAAGCACAGATTTTTAAGGTAGGAATCACCTTTTTGGCTGTGTAATCCTAAACTGCACAAATATCCCTCCTCAGCCAGGGAGTCCTCCAAGGCATCAGAAGCAGAACTCAGTAGCTGGAGTTTAAACCAAGAGGCAATTCAGGTGTAAACACAATGTAAATGATGAGTAACTCTGCTACACCTGCAGAGTGTCCCTGTGTGGCAGAGATGTGGTTGGTCTTACATTTGTAAGAACCCAGAGGAATGGTTCTATTTCTCATTAATAAACCCAAACCATCCTAATTAAAAGGAAATACCTGCCTCAAATGTTCACCATCTCAGCATTTGAGGCCTCTGCCCCACTGGCAGGAGGGTGTAAAATCCATCTTCACTCTGGTGACACAGCTCTGGGGTGCTTCCTGCACAAACACTGGTCAGGACAATATAAAATATAAAATATCCCAATGTATCCATTATAAACCACATTTAAACCCCACTGTGTGAGCTTGGATCTCGATATTTAAATATTGGGAATAGCTCAGTGTCTTCTGAAACAGATCTGGACCCCTATTTGTATTTTGTTGCCCCCTTGCACATGGACAGATGGGAATTCCTGGGATTTTGCAGCAGGAAAATGCTGCAGGATGAGGGTGGCTGGGTCAGGGGAGGTTCTGCAGCTGCTCAGACAACCCCAGTGACATTTAAACCCCATTTTGTTCCAGGCTCCAGAGAGAAAAGCTCCTCCTGTGCCTGTTCCCAAAGGCAAACCCCCTCCTCCACCCCAGGTAATTCAGGTGGGAATAACAATTCCATGGGCATGGAATTCCCATCAGTCCCCTGGGGATGGAATTCTGTCCATTCTCTGGGGATGGATTCCCATCAGTTCCCTGGGGATGGAATTCCCATCAGTTCCCTGGGGATGGAATTCCCATCAGCTCCCTGGGGATGGAATTCCCAACAGCTCTCTGGGGATGGAATTCCCAACAGCTCTCTGGGGATGGAATTCCCATCCATTCTCTGAGGATGGAATTCCCAACAGCTCTCTGGGGATGGAATTCCCATCCATTCTCTGGGGATAGAATTCCCATCAATTATCTGGGGATGGAATTCCCATCAATTCCCTGGGGATGGAATTCCCAACAGCTCTCTGGGGATGGAATTCTCATCAGCTCTCTGGGGATGGAATTCCCTTCAATTCCCTGGGGATGGAATTCCCATCAGCTCCCTGGGGATGGAATTCCCGTCAATTCCCTGGGGATGGAATTCCCATCAGCTCCCTGGGGATGGAATTCTCATCAGCTCTCTGGGGATGGAATTCCCATCAATTCTCTGAGGATGGAATTCCCTTCAATTCCCTGGGGATGGAATTCCCATCCATTCTCTGGGGATGGAATTCCTTTACTGCTGGGATTTAACTGCTCCTTTTCCCTGCAGGCTTTAAAGCCCCCCATGAATCCCAGAGTCTGAGGCCTCCCCAGCAGAGCTGGGTGAGCCAGCTGAAGTCTCCAGGGACTGTTCATCCCTCGATTCCTCCACTTCTGGCAAAGGTATCCTGGACCATCTCCCTCTCCTCCTTGAGAGCTGACTGAGAGCTGCCTGCAGAGATTTGGGATTTCAGGCAGTGAGGAGCTCTGGTGGTGACATGGAGCTGCTGCCCAAGGGAAGCAGAGCAGAGTCACCACTTGCACTGAGGTGTAAACTGGGAGTAAGTTACAACAGCTGCTCAACACCCCCAGCTGCTGGGCCAGCACTGTGGGATGAGGCTGCTCCTCCTCCTCAGGGACCAGAGCTGGGGGCAGCAGGGACAGTGTGGCTGCTCCAGGTCTGGTAATTGCAAACTTTTTTTTTTTTGCACCATTTCTGGATCTTTTCCAGCCCTCTCTGCCCTCAGCAATACAAAGATTTCTCCCTCATGTGCATGGAGAAAAACAAACCCTCCCTGCCCTGGGGAGAGAAGTTGTGTCCCCAGGGTCTGAGCTGGACATGGAATTCCAAGAATGAGACACACTGGGAATGGGTCTGGGAAGATCCTTTGCACTGGATTCTCTCCACAATCCTTAAATTCCCTGTTGAGGATGCCATGCCCTGCAAAACATGGATGTGATGGAATTTCAGTTCTTCCTTTGAGGTTGTGTTGGATGAGGATGGATGTTACTGGAAGAGCAGAGCTTCCTTCCTCTTTGGATAATTGCTGCTTTATTTGAGCCAGGAACAGATTGGAATCTCCACCTGGGTTTGACTGGGGTGTAAAAATCCAGAAGTTATTTTTTATGAGCTGTAATTAATGTATTTACAGAGATTTCTGTATTAAAGTTCTGTCTGAACAGGAAGCAATTGTTGTGTTCTTTAAAACCCATCATGAAGCACAGGAAAACCAGGGTGAAGTGGGGTCATTTCTGACATTGCCAGAGCCCTAAACCTCTCGATTTGCAGTAAATAGATAATTTCCAGGTGTTGTGAGCCCTGCCAGGTCAGCCAGGAAAGCTGAATTCCATTTATAATGAGGCTTGACAGGATATTCCAACACAGCTTTTCTGCCACCTTCAAATCTATTTCTTCTGATTTCCAACCTTTGGGAGCATGCCAGAATTTTCCAAGAATAGTGAGATTTGAAGCAAATCTAGACAATTCTTTTTTCTTAATTATCTTCTGAAATTCAGCTCCAAACTCAGAGCCTGGGCTGCCTTTTCCTGCAGAAAACCAAATCCTGACCTGTTCATACCTGAACCCCTCCATTCCCAGCCCTGAGCAGAGGCTGAGCCCAGGACTGAGATCAAAACTCCTCCTTCAGAGTGACCGGGAGTAGAAACTTCAGAAAAATATTCAATTTCTCTATAATTTCTCTATCATTTTATATCTGATTTATTCCCACCCAGAGCAGGTTCTGATTTCCAGCCCCTCCTGCCCCGGGACACCCGTGGTTACTCCGTGTGTAGCTACAACCTCTCGTTGTGTTGTACAAATGTGACATCTGCTGCTCAAAGGCCTCCACTGCAGGAGGAACAAATCCCCAAATCAGCTGGAATTTGCTGCCCAGGAGCTGTGGGCTGCACCTTTTCCTGCTCTCAGCCCCCCAAAATGTCATTTTTTAACAGGTTTTTTGTGGTATGAGTGAATATTCCACTCCTCCTCCTCCCTCACTCCATGGGAAAACAGAAATGTCTTTTTCCCTGTTTCTTTTCAACCTCTGAATTCACAGAATCCCAGAATCCTGGAATGGTTTGAGTTGGAAGGGCCCTGAAGGATCCAACTCCATCCCCAACAGCTCCCACTATCCCAGGGTACTCCAGGCCCTGTCCAGCCTGGCCTTGGGCACTTCCAGGGATGGGGAATCCACAGCCTCTCTGGAATAACCCAATTTTCCAATTTCCCACCCTCCTTCACCCCATTTCTCCTCCATCTGCCCCCGAGGATGGTGCTCCCAGCACCTTTTCTCCTTGCACCCCAAACCCAACCTTCTCTGTGAAGGTTTTTAGGGAGTTCTGGAAATCCAGAGCATCCCAACAGAGCGAATTCCTCTGGAATTCCTCTCCCACCCTCAGAATTGCTCACTTTTTCATTTCTTCTTCTTGGGGACTTATTTTATACAGGATTTTCAATGGTATTTTGTCCCCAGGAGGCAGAGCCCTTGACATCTTTAGTCTTCTACCTCCCCTCTTTGCTTGTTCTTAAAGGCTGTCAGGTCCTCTTCCCTTTGGGGGCAATTTCTCTTGAAGTCTCCATTTTTCTTACAATAAAACCAAATTTGTCCTTCTCTAATGGCAGCTAACATCACTCTGGCCTTTTCCTTTGCTTTCTCTTCATCCCTCCTGGTGTATATTTTCTGTGCTTCTCTTAAGAAACCCTCCAATCCCCTTTCTTGCCAATTGTCTCATTTCTCCAATTTTCTCTGTATATCAAACCACGCTTGGGTGACAAAATATGTTTTTAGTAAGATTTGTCTGGCTGCTGTTTCAGGGTTGATACTTGAATATTGCCTCATCTTTTTCCTCAATCTTTCTTGAATTTTGCCTCATATTTTTCCTCAATCTGTCTTGAATTTTGCCTCATATTTTTCCTCAATTTGTCTTGAATTTTGCCTCATATTTTTCCTCAATCTTTCTTGAA
>JAWWLS010000092.1:4131825-4151893 GCA_035040975.1 Myioborus melanocephalus
CTTTCCATGCTGGGATCCCTTTCCCTTTCCATGCTGGGATCCTTTTCCATGCTGGGATCCCTTTCCATACTGGGATCCCTTTCCATGCTGGGATCCCTTTCCATACTGGGATCCCTTTCCTTGCTGGGATCCCTTTCCATACTGGGATCCCTTTCCATGCTGGGATCCCCTTCCATGCTGGGATCCCTTTCCCTTTCCATGCTGGGATCCATTTCCAGCTTCTTTCTCTTCAGTCCTGGTAGGGCCCAGCTCCAGGGACCCCAGAATTGTGATTTGTGTGGGTTTGGTCCCGTTTGCACTCAGGCAATCCAGGATTGCTCCTGGGACGAGGGGCTGGGCTGACCCAGGGTTCATCCATCCCCTGGGGGCTTTGGGGAGGCAAACCCTTGGCATGGTGTCTTCCACAGCATCCTCATTTCACCCCTTTCCCACCCAAAACATCTCACAGCTTTCAGTTATTACCCTCAAGAGTATTTTTCCCCCTGCTCCAGCACACTGGATTTGTGTATTTAGCCCATTTCCCACTGCAGATGTTCCCAGCAAGTCCTAAGAGGAACAAGCAAGTGGTTAACACATTTCTAAATGTTTATAAAACTGTAAGAACTGATTAATACTTAATGGTGCCAAGAGGTTTTGTCTACTGACATCTGCAATCAAACAGTTTCAAAGGAGAGCACCATTCCCGGGCAGAGAGGCATAAATAGGATGTTATTTGCCTGTTCTGCACCAATTATTTCTCCAGACTGCACAGAACCAGTGATGGGAATAATTATTTTCAGACAGAGAAGTTCATTAAACAATAGGAAAAAAATCCATGCAGGGAAAAATAATAATTAAAGGAATTTACAGTGAAGATTTCTGCATCTTTTTTAAGGTGGGATATTTAGACCACTGTGGCTTCAAGAACTGGAGGGATCTAATCTTTTTCCTGTGCAGGCTTGTGGAGATGCCAGAGTTATTTTTCAGCATCCCAGAACAAAATTCCAGGTGGGAACAAACTGAGAAGCATTACAAAACACAAACAGGATGCATTTGCCAGGGAGCTGAGTCAGGCACCAGAATTTTCTCCAGTCATCAAGGCTTGTGCTCTCCCCACACACACTTGGGCTTTATTGCTGCTTTTTCAGGATTAAAGTACCCTTAACTAATCTGGGATGGCAGGAAACGATGGACTGTTAATAGTTTGGTTATTAAAGGTGAATTTCTGGGCTGTGGGTGCTCTGTACAGGTGTTCCCCTTGTGAGGGGAGAGGAGGTGGGAGGGGGTGTGTGTGCATCTCAGGGAAAGCATCCAGCACCTCCCTGCGCTGAGATCTCAGCCTGATCCGGACCCACAGAGCAGCAAAGACCCCCAGGACACTTCTGGCTTCACTTGCAGCTGCAACTCGGGTGAAAGTTTCTCCTGAGCCTCCCTGTGCCAGCGTTTGCTGCATTGCGTCAAAGGCAGCGCTGGGTTTCCCAGGGAAGGGAAGTGCTGGCAGCGGGGTTCATCCCCAGCCCTGGGGGCTGCCGGGGCCCAGGAGCCCCCCCAGGCTCCCCAGCAGGGTGGGCTGCAGGGCAGGGCTGGGGCAGCCTGTGCCCCTGCAGATCAGCCCTGCTGCAGCTGCTGCTGGGGCTGACTCAGCCCTGCGGAGCTGCAACGCATCAGAAATAACGCAGGGAGCAGGGAGCAGCCTGGGAGCCCTGCAGGAGAGGGGGCAGAGCTGCTGCAGCTCACCCCTGGCTGCACAGGGAGCTTCGCTGCCCAAAACCAAGAGGGATGCAAAGGGCTGAGGGAAGGAGGAGTTTGTCAGCAAAAATCATCGTGAAAGGGGACGGAAATTTGGGGTCGGAAGAGTTAAAGGAGCTCAGAGTGCTTGGAGAAAGGCAGGATGTGATATATCATGGAATGGGTTGGGTTGGAAGGGACTTTAAAGCCCATCCAGTCCCACCTGCCCATGGGCAGGGCCACCTCCCCCTGTCCCAGGTGCTCCAAGCCCTGTCCAGCCTGGCCCTGGGCACTGCCAGGGCTCCAGGGCAGCCCCAGCTTCTCTGGGAATTCCATCCCAGCCCCTCAAGACCCTTTGAATAAGGAATTCCTTCCCAATATCCCATCTAAAGCTCCTCCCTGTCAGTTTGAAGCTGTTCCCCCCGTCCTGTCCCTCCACCCCTGGTCACTGCTCTCCCAGCCGAGCTCTCCAGCTCTGCTCTGCCTCTGATGCTCCTGGTGGGCTCTGACCTGGGCTGGAACAGCATTTTCCTCCTCAGGAGCAGCCCCTCTCCCCCAGCTGAGTGCCAGCTGTCCCTTCCTGCACTTGGGGAGCTGCCAGAAGTTCCCAGAAGCAGCTCCCATTTCTTTCTGAGAAGCAGCTCCCATTTCTTATCTCGGAGCAGCAGCCCCAACAGTCTGGGGGAGCTGGGGCTGTCACACCCCGGGAGCAGCTCCCTCCATCCCTCACAGCTCCAGAGCTCTCTGTGAGGAGCACTGCAGGCTCCCCCAGCTCTCCTCACCCCTGGCCTGCAGAGGGAAAATAAAATCTGCTGTGAAACAACAGCTCTGCATAAACACAGGGAGAAAAATCCCCATTAAAGAGGAGGGAAATGTAAAAAGAAATATTTAAGAGGTGTTGCTGGAAAAAGTTAAAATTATTTTACTTCTGGTTCTCAAAGGCATCAAACTCCTAGGAAAGTAGGGGGGAAAAAGATTGGAAATTATACTGGAACTGTGAGTTACTGGAATTACTGCTTTTCTAAATGGTCAGACCAAGCTTCTTTTTCTTTCTCTTGCTGCTTTTCTTGAGAATGTGGAAGAAAATAATAATCTTATGTACTTGCTTCATCCATCATAATCTTTTTTATCACCCTTTATACATGGAGATGCTTTTGGCACTCCCCTAAGACTTGCATAAAAAAGAGATTTCCTTCCTCTCTGAACAAAGCCATTGAGGAGAACCAATGCAAACCAAGTGATACCACATCACCAGTGCATAAAATCAAGTTACCCCAAAATCCTGTGCAAAAACTCATCCAGACAAATCTTTCTGTTAAGTTTAGTGCAGCCATTAATGCCTATTTTAACTCAAATTTCCATGGGTTTAGTTTACTTAAGCTGGTTTCATTTGCAGCATTGGCCCAGTGCTTGCCCTTACAAGGTTTTATTTTCTGTATCAGCTTCAGGCAGTTGGACATTGACAGGCTCAGAGCACAGGACATGGCTTGTGGAACTGCCAGGCTGTGCTGCTCTTGACATGCTCCTTTTTGTGCCTTTTTTAACTCGGCCAAAACTTTAAACGGCCCTGGGAAGTTCTCAGAAGAAAACAAGCTTTGAAAATGAGCTTCTTCATCAGGGCTGAGATCAGACAGCACCTGGGGGACAGAGGCAGCTCCTTCCCCTGCACCATCCACCCTCCCCACTGCTCATCATGTTCTGATTTTAATGTCATTTTTGACAACAGTCTTTGCTCCAAGCCCCACCTACACCCTAAATTGTTCCTCCATCTCCTGACAGACCTTGCAGACACTGAACAGCCTCCTGTCACGCTTTAACAGCCACATTTGCTTTTCCCCTCTGTGTTGGTTTGATAAAATTCCCATTTTTCAGAAAGGAGCTCGTGCTTGTTGCACCCTCAGCCAGTGAGATCCACCCCAGCCACCACCACACCCAGGGCATTGTTATAAAATGTGTGAAATTTTACACCCAAGAGATTTCCCCCCTTCTCTTTCACAAGAAGAGTGGGATAAAGCCCTTTATCAACCTTTTAAGGGCATCAGTGACACAGGACATGCACGAGGAATCCGTGTAAGCATTTCTGAACTTTATTGACAGCTTTATTGCACGTACTTAATGAAGCCTCCATCACTTCCCCCACCCACCGTTTCCAGAATTACTTTAAATGCAAGTTGAAGGTAACCTTTCATTCCCAGCACTTCTTCCCCCCCCATTTGAAATGTTGAGGTTCTGGGTCACCCAGGAAGGACAGAAGCCCTGAACTCATACGTGGAACCATGCGGCACTCGGGGAGCAAGCCTTGGGTGCTCTGCAAGCAAACTCAGACTCTGCACAGGGAGAAACATCATAATCATGAACTGGAACTCAGTGGTCACTGAATTAAATAGGTGAGACTGCAGCAGGAGCTCAGTCAGCCGTTGCTCTGATGGAAAGCTGCCCTCAGATCAAGCTTTCTTCTTGCCTTCGCTCTCTTCCTTTCCTGCTGCTTCCTTCTCTTCCTTCTCTTCCTTCTCCTCCTTCTCCTCCTCAGCAGCTTCCTCAGCAGCTTCCTGGGCCTCCTCCCCTTCTTCTGCTGCTGTTTCTTCCCCTTCTCCTTCCTCTTCCTCACCCTCTTTGGCTTCTTCTGATTCCTCCTTAGCACCTTTGAAGGACACAAAGATATTTCACATCCAGGTACAATTCCTGATGCCAGCTCAGTGGCAATCCCCTTCAACCCCACATATTTTGGCAGCTACCACAGAACTGCACAAGCAGCTTCTCCTGGACTTCAGGGGGAGTGAAACACTTCATAAAAACAAATCATGGCCTTGAAAAAATATCAGTTCTGGACTCAGTGCTTAAAGCCTTATCTAAAGACCTGAATTATCATTCACTGCTCTCCAATTGGCTCTTTAATTAGCTGTAATTTCACTATAATTAAACTTTACAGTAGCAAACCCCTGACAGTTCAATGGCCACCAATGCCTGGCACAGCAGTGATGGTGCCAGGCACTGAACCCAGTAATTCCAGCCCCACCCATCGGCTGCTGCTCCCATTATCTCAGGCTGCTCTCTGGGAATTCATATTTAGCTCAGGATGTCCTTGGTCCTTCTTTTTGAGGATGTCTGTAACACCTGAGCATTACCATTGGGGATTTTGGAAACTTATCATCTGCCTGATTTGAACACTTGACCTTATCTTCCACTCAATATTCAGAAATTCCACATGCTTAACCCCACCATCCTTGAGCTCATAGGAGTAGAAAGGAAAAGAGCTTTAATCATTAGATTTAATCATTGGGATTTCTGGGGTTTATATAGGAGCAGGGTGCAGCATGAATAAAAGGGATTTAAAAGTAACTCCAAGTACCTTCCTCCTCCTCTTCTTCAGCCTCTTCTCCTGCTTCTTCCTCTCCTTCCTCCTTCTCCTCCTCCTCCCCCTCTTCTGCAGGAGCTGCCTTGGCCTCTCCTGCTTTGGCAGCCTCGATGGTTTCCTCGATTTCAATCTGCTCCTCCTGCACGTGGCTGGAGTAGTAGGTGGGGAAGGGGCGGGTGCTCAGCAGGTAGGAGCTGGCCTGGAGGCCGCTGTAGGCGGACCTGCCGAAGGTGGGGGCGCTCTGGCTGTAGCCGCTGGTGATGCTGCCCACGCTGGTGAAGCTCAGCCGGGTCTCCTCCCCCTCCAGCAGTTTCCTGGCAGGGAGAATGAAAGGGAGGGGAAATGAGGTGGTTGTGCTGCAGCAGGAGCCCTGCAGACCGCACATGTGGTTGTTAATGCAGGGCTGGCTGTGCACGTGGTGCCAATGCCTCCCTATTCTCTTGGAATAATTTCTACAGACGTGCCCATTGTGGGGGAATTAACACCTTTCTTTAAAATACCTTTCCTTAACGCCTCTCTAGAACCAGGTCCCTCTGGCAAGTGAAACTAGAGGTGTATTTTGCCATCCTGCAGCTGTAACATTTTGCTGCTGAGCTGTCAGACAAGGCTCAGAGCTGCTCTCTCAGTATTCCCCCTTGTGGCTTCCACAGAAATTCTCAGTACCAAAATCGCTCAGTATCTGAGACAAAATATCACAGTTATTTAGCAGCAATTCTACTGGAAAATATTTAATTTGTAGATTTACAAGTTAGAAAAATTCCCTATTCTTGAGGGCATTTGAGGGATTTCCCATTTTGAGAATGAGCCAATGGTATTGAGGAATTCCATTGATATAAAATCTCTTCCCCGAGTACAGAACAGGTACTTTTATCTGTCAGGATGGACAACTGAGATAATTTATTGCCAAACGAAAAGTTCTGTGTGCACATAGAGAGTAACTGATTAAACTCTGCCATAGATCTCTGAAAATTTCTGCTGGGGGAATGATAAATACCCTGAATTCTCCTGAAGAGAATGGGAACTGCTCTGAGCTCAGGCTCATTAGAACATCCCCCACCATACCTATAAGCTGCAATTTCAATGTCCAGGGCCATTTTCACATTGAGCAGGTCCTGATATTCCTTCAAGTACCGAGCCATCTCACTCTTTGTGGTTCTCAGCTCATTCTCCAGTTTGTTGATTGTATCCTGTTGGATGGAACAATATTGACAGCATAAATTTCTGTTCTCAAGTCTAGCAATAATCACAAGGCATTTCTCCAATCCTTTTAATTTAATCTTGCTCTAGCAGACAGAAACTGCACAGCTCCCACTCCACCCTCAGCCAAAAAGCATCATTCCTGGCAGGGTTTCTACTCCACATTATTCCAGTCCTATTTAACACAAAGAGCCCAATTTTCTGGTACCCAAGTGCTAAAGCATCTGTGAAATCTGTGCATTGTTTCATTTTAATTTTGGCCTCTATGAGCTTTTTCTAATTTTAGCTTAGGGATATCCGTTGATGATCCTTGCAGGTCCCTTCCAGCTCAGGATATTCCATGATTTTTTGGTATAGTTCAGTCTGCATCAGTACATGGACACATGGATATTGGGCTTTATCAGGGGCATTTTGCATTCTGATTTTATACCACCTCACATTTTAGATAAGCAGTGTCCCTGGTATGATTTTGGTAATTCAGATCCTGATTTGGGTCTGTATTTCCACACCACATGCTGCTTTATAGCTCTGTGGCATTGTGCACTGTGATTGCAGGATGCCTTATCTGCAGCACAGGCACCACGAACCAGGAGTGATGCCCCCAACAACTCCACTCAAACCTGATCCCCTCATCTGGGAGACTCTGCAGACCCCAGCTCCCCTCACCTGCGGAACCTGACCTCCCTCACACCTGCAGAATTCTGCAAACCCCAACATCCATCCCTTCATCTGCAGAACCCTTCACACCCCAATGTCCATCCCTTCACCTGCAGAGCCCAGAAAACCCTGAAACCCCTCACCTGCAGAACCCTGTAAAAACTGACCCCTATTGCCTACAGAGCCCTGCAAACCCCATCATCCCCTCACCTGCACAGCCCTGCAAACCCCATCATCCCCTCACCTGCAGAGCTCTGCAAACCCCATCATCCCCACATCTTCAGGACCCTTCAAACGCCAACTTCTCCTGACCTGCAGAACCCTGCACACCCTCTCATCCCCTCACCTGAGGGACCCCGACCCTCCTCCCCTGAGGGACCCTTCCAGCCCCACCCCTCACCTGCAGCGCGGAGATATCCGCGCTCTGCTTCTCTTCCAGCTCCTGCAGCTGCTTCTCCAGCGCCTCGTTCATGCCGCGGGTGGCCTCGATCTCCAGCGTCTTGGCTTTGAGCAGGCGGCGGCTCTCGGACACCTCGTCCTTGGCGGCTCGCACGGCGTCCGTGTTCTTGGCGGCGCTCTCGCTGAGCACGGTGAAGCGGCTGCGGAACCACTCCTCGGCGTTCTGCATGTTGCGCGCCGCCAGCTTCTCGTACTGCGCGCGGATGTCGCGCAGCGCGGCCGACAGGTCGGGCTTGGCCGACACGTCCATCTCCACGGACAGGTGCGCGTACTGGATCTGCGCCTGCAGCTCGGCCAGCTCCTCCTCGTGCACCTTCTTGAGGAAGGCCAGCTCGTCCAGCAGGCTGTCCACGCGCTTCTCCAGCTCCGCCCGCGCCAGCGCCGCCTCGTCCGCGCCCTTGCGCACCTCGAGCAGCCGCGCCTCCGCGTCCTCGCGGCTCAGCACCTCCTCCTCGTAGCGCGCCTGCAGCCCGCGCAGCGTCTCCTCCAGGCTCTCCCGCTCGCCCTGCAGCGCCTGCTTCTCGCTCGTCGCCTCCTCCGCGGCCAAGCGCAGCTCGCGGATCTCCTGCTCGTACAGCGCTCGGAAGCGGGAGGGCTCGGCGTGCTTCTGGCGCAGCACCAGCAGCTCGGCCTCCAGCACCTTGTTCTGCTGCTCCAGCTCGTGGACGCGCTCGATGAAGCAGGCGAAGCGGTCGTTGAGGTCCTGCAGCTGCGCTCGCTCCTGGCTGCGGATGGACTTGAGGTCGTTGCTGATGGCGGCCACCTGGCTCAGGTCCAGGCTGTCCACCGAGTGCAGCAGCGAGCTGGAGGCGCTGGAGGTGGCGTAGCTGCGGCGCACGGACACGGAGGACACGGGCGCGGACAGGCTGGAGTACGCGGAGCGCGCCGAGCCGAAGCCGCCGCCGCTGCGCACCGACACATGGATGCGCGGGCTGTCCGCGTAGCGCCGCTTGTAGGACGGGAAGAACGGGTCGTAGCCGTACGAGCTCATGGCTGCGGGGGCTCCGGCGACGGCTCTGCGGCGGGCGCCGCCCGCAGCCCGGTATTTATGCGCGGGGAGGGCGGGCGGAGCGGGTACGGGGCGGGGCGCGGCGACATCGCCGGGGGAGGCGACGCCCGGAGTGGTCCAGGCTCCGCCGCGGGGAGGGGATGCCCGGAGTGATCCAGCCATTCATTCCCTCCCTCACTGCTGCGATGCCTGAGCCGCACGGGCCGGACCTCGCCCCGGTGATGTCTGGACAGCTCCGGGTACCACGGCAGGGAAGGGATGTCTGGACAGCTCCGGGTATCACGGCAGGGATGTCGGGACAGCTCCGGGTACCGCGGCAGGGAAGGGATGCCTGGACAGCTCCGGGTATCACGGCAGGGATGCCTGGACAGCTCCGGGTATCACGGCAGGGATGCCTGGACAGCTCCGGGTATCACGGCAGGGATGCCTGGACAGCTCCGGGCATCTCCGGGCTTCACTGCCCTTCACGGCAGGGAAGGGATGTCTGTGACCGGCCCGCTCTGGACCAGCCCTGGCTCGGCCCCGCCTCATCAGCTCAGCCCTGTCTCAGCCCTCCTCGGACCCTCCTGGGGCATCTCCCGGCCCCCTTCGGGCCCACCTCTGCCCTTTCAGATCCAGCTCCCCTCAGGTCTATCTGCACCCCCAGGCTGTGTTTAACACCCCTTCTTTGTTCCTCCACAGCTGCCCTGGCAGAAGCTTTGGGAATGTGCTGCAAGCCCCAGGCTGTGGCTGTGGGACACCCAACCCTGGCTGCAGCTCAGAACCCCCAGACGTGTAAATAGTAGATTTTTCCCCCTTCAGTTTGCAGTTAGCATAGGGCATGAGTGCTCTTTGAGCCCCTGCATCCTCCCCACGTCCTTTGTTACAAGGGGTCCCTAATAACCAGGTAATTACAGCATCATGGGATCATGGAATTGTTTGGGTTCAGACACCTTAAAGCCCATCCAGTCCCACCCTGCCATGGGCACGGACACCTCCCACTGTCCCAGGTTGCTCCAAGCCCCATGCAACATCCTTGCCCATCCTCGGGCACTTCAGGGGAAGCCTGGCACTGTTATTTGTCCTTTCATTACATGAAAGCAGCAGCAGCAGACACAGGTGTTCTCAGTCCTGGCAGAACACGCTGATTCCTGGTTCCTTGAGAGTCCCTGGAGCCGAGTTTGTCTGAGACATGGATCACAGGGACAGGGTATTTATCCTTGTCTAATCTGGCTAATACAGAGATTAAATTGGACAGCTGCATTGCAGCTACCTCTGGGCCAGGCTGTTACCGCTGGTTGATTAAAACAAAGCAGCATTTATGTAGTAGAGATTTATCAGAGGTAAATTAGAGATGTTTTGAGCACAGACTGCATGGGAGGCTCTAAAACACAATGAGAATTCATCTCTAGGAGTCAGAAGGGCAAATATATCACAAAAAAGGTTTCTCAAGGAAGGAATAAAAGTCAGTAAAGATTGAGGGACATCTATTAGACAGATACCACAAAAATGCTGAGGTGCTTCCCAAAGAAAGGGGAAGGACTTTGTAATGTGTAAGAATTAATGTGCCTGTCAGTAATTGCAGGGCTAATTGGGTATTTCTGGCACAAATAAATGTTTATTTAATAGCAGCCTTTTAGGAAAGGTAGAGCAGGGTGGATTTAATGTATTTCCTGCTATTTTCTAGTGACCTCACACAGAACATCACCTGTTGTGTGACAGCTTCTCCATAAGTTTCAGGGAATTTAAACACGAGAATCATTGAGCTGTGAAGGGCAACGGCCCCTCAGAGGTACAGAGCTGCAGTCCCTGCTCATTCTGGGTGGAATGAACTGTACCAAGAGCTCATCAAGGCTGAAGTGTCACTTATATCCCAGCAGAGCTGCTGGGAGACTTTATTCTGCAAATCTGCAGAGTCCTCCTGAAGATCAGTGCAGCTGCTCTCAGCAGCCAGCACTGCAAGCTTGGCTTTGCCTGGATTTTTATTCACCATTTGTCTTTAAATTGAGTCCTGGCTGCATTCATGCATGTCAGAGCAGCCATCCATTTTTCAGAACATGCAAAGGTAGAGTCTTCTGTGCTAATCTATTTTATCTTTAGCAGAGATTCGGCTTGAAAGGGTGAGAAATGAGGAATAGAGACTCTGTAGAGAGGAGGATTCCCAGCATGTTGGTCAGGGATTCAGGGAGCTGAAATTTTCTGGGATATTTTCTCAGCTCCTGCAAACTGAAATACCTTGTTTCGTGCCAATGGATTTATGCTAATCTGCCCTACAGCAACGTGAGCACAAGATTTAATTATTAATGCTATCATTTCTTATGCCATGTATTAATAAAGGAATGTACCTCAGCTTGTAAAAACCACTGCACCTCAGATCCCAGCAAAACAAGCCTTGTAACTCTGGGCTGTTAATATTCCTTCTCACATTTTTTTGAGTGGGAAATCCTCTGCTGTGTGCCAGGAGCACGGGGAGGAGGATGGGTGGGATGGGGGTCTGCAGCCAGCCCTGCAGTGTGGAACCTCCCTGGGACTCAGGGTGAGGATGGAGCTTTGGCACTCCAAGGAAAGGAAAGGCACTCCTGAAGGCATCCTGCTCCCCTATCTCCAGGCACAGGGCAGTGCTGCCAGATTCCACCATTCCCTTTGTGTCCCTTTTGCTGCTTTCTGCCTTAATGCAGAGGAGAATCAAGCCCCTGGGTGTGTGTTAGAAAAATCAATATTGTGAGCAGAGGAAGGGGCTCAAGCAGGGCAGGTTCCAGCCAGGATGGAGTGGGCTGTGCCCCTTGTCTCACCTGCAGCAGCTCAGCCCTGTCCCCCTTGCCCTGGTGGAGCTGAAGCTGCTCCCTTCCTGCCTGTGGGTGTCCCCAGGCCATCAACACTTCGGGCAGAGAATCCCAAACCCAGGTTCACCTCTTGAAAACATTCCCTGGGTGGCCCTAATAATGCAAATTATTCTGAGGGATGGTGCAGAAATGGAAAGGCAGCTGTGCCCCATCCCTGGAAGTGTCCAAGGCCAGGCTGGAGCAGCCTGGGACAGTGGGAGGATGTGAGAACCCAGGACACTCCTCTGGCTGCCCTGGGTGATTCTGGCAGGGGGCTCAGAGACCTTGGCATGGAGTCACAAACACCTGTGCCTTTGATTTTAGCCCATGGAAACAACTCCCAACTTTGTGTGAAGATTTACAGGCCACAAAGATTTGAGCAGAATGATAGTGAATTTGTCACAGGGTGAAAAAGTAGAATTTTGGGGATTTAGAATGGGGGTTCAAGAGGCAAGATGGAAGAATCTGGGCGTGTCCTGTCCTTCTGTCCTGTCCTCCATCCTCTGTTGTGATGTTGGCACTTCTGGATGGGTTTAGAGTACAGACAGACTGTCTGACATAGGTGATAGGTATGGGGAAACTATTGTAAATAAAGTACACATATAAAATATACTTTACATACTACATCTTAGTATAAAAAACTAACACCACCCCAAGGGCGGGCAGCGTGCCTCAAGCTGACGTGCCAGACAGATCTCAGCAGGTCAGAGAAAGAATGTAGTAGGTAAGAGAAAATAAACACCTTGAAAAGCAGAACCAATGAATCTCGACATCTTCGGTTGCAGGACTGGGAAAAAAAGACTCTTTAATACCTCAGGAGCCATTTCAACCACAGAAACCCAAGAGGAGGTGTCCCTGCCCATGGTAGGGGATGGCACTGGATGAATTTTGAGGTCCCTCCTAACCCAAACCATTCCATGATTCCAAATCTCACTGCTGCCCAAGGAAAAGCAGCAACTCCCCAGCAAAGCATCCCTGTTGATTCCTTTTCCTCTGCTGCATCCATGAGTAACACATCCCCACCTGCAGCTGGCATTTCCTCAAGGAGCAGCTCAGCCCTGAGCCCTGGGCTGGGCCTCACTGAGCACCAGGAAATCACCTGAATGCCCCCAGTGAACTCTGGGGGGGTTTGCCTTTTTATCCTTTTTTAAACAAAGAATTTCCCATCAGAAACTGCAACAGGGGCACTTCAGGTAGAGTCTTCATTGTTCATGTTCATGTCTTCTGCTGCAGCTTTTATTGCAGAAGCACAGAAGGAGCTGAGCCTGCTTAACTGGGATTTACACAGAAATCAAGCAGTCCTGATTAAAAAAAAAAAAAAAAAAAAAAAAAGAAAAAGCAAAACCATTTGTTTTCCTTTTTAAACAAAGTATTTCTACCTCATAAAAGCCCAGCTCTGAGGGAGAGGGGAATCAGGCATTCCCACAGCTAAATATGATCAATAGCTCCGATGTCAGGTCTTATGTATTTATCTAAAAATATATCAAAGTGTCTGGATGAGTTGAATTAAAACATGCAAAAGAAAATGCTCTGATCTATCTTGATGAATTGGAACAAAATCTTACATTTTAGGAACTCCTTTTCCTATATTCCAAGCAGTCCTTTTAATACGAGGCAACACTCACAGGAATTTCTAAACAAAAGCAGAATTTTTTCTGCAAGGACTGAACTACAGTCTCTGGGAGACTCAGAAGAAATGCAAATAAGTGTTTAATTTATATCCTTTGAACCACTATTTGCTTTGTTGGTGCCAGATATAGCAAGTGCCTGGGCAGCTTTCATTATTTTATTATTGTTTACAGCAATTTCTGCACACAGTAGCAGCAATTTGCTCACTTTGAGTTTGTTCTGTCTCTTGATTACAGAAGCTGGAGGAAGCAGGCAGCCAATTCTTTCATCTGAGCTGTATCAGGGAACACTTAATTAGAAGATTCATTAATTAGCTTTGTTTACTTGTTGGATCAGGCCTCCAAACTAGGCCTCAACATCTGATAGCAGCTCCCAGGGCTGGTTCTTATCTCGCAGAATCAATTAAATTGATGTTCTGTTTTTGCTTCCAGCAATTAATCATCAACTGAGAGGGGTTTTGGCCAAATTCTGGAGTGCTTTGGGTGGAAGGGACCTTAAAAAAGATCTTTTTCCCACCCCCTGCCATGGGCCCTTCCTGCAGGCCAAGCCAGCCTTGGGCACTTCCAGAGATGAGGCAGCTTCTCCAGACAAATAAAACTCCTGACAAAACCTCCCAGCCCACTTGGAAGGAGATAATTCATTAATTTGAAGTCTCCTTGCTTTAATTGCATTTCTGCCCATGTGAGGAAACAGCCCCAGGGCTCCATCAGGAGCTGGGTTTAAGCTGGTCCTGACTTTAGGCCTCACTGCAGTCCCCACCCGATGATCTCAGCTGAGCTGAGCTTTGTTGTGCCCTAAAAAGCTGCTCTGGGAACTCTGCAAAGATATAAGTGGTCTTTAACAATAATTCTATTTTCCTGGTGTTGGTTGAGGGCTGGCTGCTGGAGGAACATGTGCTTGAACAACTGCAACTGGTTCAACGGGAGAAATTTCATCTCCTTCATGTTTTGGGAGTTGGATCCTCATAGCAGCAGCAATATCCAGACTGAAACAGTGAAATATTTCCCTATTTTCCCATTTTTGCTGTGCCAGCTTAAGTAAGTCCTGTTGGTGACAGGGTGAGGAGAGAAAACTGCATTTACAACACAGCTGAGAGCACATGAAGGCTCATAATGACTCCATTTCCTTCCCAAAAATTTCCAGTATGAATGAAAATGAAAATAAAACACAGGTTCAAAAGAGCATTTATTTGTGGGCTGCATGGACAATTAAAAAGCAGAGAGATTTCAGAGTTGTGGTTTTATCTGCAGGGAGCTGAAGCTGAGAATTCCAGGATGTTCTTCCTTTGGTCACAGAAAGGGGATGAACAGCTCAGGAATTCTTTCCCTATAATTCAGTTATTTCAGTCTTTGGATATTTTTTCCTCTTGCTGCAGAGGCAGCAATAAAATCCATGTAGGGTGTTCACAAAGGCACCCTGGAGTGAGTGAATCATATCCCCACAGGCACAAGTGAAAAGCATTTCTTGGGAAGATGTAAAAATCCCTTTATTTCCCAGTCTGGCACGAGCTACTGCCCATAAAACACAGATTCCAGGGAGAAATAAAGCTGGGAGAGCTGTGCTGCAGTGAGGTGGCTCAAGGCAGCTGAATGTGCTCAGCTCTGCAGTCTGTGAATAAAAAGCCCTGAATTCTGCAGCCAAAGCAGCTCACCTCTCACCCCAGCCCTCCCTGCAGGCTGCACACTCCTGTGCTGTCCTCAGGGATGGAGCCCAGGATTTCTGTGGGATGGAAGAGGAACCACCCCCATCACTCTGCATTTATTTTAATAGCATCACTTAATTGGAAGGTTTGCAGAGGTCTGCAAATGCTCATCTCCATTTCAGCTATTTCATCCCTGGCACTTCTCCTCCTGGAGAGAAAAGGGCTTTGCACCACTCTGAGGCAGAGATTAAATTATAAATTACCCAGCCTGGATGAGAGGTTACTGGGAGAATCAGGGGTTTTTATTGGCACTACTGATAAGTGAAGATAAGGAGTTGCTGGTTTTAACTTTCGCAATTTTTTGGAGGGAAATATTTTTGTATATTTTTCTCTGTACAATTTTTTGACAAATACTTTACTTCCATTTAAACTGCAACTGGGTTTTCCTTTTTTCCCCCCCTTAACATCTCTATCTCTTAGTCCTTTTCATAACCCTCAATAAAACTTAAACGGTAAAAATTTGAGTATTAAAATTTCTGTTTCATACATTTTATTTGGATCCTTTAATCATGTTCACATGAATAAATCTTTACCAATTCTTTTCAGTTGGTTTCATCATAATAATAATATTTTTTCTGGTTTGTTAAATACACATTCATTATTCTTCCCACAATCTTTCCCTCTGTCCAATCCCATTCCCAAGGTGTTTTCTCTAGACTTGATACCAAAAGGAATTCAGAGCCTGTTTATCTGGACAAGACCTTAAGGATATTCAGTAATTTTTAGTATTCCATCACTTATGTTGTGACAATTTCAGACCCTTTCAAAGCCATCAGGTTGGTAGAAATTACAGCATCAATTTGGCTTTTATAGAAAAGAAATGTATTATTGAAACTGGCACCAGTAATTACCTAACAGGGAAGTGGGGCATTAATTGTGGGACATTTCCCAGGCTGGCCCATGGCAAAGGGGTGAAATTCCCCCAGCAGTGCAAGGGCTGCAGTTCTGAGGCCTCCACAGCAAAAAAATCAGAGCTAAATTGTCAAGGCTGTGCTGATTCCTAAACAGGGCCATCAGAACTGCCTGGAAATGGCTTTAACTCTGCTTTTCTGGGAGAACAGCCTTTGACTCTGCTTTTCCAGAAGAACCTTCAACTCTGCTCTTCCAAGAGAACAACCTTTGACTCTGCTTTTCCAGAAGAACTTTTAACTCTGCTTTTCCAGAAGAACAACCTTTGACTCTGCTTTTCCAGAATTTTTAACTCAGCTTTTCCAGGAGAACAACCTTTAACTCTACTTTTCCAGAAGAACCTTTGACTCTGCTTTTCCAGAACAACCTCTAACTCTGCTTTTCCAGAAGAACCTATGACTCTGCTTTTCCAGGAGAACAACCTCTAACTCTGCTTTTCCAGAAGAATCTTTGACTCTGCTTTTCCAGAACAACCTCTAACTCTGCTTTTCCAGAAGAACCTTTAACTCTGCTTTTCTGGAACAACCTTTAACTCTGCTTTTCCAGAGCCTTTGACTCTGCTTTTCCAGGTGAACAACCTGGCCATTGTTCCTGAGGCAGGACAAGGCACCTGAGCTGGGGCTGCAGGGAGCAGGCAGGGGATTGGGAAGGATGAGGCAGATTTCTCCTTTATTTCCCATTTTCCTACTTCTCCCCTGGGATCCACGAGAGGCTGTTTGTACAGGTGCAAAAAGGACATTTCAAAGGCTGAAGGAAGGTCCTGTTTCCCTTTCCACTCCACAATAAAGCAGCTGGGCAGCATTGTTGGTTTGCAGGGGAAGTTTTGGGGTGGATTCCCCCTGGTTTGTGCCTGGTGCAGCTGGAATGACCCTTGGGAAAGCTGGGAGAGTTCCCTGACCCACAGCCCTGCACTGCAGTGTTCCAGTGGCCCTGGAACAAAGCTCTTCTTGGGGGATGAAGGCACCAAAGTGATAAAACAATGGGAGCAAGAAATGACCAGGAGGGAAGAGATGGCAGCAGAGGGTTTTCAAGTGAGGAATTCACGAAACCATCAACCCAGGAGTGTTTGTGCCACTGTTTGAGTTGCTACATGTGCATTGTATATCCAGCCAAGGTCCTCCCTCCCAGTTCCGTGCCTTGGACTGGAATTCCTGAAATCTTGAGTTGGTAGAGGATAAAACACCTGAAGAGTTTTGAGTTGTTGAGAAGGAGAGGTTTGCATCTCTCTGTGACACTACAGAAGGGCTGGGGAGGGTCATGAGCTGGCTCTGTGTTAGAGGAAAATCCCGTGTGGTTTGGGAAATGTGTGCTTGGTGTTCAGAGGCTCAGGAGGCCTCTCATACCCTGAAAAAAGCAGATGTGAGCTCACAGACACCCCAGAAATGGCTGTGAGCAGATTGAAGGAGAACTTTGGGCGAGTCAGTCACTCCTCACACACGTTCACAGCTGCTCTGCAAAGCAGTAGTGTGGGAACCCAGGGCATTCCTGTGGCTGCCCTGGGTGATTCCAGACCCTGGCAGGGGCTCAGAGACCTTGGCACAGAGACAAAAACACCTGTGCCTTTGATTTTAGCCCATGGAAACAACTCCCAGCTTTGTGTGAGGAGTTACAAGCCACAAGGGTTTGAGTAGAATGAGAGTGAATTTGTCACAGGGTGAAAATGGAGAATTTTGGGGATTTAGAATGGGGGTTCAAGAGGAAAGATGGAGGAATCTGGGCGTGTCATGTCCTTCTTCTTCTTCTTCTTCTTCTTGTGCTCCATCCTCTGCTGTGATGGTGGCACTTCTGGATTGGTTTAGAGTAGAGACAGACTGTCTAACATAGGTGATAGGTAATGGAAAATTATTGTAAATAAAGCACATGTAGTTTTTAGTATAAAAAGCCAACAGCACCCCAAGGGCAGGGACTGTGCCACAACCTGACCTGCTGGACAGATCTCAGCAGGTCAGAGAAGGAATGGAATAGATCAGAGAAAATAAACACCTTGAAAAGCAGAACCGACCAATCTCGACTTCTGCTTTGGTCACAGGGCTGGGAAAAAGAGACTTTCTGACACCCCAGGGTCATCCCAACCACAGAAACCTGAGACAGCAGCTCTGGTGTCTCTGTTTTCTGGTGAACATTTCCCTTTCCCAGCTTCTCTTTCCCTCACTCCACTGCAGGCTCTCTATCAGAATTTGTGCCCCCACAGTCTCCACATGAGTGCCGTGGCCATTCCCTGCAATGTGTGGCAGTACAGTGAGCCATGGAGATGGCATCCATGGCCAGCTGGGACTGAGGTCTGGCATCCTGAGGGGAAATGGCCTTTAGAAGGTGTCAGGGAAGATTTTGTACAGGCTGCAGTTTTGAAGTGCTGGGAAAAAGATTTCAAAATTGCTTCTTATGATTTCCAGCTTAATTTTTAGATTTCAGGAAAAGAGCCTTTGCTTTTTACACCAGTAGCACATCATGGAAAGCAATTTCTTGAGTACTTTTTGGGGGTTGATTTGTTTGATTTTAATTTGGTTACAAGCAACTTGTTTTCTGTCTCCACTTTTCAGTGTGCAGGTGAAGAGAGAAAAGAGGAAATGTTCCCATTCCCCAGACACATCTCTGTGAGGCTGTGTTGCTCTTTCTGCTGGATTTATTGGTTTGGGAGTGTGGCAGGGCTTCTTCCCATGGATCCAAGCACACAGATGGCACAACCTGGGCTGCTCCTGTCACTAAAATCACCTTTCATTTAGGGAACACCTGAATGTTTGTTTGAAGACCACAAAGCTGGGTGGAGGCTCTGAGTCTGCAGATTTGGCTGCAGGAGGAGGAGGAGTTGTTTTGGCAGCTCCTGCACAGCCAGGAGGGAAAAAGGCCCGGCCAGAGGCAGGTGCAGGTCCCTTTGGGGGCTGTTTCCTCCAGGTGTGTGGTGTGGAAGAGCTGGGGGTGAGCCAAGGGGAAGGGAGGAGTTATTCCTGACAGAAGTGCAGCTGCTGAGTAAAACAGGAGGCAGCCACTGAGCTCAGAGGAGCAGAAAAAAAGCCCAACCAAAAACCTCCTGCAGATTTCATTTGGGCTGGACAAGAGTGTCCAGATCTGGAGCTGCCACCCCTCTCTCGTGACCCAAATCAGCCCTCGGGAGCTCCTCACCCCTGGAGCAGCTGGGGGCGGGGAAGGAAAAGGATGCAGCAAGGGTTAATCCGGGATTTGCAGGTCCCCGGGGAAAAACTCGGGGAATTTGGGGCTCCTCCAGCGCCTCCTTCTGGGAATTCGGGAGGGCAGAGAGAGCAGAAACTCCTTCCCTGGACTTCGGGAGGGGAACAGCTCCTGCAGGAGGTGCAGGGTGTCAGGAGAGCATCAGAGACAGCCCCAGGGCAAACCTGGAGCATCTCTGCGGCCTTGGGGAGGGGTGGGATGTGGCAGAGGGGGATTTGGCCTTTTCCAGTGGCAGAGGAGGGGAAGCTCCCTTGGAGCCCTTGGCAGTGCCCTGTGCTTTTTCCAAACGCAGTGGTGGGACCCAGGGACTTGTGAATGTTCTGGGGAGGAGGAGCAGGGGCTGTGTGAGCGCTGCTGTCAGGAGGAGCCCAGGGACAGCATTTACTCCACCTGCCTGCCCCCTCCTCCCTCTGCAAAGCTGCTGCTGCTTCTGCAGCAGGTCCAGCTCCTGGCAAAGGTTCAACGCTGCACCAGCCTGGGAGGGGAGAGGAGAAGAGAGGAGGAGAGTTCCGCAGAAAGGAGGAGCTCCAGGCCACCTTTGGCCAGCAGCAGAACTGCTGCAAGCCAGGCACGGGCTGCAAAGAGCCCGTTTGCCTTTTCCATCAGCAATTCCTGCTGTGCCCCAACTTCCAGAGGGTTAAACAGGCTTTTAGCACCTCCAGGCATCACCCTGAGAGCTGCAGTTTGTGTTTTGTACCACATCAAACTCACCCCAATGAGCCAAAAATGCTGCAGCAGAGGATTGGGATGTCCATGGCAGCACAACAGATTCATCCCAGGGAAGGTGGTTTGGTTTTTAATGAGGCCAGATAAAATCGGATGAGGAGGGGGGAAAAGGCCATTTACACCCCAAATCAAGAACAGTCAGGAGGAAGGTGTTAAATAAGGAGTAGAGAGGTAGGATGGGAACAGATGGAAACCCCCAGGTTTGTAGCAGCCTTGGAGCTCTTCTCCCTCACTCCTGCCACCTTTCCCAAGCCCTGGCACAGGGCAGAGCCTGTGGGCACCAAGTCCAGGCTGCGGGAACCGGGCCCAGTCCTGCAGCAGGGGTGGGAGGAGCCCAGTTCCCCTCTGTGGGATCGTGTTCCCCACTGTGGGATCAGATTCCCCACTGAGGGATTGGGGTCTCCACTGTGGGATTGGGTTCCCCAGTGTGGGATTGGGGTCTCCACTGTGGGACTGGGGTCTCCACTGTGGGATTGGGGTCTCCACTGTGGGATTGTGTTCCCCATTTTGGGATTGGGTTCCCCATTGTGGGATTGGGTTCCCCATTGTGGGATTGGGTTCCCCACTGTGGGACTGGGGTCTCCACTGTGGGACTGGGGTCTCCACTGTGGGATTGGGGTCTCCACTGTGGGATTGGGGTCTCCTTTGAGGGATTGGGTTCCCCTCTGTGGGACTGGGTTCCCCTCTGTGGGATTGGGTTCCCCACTGTGGGATTGGGGTCTCCACTGTGG
>JAWWLS010000092.1:4178303-4197067 GCA_035040975.1 Myioborus melanocephalus
GTCTATGAGCCCCTTGCCAGGATCTGGAATCACCCAGGGCAGCCAGAGGAATGTCCTGGGTCCCAACATCCTCCCATTTTAATCTCCTTTCTCTCCCCCAGCTCTGGAATAACTATTTCCACTTGGCAGTGGCCTTCCTCACTCACGAGTCCCTGCAGCTGGAGAACTTCTCCCAGGCCAAACGCAACAAAATCATCAAGAAGTGAGTTCCCATCTCAGGCCCTTTTGCTGTCAGGAGGCTCCGTTTGGGCTGTTCAGACACCCCCAGGGTGGGAGGAGGTGCTGTGGAAATGCTGATCAGGGCACTGGGACAAAGGGGTGACCAGGACAAGATGTCAGGGCTGTAAATTAGGGCTGCTTGAAGTTTGGTCAGGCAGATCTTGAACAGTTGCAGCACCTTGCCAGGGGTCTCTCCACTGGAAGGTCTGTAATGCAGGGTTGGCATGATTCCCAAAATTCCCTTATGCAATTCCTCAGCCTTTTTGGAAGGTGGGTCAGAGGAATCCTAAAAGCCCTCCATCTTTTTAGTCCCCCACCTTTTACTTTTCTTCATTTCAGAGCCATTCATAGCCTCAAACCAGCAATTTTTAGTCACTGAGCAGCTTTTACCTCTTCATTCCCTTGGAATTGGGTGCCTGGATATCTGTGAGCATCTTGACACAGACTTTTGTTAGGATTTGTGGCCTTTTTTCTGCAGAAGTGGCTTGAAGAAGCCTGATAATGACATCTTTCTGCATTACCTTGATGTCAGAGGTTAAAGCTGTAGGAAAAAACATAAACCCAACCAGAGTGGGGTGGAATTGCAGGAGGCAGAAGGGCTGCAGCTTTCAGGAATCTGAATTCCCAGGAATTCTGCTCTCAGCAATCTGCAGTGCCCTGTCAGAGTGAGCTGTGGCCATTTGTGGCTCTGCCATTCCCTTCTCCAGCAGCATTCCCAGGGTCATTGCAGTGCTTGGGCCTTTCTCATCTCTCCTTTCAATGCTTTCTCCAGGTATGGGGACATGAGGAAAGAAATTGGCTTCAAAATCAGGGATATGTGGTATAACCTGGGTGAGTTCCAGCTAAAAAATTATCTTTGTTCTAGATCTCAAGCTGCCTTTCAAATCCTTTATTTCCTTATAAAAGCTGCACGTGTTTAATGTGAGAAATGCACTTACAGCTCAGCTGTTTCAGCACACAAAAACCTCTTTTTTTTCTGTGAATAACTTGGAAAAGCTGATTTTCTCCTCACATCAGCTGCTGAGATAATTTCTTAGATTCCCTCCAAAGGATGTTCTGCCATGTAAAGGATGAGTGGGATTTTTCAGAGAGCCTTCTTTTGTGATTTACAATTCAGCTCAATTATTTCCTTGGGCTATTACTGAATTTTGGAGCTGTAACCTGGTAATTTTTAAGTAACATCCACATAAAATCCACATTCTGAGCAGTGGTTGTTGTGTGAATAATGTGCTTAAACATTGGGAAATCCAAGTCCTGCCACTGGATGTATTTGACTCCAAATTTCTTGCAGGTCCCCACAAAATAAAATTCATCCCAGCCATGGTGGGGCCAATCCTGGAGGTGACCCTGGTCCCAGAGCCTGAGCTGAGGAAAGCAACAATTCCCATTTTTTTTGACATGATGCAGTGTGAGTTCAACTTCAGTGGGAATGGAAACTTCCACATGGTAAGGGATGCCATATATACCCATATATATAATAATAAAATATATAGAGGTATTAAATGCAATATAATATGAAATACATCTATTATAATGAAATAATTATATAATAATATGTATCATAATGAAGTATAGATAGTGAATTTAGTATGAAATATATATACAATATGTAAAAAGACACAATAATTTAATATATAATATTATATGTACAGTATTATGCACAATATAGTTGTATATTCGTTATATAATAATGAAATAAATATATAATAATGAAATATATATAATAACGAATATAATATGAAATATATACAATATGTAAGAAGACACAATATTGTAATATATAATATTATATATTCAGTATTATGCACAATGGAATTGTACATTCATTATATAATAATGAAATAAGTATATAATATATATAGTAATGAAATATATAATAATGAATATAATATGAAATATACATAAAATATGTAAAAATACACACTATTTTAATATATAATATTATATATAGTATTATGCACAATGTAATTGTATATTCATCATATAACAATGAAATAATCATATAATATATATAATAATGAAATATATATAATAATGAATATCCTATGAAATATATATATATACAATATGTAAAAAGACACAATATTTGAATATATAGTATTATATATACTGTATAATACACAATGTAATTGTATATTCATTATATATGACTATAAAATAACTTGTATATAAAATTATATATATATAAATACACTATAATACATCTATTTGCAGTACATACACAATACTGATATCTTCACTACAGATGGTCCATATTGTCTCTAGGGCAAAAGAAAAATTGAAAAATTAAACAAAACAAAAAGATCCCCACCCAAAATTGGCCCAAGCCCTTGGGAAGTCCCTGTGGTTTGTAGGGTTCAGGAGTTTCCAGTTCTGTCCTGCCTGAGCCTTTCCATGGCTTTGGTAATCCCTGAATTCCCCTTTTTGCACCTTTCCCTGCATTTGCAGAGCTGTCAGTGCTCACCTGTGAACTGAGGGTGTTTGCAGACCCTGAGAGGGTCTGAGCTGTCACTGTAGCTGCATTTGCAGAGGTGTCAGTGCTCACCTGAACTGGGGGTGTTTGCAGACCCTCAGAGGGTCTGAGCTGTCACTGTAGCTGCATTTGCAGAGCTGTCAGTGCTCACCTGAACTGAGGGTGTTTGCAGACCCTCAGAGGGTCTGAGCTGTCACTGTAGCTGTTCTTTTACCTTTCCAGCAGCAGCAGTGCCCCCCGCGGCCCTTTGGCAGTGTGTGCTGCAGAGAGCTGCGGGCACTCAGAGGTCAGGGTAACCGGTGTGTAACTGCACCAGGGCCCTGCGGGGTCACACAGGGAGCACTTGCCTTTCCGGGCATTTTTGTCCCTTTATTCTGCCTCAGCCCTGGGGACTGACCAGGGGACTGACCATTAGCAGTGTTGGACTGACCATTAGCAGTGTTGGACTGACCATTAGCAGTGTTGGACTGACCATTAGCGGTGTTGGACTGACCATTAGCAGTGTTGGACTGACCATTAGCGGTGTTGGACTGACCATTAGCGGTGTTGGACTGACCATTAGCGGTGTTGGACTGACCATTAGCAGTGTGTAACTGCACCAGGGCACTTGTGGCTGTGGGGGTCACACAGGGAGCACTTGCCTTTCCTGGCATTTTTGTCCCTTTATTCTGCCTCAGCCCTGGGGACACCCTGACCCTGCAGTGCCAGCGTGTCCTGGGGGGCTCAGAGCCCCCAGGCTGTCCTGGGGCCAGCCCTGCTCCTCACAGCTGCTCTGGCTTTGTCTCTCCAGTTTGAGAACGAGCTGATCACCAGGCTGGACCAGGAGGTGGAGGGGGGCCGAGGGGATGAGCAGTACAAGGTACTGCTGGAGAAACTGTGAGTTTTATATTTTTTATATTATAAACATTATATTTATTTTATTTTATATATTATATTTTTTATTACTTTATATTATATTTATCATTTAATTAAAAACAATAGATTATTTTCATAACTAATGAATACATTAATCTTATTTATTATATTACATTTATTATTTTATATTTTATATTATTTTATATATCATCTATAATTTTATTATTTTCTATTCTATATATTATTTATATATTATATATTTTTACATCTTATGTAAAATGTAAAAATATATAATATATAAATAATATATGCAATAGAAAAATAATAAAATTATACCGAATAAAAAAATTTATATATTATAAATTATATATTTTATATTATGTATTATAAAAATTATATAGAATATTTTCTATAATAATAAAATAATAATTATAAAATAATAAAATTATATCGAATAAAAAATTATATATTACGTATTATATATTATATAAAAATTATATAGAATATTTTCTATTCTATATAGTATATATAAATTATATAAAGAATAGAAAATAATATAAAAATATATAAAAATATAATATATAATATAAAAGAATTTTTATATTATTTTATATTATATATTATATTTTATATTATTTTCTATATATATTATCTCTATATTACATAATTTATTATTTTATATTATGTATTTTTATGTTCATAGCTTATATATTATTTATATATTATATTTTTATATTATGTTATTTTAGATATTATTCATATTTTATATTTTTACATTATTTTATATTTCATATATTATTTACATATGTTTTATATTAATTTATATTATATATATTAGTTAAATATTATATATTTTTTCACACTTTATTGGGCTGCTTTCCTAATGCAAAGAAGCCCTAATTCATTAATTATTCCATGAGCAGGATGCTGCTGCAGCTGCAGTGACCTTAGTGCTGTGCAGGTGTTCTGGGGCTGATTGCCCAAAGCTCAGGGGTTTATTATTATTTATTATTTATTTATTATTTATTGTGCCCTTTAACTGCCCTAAACTGGAGATGCAATTCAGAGTCAGCTGCCAAACTGGGGAGGGGGCTGCAAGTGGAAATAATCGGGTAATTTTTGAAAATTATTGAGTAATGAATCTGGCCTACATTTTTTAAGATTGCTGTAAGAGTATTCCATGTAATCATGGAATTACACTTTATTAGAATTAGACTCATCTAATTCTAATAAACAATTCTAGAGACAAGAAATGTATGAAATGTTTATTTTAATCTAATGTGCTTTAGTATATTTCTGAGACAGATTGCTGTATGGCCATGTGCTGACTGCATTTCCTGGGTGTGAATCCAGAGTAGTGGTGAGCAAGCAATTAAATCAAGGTACAGGACAGATACTTAGTTCAAAGCATTCAAAGGCTCAAAGTTAAAGCAAAATTAGAGCTTTTAGCAGCAAAAACTCATTTTTTTTGACCAGCAAGTGCTGTCCTGTCCTGTCCTGCCTGAGCTGTCTGTCTCAGGTGTGGGTGTCCAGCACTGAGTGTCCATCCAGGGAAATTGGGTAATTCCCACTGAAACGTGGGCAATTCCCACCACAATCCCATTTCCCAGTGCTGGGAGGCCCAGCTGAGTGTCCATCCAGGGAAATTGGGTAATTCCCACTGAAATGTGGGTAATTCCCACCACAATCCCATTTCCCAGTGCTGGGAGGCCCGGCTGAGTGTCCTGGTGTCCTGCAGGCTGCTGGAGCACTGCAGGAAGCACAAGTACCTGGCAGCCCCAGGAGAGGTGTTTGCCCTGCTGGTCAGCAGCCTCCTGGAGAACCTGCTGGACTACAGGACCATCATGCACGATGAGAGCAAGGAGAACCGCATGAGCTGCACTGTCAACGTGCTGGTACAGCTGGGGACAGGGCCTGGGACCCTGCCTGGGCTGGGGACAGGGCCTGGGACCCTGCCTGGGCTGGGGACATGGCCTGGGACCCTCCCTGGGCTGGGGACATGGCCTGGGACACCTCCCTGGGCTGGGGATACCTCCCTGGGATGGGGACACCTCCCTGGGCTGGGGACACCTCCCTGGGCTGGGGACACCTCCCTGGGCTGGGGACATGGCCCTGGGACCCTCCCTGGGCTGGGGACAGGGCCCTGGGAACCTCCCTGGGCTGGGGATGTGGCCCTGGGACACCTCCCTGGGCTGGGGACAGGTTCCCTGAGCTAGAGACACCTGTCCTGGGCTGGAGACACCTCCCTGCGCTGGGGACATGGCCCTGGGACCCCTCCCTGGGCTGGGGACCAGTCCTTGGGACACCTGCCCTGGGCTGTGGGCCTCTCCCCTGGGCTTTGGGAACCTCAGCTGGGCTGGGGACAGGTTCCCTGAGCTGGAGACACCTGCCCTGGGCTGGAGACACCTCCCTGGGCTGGAGACACCTGCCCTGGGGACACCTCCCCTGGCCTGGGGACACTTTCCCTGGGCTGGGGCCGTGTTCCCTGGGATACATTCCCTGGACTAGGGACACCTCCCATGGGCAAGGGACTCATCACCTGGGCTGGGGACCCCTCCCTGGGTTTTGGGCACCTCCCCTGGGCTTTTCCAGACCCCCTTGGAATTATTTTTGATCTGGAGGAGGATTTTAATGGAATCCTTGTGCCATTTTTGGTTAATGGTGTGCTCAAGTCAGGCTCTGGAGCTGTACTCACAGAAAGATGGACAGTCCAGTCAGGTCCTTGGCTGATCCTCCCAATCTGGAGCCCTGGGACACAGGCAGAGGAGGTGCCTGGCTGATGGCTGGGATCCCTGTTCCCTGCACAGAGCCTGTATCACTTCAGACAAGTGATTTCTCTGATCTGTCCCTTTTTGGAGGTGCTGCTGCCCCTCTGGTATGAAGGGATGGTCCCAGGGCTGAGCAGCCAAAACAGCAGCAAATATCCCTGAAATGCCTCAAACTGCTGCTCAGGTCACTTGTCTGGAGGTGATTCTGCAAATCTGGGCTGCTCTGCATTGCCAGTGTTTGACTTTTTCTCTTGTTGACAGAATTTCTACAAGGAGAAGAAGAGAGAGGACATTTACATCAGGTAGGCTGTGTCCTGAACAAGCCTTTGTGCCCCTGGAGCTCTCTTGGACACAGGAGTCCTTCACACCAAGGAATTGTTTTGCTTTGGCCAGGTATCTGTACAAGCTCAGGGACCTGCACACAGACTGTGAGAACTTCACAGAGGCTGCCTACACCCTGCTCCTGCACGCTGAGCTGCTCCAGGTATCCCAGGGCTTGGGGTTTGGTGAGGCACAAACAGCTCAGAATCACTAAAACACTTTTTTTTCTGCTTTTAATGGGACCTGGAATCATGTAGGGACCAGTGGTCATTGGGGGGCTTCACAATCTTGCAGATTCCACAGCAAAACAGTTATAACTATGATATATATAAAATTATATATATATATATAATGATACCATGAGATATAAATAATAATACATTTTATAAATATATAATGATTGTATATTATAAGATATATAAAATGAGTGATATAATTAAATAATAATGATAAAAGAAAAATCATTATTAGCATCATTATGTTGTATCCTCCTGCTGCAGTGAGCTGGGAGAGAATGTCTCAGGTTGTATCCCTGCCAAACTTCCTTTGCCTCCATGAGGGGTTTGTTTTGAGTCACCCTGTAAGGATTGCTCTGGAAGTGTTCCAGTTGTTTCACCTTTACTTTTTTTTCCTGTCCCAGTGGTCAGAGAAGCCCTGTGCCCCTCACCTGCTGCAGAGGGACTCCTTCTGTGTGTACTCCCAGCAGGAGCTCAAGGAGAAACTCTACCAGGAGATCATCTCCTTCTTTGACAGGGGCAAGGTGAGTGCTCACCCTGGTCCTGCAGCAAACCCTGCCTTGGCAGACTCACTTTGGTGTGGATTTAGGATTTCCTTACTGGTCAGTTCTTGGCTCAGTGGTTGGGGCAGGCTGGGGTTGGTGAAAAGGGGAAAAGCAGATGTAGTTCACACCAGGCTGGGCTTTTGACAGGGATCCCAACACTGCCATCAGCAGGGCACCTGCTCGTCTGGAGACATTTAAATCCTATTTCTATGTGCCAAAGAGTGTCTGGAAGGTGCAGCTGTTCAAGGCTGTGGGTAGATGGGAACAGGGCAGGTGTTTTCCTTCCTTTCCCTGGGGGGGGCTCCTGTCAGGAGCTTCTGGGCTTGCAGGGAGAGGCTTCCCTGGCTGGCACTGCCCCTGGAGCTGCACCTTGGAGAGAGGGTTCTGCCAGGCTGAATGGCTTCCAGCTGAAATAAGGGAATTCAGATGGGATCCTGGGGAGGGGTTCCTCCCTGTGAAGGGCTGGGATGGAATTCCCAGGGAGCTGTGGCTGCCCCTGGATCCCTGGCAGTGCCCAAGGCCAGGCTGGAGCACCCTGGGACAGTGGGAGGTGTCCCTGCCATGGCAGGGCTGGCACTGGGCTTTGAGGTCCCTTTCCACCCAAATTCCATAATCCCATGATGAGACAATCCCCAGGAGCCCCTGTCCAAGTGCTGCTGGAGGAGGAGACCCCCTGGGCTTCTCTCTCTGCTGTTCAGACCGGTCCTTCCTCCTCCCAGTGTGTCCTGTCAGGATCTCAGTGGAGACCTGGCTTTGTAAATCACTCTCAGATCTCCAAATCACAAGATCTGTATGACTGTAATAATCCCTGCAAAAAAAACCAAAAAGCACAGCAGAGTCTGAGGGAAACCTGGCAAAGCATGAAAGTAGTGCCTGAATTAAAATCAGCTGCATTTTCGTTTACCTGTCTGTGCTAATGAAGGCTTTTAACTGAGTCTTTCATGTTGCTTGTGCTCTTCCTCCCCCTCCTGGCTGTGCTCACCCTCGGTGGAGATGTGGGAAAAAGCCATTCAGCTGAGCAAGGAGCTGGCTGACATGTATGAGAACAAGGTCTTTGACTACGAGGGACTTGGCAATCTCCTGGTGAGGCTTTTCCCCTCCATATCCAGCAGGCTGCTGGCTGCCTCAGTTAATACTGTGCAAGCAGGATAAGCCTAAAATAAATGTATGTTAAAGGCAAACAAACCAACTTAACCCCATGGCTTTGTAAAGGTTAGTAGCAGAATAAATATTTTCATAGTGTCTTTTTACCTCCTAATTAGCATGACAATGCTGTGTGCAGATGTTTAGAATTCTTGGTCTTAACCAAATGAAGTAACAACCAGGGTTATTTTCAGGCTCCATCAATCTCATCACCTTGTTATTTCTGTGGTAAAAGTGCTGGGCATGAACACAGAGCTAGAGAATCCTCTTGGCTCAGAATTCTGCTTTTTAGTGGTTAAGGATGGAACCAGATGGTCTTTATGTTCCTTCACAGCAGAATCATCTGCCCAGTTTTATTTCTGCCAGTTCTCTGACATTTGTCACCATTTGTGTCTTCTCCCTTTCAGAATATATTTGTATTTCATTTGTTTTCCCACAGTGAAGGATTTCAAATCTCCTTTTGGAATCCTAAAGCCATGGCATTGTTCTCATGTCTGCAGAGCAGGAAATGAAATTGGTTCTGGCCCAGACAAAGCAAATATTTAATCAAGTAAATGGATGAGGATGAGAGACTGCATCAAAAAGCAGTTGTGAAGTGTGTTCTGAGGGCAGAGCTCAGAGATCAGGAATTGTCCCTGGGAATGTGTGCTGGAGCATTCCAAGGTGAAAGTGTGGTGTTGTTTTCTTTTCCAGAAAAAAAGAGCTACTTTTTATGAGAACATCATGAAGGCCATGAGACCTCAGCCCGAGTACTTTGCTGTTGGCTACTATGGACAGGGATTTCCCTCTTTCCTCAGGGTAAGGATCTTCCCCCCTCAACTTCTGCCCTGCTGGAGACCCTGAAAGTCACAACTTCTGCAGAGCTCCCACGAAAATTTGGTGCCAAACTGCTTTTCCTTTTGATGGCACCAACAGATCTGAATCCCAGGAGTGTTTCAGAGCATTTCAGTGCCTAAAAGAGTCAAGTCAGAGATGAAATTTTGGGTGTTACCAGCTCTAGTGGAGTCTGGGTGTTACAATAGGTTTTTTAGATGACTGAGAAGTTCTTCTATGGATTTAAGCAGAATTTACCTTTTGTGTTTGTGCTCCCTCTGAAGTGTGATTGTTGCTGTTAGGAAATGTTCAGCCTGTAGAGAATTTATCCCATTGCTTTTCAGCCTCAATCAGCCAAATTTTCAGGACAGGGATTATTTCAGTGGTCAGGGAGAGTTTATCCCACACAGAAGAATTCAAGTGCAAAGGTGCTTCTTATTCCAGCTGCTGAGCATGCTGGATCTTTGTGGAGGACAGGAATGACTCAGATCCAGGGTCAGCAAGGCTGAAAATATTCCTGTTACTTCAAATTCAGGTCCATTTTACCTTCTCAGACTGGAGCTGTTTGAAGCTCTGGTCTTCAGTGGAAGCCAAGCTCAAAAAAGGAGAAAAATGTTGAGTTAGAACTGTGTGAGGAGATGGCATGGAGGGCTTTCAGCTCCAGGCCATGTTTTGGAATCCATCCCTTCCTGAACCCACTGCCAGGTGACAATGACTGCCCAAGGTCTGGTGCTGGGTGTGGACCAGACCTGCCAGGGCTGACATTGTGAGTGGTGGTGAATGGGGGCTGAGGTGAAACTCCACCTGTGCCCAGGGATGTCCCTCAGGGAACTCACAGCAGGGCTGGCAGGTCCCTGCAGTTAGGGGTTTCCTGGTGCATTTATTCTGTTACAAAAATCAGCTCCTGGCTGAGATTCCTGTGCTGGAGCTGGGAGTGCTGGGAGGTGTGAGAGCCCAGTGACTCTGGGCTGTGTTTGTGTGGACAGCCCCACCTGGGTGAGGGTGTCCTGCTCATTGAAGGCAGCTTTAAGAGCTCCTTTCCAGCCCTCTTTGCTGATTCTCTGCGCAGAAATGGATTTTTTAGACAAATCTGAGGTTCCCCTTGCCAGGCCTGGCTCCCAGGAGCTGCTGTGCCCTCATTCCAGCCCATGTTCCTTCTCTCACCTCTTCTGTCCAGCTGGGATCAACCCTTCCCATAAACCAGCTCGGGGGGGGTTGGGAAGCTCTGTCCCTCTGCTTTGCTGAATTTTAATTCCCTTTTTCTTCTCCCACCCCCAGAACAAGATCTTCATCTACCGTGGCAAGGAGTACGAGCGCAGGGAGGATTTCAACCTGAAGCTGCTGACCCAGTTCCCCAGTGCTGAGAAGATGACCAGCACAGCCCCTCCAGCAGAGGAGATCAAGACTTCCCCCAAACAGTGTATCTTTTGGGTTTGGGGCATCTTGGCACACCCAGAGCTCCCTGCTCCCTACAGCAGCACAGCTGGTGAACATCAGTGATGGGAACTGAGGGGGTTATTGCTCCTGGGGGATGTGGGGGCAGGCACTGGGCTTGAAAATGTGAAAATGGGGCTATTCAGAGCTGTAAGGGTGGATTTAAGGCTGTCAGAGTTATACAAGTTGCTGTCAGGGTGAGGAGCAGACTGCAGGGAGGGTTTCCTGTGTTCTCACTCAGGGGGTGCTGGCTGCTCTGGCCAGGGTGGGAACAGTTGGGTATTTCTGGGTGAAAGATGGGAAATGCAGGATGTGAAAAGTGAAGGGTACTCCCTGCTTCCTTGCAGTCCATTAGCATTTATGAAGTGCTGGGGTTTGTGTGTTTTTCCCCTTTGTAAGAAGTGTGAAGTGATCATGTCACTAAAAGTTGTTGGGTGCAGAGCCCTTACTATTTTTAATTCTTATTTTTCCCCTTGCTGGTGGGACTCCAGGCTGTGTCCCAAGCTCCCCACCAGGCTTAAGATCCTCTGAATTGGGAGTGTGAGCCAGTGGAGATGCTCCAGATTGCTGCCAATGGCTTCAGTCAGTGGCTCCTGGAGGATGCACACCAGGAAAACCAAATCCTGGGCTGCCAGCCTGTGCTCACCAGGCCAGGCTGCAGGATCTGAAGGTCCATTTTGGCCCTCAGACCCTGTGCACAGAGGCCCAGCCCAGGCAGTGACAGCAGATGCTTCCTGTGCAATCCTCCTGCCAAGCACTGAATCCACAGAGGAAATTAGAATCCATTCAAGATCAAAGTTGGTATCAAAAATGCCTCTTCTGTTGCTGCTTTGTTTCAGCTGCTTCCTCTGCATCTGTTTGTGTTTGTTGTGATGTTCCTGGCTCGGGATGAGCCCGAGCTGCAGAGTTTGGAGGCAGATCTGAGCCATCCCCAGGGTTTGGGGGTGTTGGGTTCCGGGGCTCTGGCACAGCTCTGGGATGGAGGGAGCAGCTGCAGGGCTTGGATGTGGGACAGGATCTCTGCACTCCCACAAACCCCTCCTGACACGAGGAGTGCCCAGATCTCTGTTGTCTTAGGCAGACCTTGCTGCTCCTGGGCTTGGTTTTGCTTTCAGGCTCCTTTAACCTCCTTTGCCTCTGGCTCTTTTTTGTTTCTTTAGTCTGTTTTTGCTCTTTTACGACAAAACACCTCCTTCTTCTTTTGGTAGGGATGTGCTGGGGCCACCAGGTGAGCTGTGCTGAGCCTCAGGGTTCCCTGCAGCCCAGAGCAGCCCAGTGCCAGCAGCTGAGCCCAGGGAGCTGAGCCCAGGGAGCTGAGCAGGGCAGCAGCCCAGGGAGCTGAGCCCAGGGGGCTGAGCAGGGCACCAGCCCGGGTAGCTGGGCAGGGCACCAGCCCAGGGAGCTGAGCAGGGCACCAGCTCAGGGCTCTGCTGGGTCACACAGCTCACCAGCTGGGCTCAGAGCCTCAGCTAGGCTGGCTCTGTGCTTCTGGGCTCAGCTCTGCCTGCTGCCTCCACACACAGGCAGGGTGACTTTGCCTCTCAGAATGCCCTTCAGAGCTGCCTCTGGGAATGAGAGGATGTGTGGGGCTGCCTTAACCCCCCACTGAAGCACGGCTGAAATAGGGGTCTGCTCCAGCCAGGTCTCATGAGCTCTTGGGGATCTATTTCACACCCAGGACAGCTCAGCTACCTCAGAAGGCATAAAATCAGCAGCATGGCTTCTGTGGCAGTGTTGGAAACAAAAAGGTTTTCATAAAAGGCAAAATTACAAAACTCTTTACAGAGAAAAACCGAGCCAGGTATAAAGGGTCCTTGCCCCTGGTAAAACACCTCACAAAAGTGATTTGTTTCTTTGTTCTCTTCTTTTTCTAGTGAATTGCTTAGGTGGGACTTTTTGCTCTTTTCCAATTAGCTGTCCTTAAGTTTGAGGTGAAGTCCCCCAGGTCCTATGAAATGTCTTTTTGGCTAATTGAGAAGAGAAGCTTTTAGGCTTATTTCCTTTTTAAAGGAACAAAAGATGATTTTGTCACTCTGTCAACAAGGAGCACATTCCTATACACTGCCACTTCAGACAGCAGGGGATTCACAGAAGCCATCTCCTCATGGGGCCAGGTTGGCTAAGCCTTGCTTTTCCAGCCAGCTTTTTGCTCCTGTAAAGCCCCAGTCCTTAGAGCAGGATTTTGGAGGAACATGGTAGGCTGTTGTGCTTGGGGATACAATTCCTAAGATCTCTTTAATGTCTGTCATTATTCCCAGGTACAAAAGCTGAGTGTGAAGCCATTCCTTTGCTCAGTTGGCTTCATGAGTCTAAAAGGTGGGACGGAAGGAGCAGCAGCCTCTGATAAATAACTGTGGGGTGAGAGAAGAGCCAGAGGCAGCCACAGAACCTCTGCAGAGCCCTGCTGCCCTTTGTTTTGTCTCCCAAAGGAGAAATCAGTGGTGCCAAGGACTCCCAAGCATTTTCAGGGAATTTCAGCACCTGGAATTGTCCAAGGCCAGGCTGGAGCACCCTGGGGCAGTGGCAGGTGTCCCTGGCCATGGCAGGGGTGCACTGCATGAATCTCAAGGTCCTTTCCACCCCAAACCATTCTGGGATTATTATTTGTAAAGTCCTTTTCCTTTTGGGTTTTTAATTCACAAGGAACCTACAAACTGCAAGATGCAAATAATGCCTGTGATTTGTGATGAATTAGTCAGGTTTAAAGAAAAATCCTTAATGAGAGCACAGGGATTTGTGGAAAAGTCTGACAGTGGAAACGGGAAGGGTTTTTCTGTCCCTCTCCTGTTTTCCCAAAAGGGTTCCTAGTTTTTCATCCTTAACCAGAGCTGCTCAGATGTGCAGTGCTTCATTGTGAAGCCTGTGATGAACCTGCCACCTAATTACAAAGATAAACCTGTTCCTGAACAGATCTTAAAGTAATTAATTTTTCTTCTCCCTCAACACCTCATGTGTGTTTTCCCCACTAACAAGGTGCTGTGCCTTGGTATTTTGTGTAAATTTTGTAAATTCCTCCCCACAAACTGTGAGGAAACACTTGAACATTTGAGTGAGGAGGATGGGAGGTGAGGAAATCACCTTTTTACTCTGCTCCTTCCCAGCTACTACAGAGCCAACGAGGTGCAGCAGTTCACTCACTCCAGGCCTGTCAGGAAAGGAGAGAAGGATCCAGACAACGAGTTTGCTGTGAGTCCTCTGCCTTTGGTTTGGTTTCTTGGTGGCATTTTGACCAAACTGTCACTGTGTGGCCACAGAGGTTGGGATTGAAAAAGTAGGAGACACAAAGGGCATTGCAGTCTCCCCCTGAAGCTGGGGGTGAGGTCAGGGGGCTCCAGAGCTGGAGTTTGGGCATTCAGCATCCATCAGAACCCATGAACTGGTGCTGTGAGAGCCCAGGCTCAGCAGAGCCCAGTGTGGGGCTCTGTGTCCCTGAGGGGAGGTGGGCATGGCCATGGGGAGGTGGGCATGGCTGAGGGGAGGTGGGCATGGCTGAGGGGAACTGGGAATGGCTGAGGGGAACTGGGAATGTGGGCATGGCTGTGCGGAGGTGGGCATGGCCGTGGGGAGGTGGGAATGGCCGGGGGGAGGTGGGAATGGCGGTGGGGAGGTGGGCATGGCTGAGGGGAGGTGGGGATGGCTGAAGGGAGGTGGGAATGGCCGTGGGGAGGTGGGAATGGCTGAGGGGAGGTGGGCATGGCTGTGGGGAGGTGGGAATGGCTGTGGGGAGGTGGGAATGGCCGTGGGGAGGTGACCATGGCTGTGGGGAAGTGGGCATTGCTGGAAAGCTCTGCCAGCTCCTTCTGGAAGCCTCACTCCACACAGGAGAGAGTTCAGTTGCAAGGCCAATATTTGCCTTACACCTCAGATATCTTTTTTTCCTTCTCTGACAGAACATGTGGATAGAGAGGACAACCTACACGACAGCTTATTCCTTTCCAGGCATCCTCAAGTGGTTTGAGGTCAAACAGGTCACAACGGTGAGTTCTCCATGGGGGCTGCATCTCCTCCTCTCCAATCCCCCATGGAATAAAGCCTTGAACACTTGGGAGTGCCTCTCCTTCCACTGCTGAGTGTGGCACAGATAAAAGCAATTTATTTTGTTTCTTACTCAGTAGAGAGGAATGAATCACAGAACCATGGAATCCCAGAATGATTTGGGTTAGGATTTACTTAAAATCATCCAGTGTCATCCTCTACCATGGCAGGGACACCTCCCACTGTCCCAGGTGCTCCAGCCTGGCCTTGGACACTTCCAGGGATCCAGGGGCAGCCCCAGCTCCCTGGGAATTCCCTCCCAGCCCCTCCCCACCCTTACAGGGAGGAATTTCTCCCTAAAAACTGCATGAAGGTTTGAAAAGTTTATTCTGTGACTCTGAAGAAAGTTCATTCTGTTTCCTCTGTCCCTCAGGAGGAGATCAGCCCCCTGGAGAATGCCATAGAAACCATGGAGCTGACCAATGAGAGGATCACCAACGTGGTGCAGCAGCAGGGCTGGGACCGCAGCCTGCCCGTGCACCCCCTGTCCATGCTGCTCAGTGGCATCGTGGACCCCGCGGTCATGGGGGGCTACACCAACTATGAGAAGGTTCTGGCACATCCATGGAGCCCCTCTGCAGGGCTGGGACACCTGGGGGTGCTCACCTGGAGCAGGGAAAGCTCCAGAGAGAGCTCAGAGCCCCTGCCAGGGCCTGAAGGGGCTCCAGGAGAGCTGGAGAGGGACTGGGGACAAGGATGGAGGGACAGGACACAGGGAATGGCTCCCACTGGGAAAGGGGAGATTTGGGTGGGATATTGGGAAGGAATGAGGGTGGGGAGGGGCTGGGCTGGAATTCCAGAGCAGCTGTGGCTGCCCCTGGATCCCTGGCAGTGCCCAAGGCCGGGCTGGACAGTGGGAGGTGTCCTTGCCATGGCAGGGGTGGCACTGGATGGCTTTTAATGTCCCTTCCAACAGAAATCATTCCAGATTCACTGGAGAGGGACTGGGGACAAAGGATGGAGGGACAGGACACAGGGAATGGCTCCCAGTGCCAGAGGGCAGGGGTGGGTGGGATACTGGGCAGGAATTGTTCCCTGGGAGGGAATTCCCAGAGCAGCTGTGGCTGCCCCTGGATCCCTGGCAGTGCCCAGGGCCAGGCTGGACAGGACTCTGATCCCTGAAGTCCCTTCCAGCCCAAGCTCTGCAGACCCTGGGAGCTGCCCCTGGGTCCCTGCAGTGTGCAAGGGCCTGGCAGGTCCTGGCAGGTCCTGCTCCATCTCCAGCTGTCCCAGCCCCTGTGGGGCTCTGTGTGTGCAGAGCTCAGACAGGAGGAGGAGAGGACAAAGAGCAGAGGTTTGCACTGCCTGCAGGGTGGAAGGGCTCAGCTTTGGAGCTCTCAGGGCAGGGTCCAGCTCTAGTAGGATGAGAACCTGCTCCTGCCTCGGGCAGCCCAGGTAGCAGAGAAAAGCCCAGACCTGGCCTTTCTGCCCTGGATTAATGGGGAATCAAAAGGCTGTAGAGGCTTTCTCTTGCCAGCAGCCTCTGTGTCTTTGGAGTCTTGCAACAGAGCAAATGATTCAGGAAGAAAGCAGCATTTCCTGTGCAGGTTTACTCAGCTGAGTTCACTTGAGCAGTGTAGGTTGTTCTTTTTTGTGATGTTTAACTTAAGCTGTTGATTTCCTCCACCTAAGGATGAAATGCCCAGCACAGAATGCACTGCTTGTTTCCACAGAGGGGGTGGAATGTGGTAAAACACATTTAATTCTCCTCAGCTGTGTCCCAGCCCCATGAAATGAGGTGCACACGTTAATTGGGAGAGGGGCTGATTGATCTGGGCTCTGACTCTGCTGATTCCAGAGGAGTTTGGGTGCTTTGCCAGAGCTGAATTTGGCCCTGAATCCTCCCTTTTTATGAATTAAGGTTGACATCAAGTTTAGAATTACAGAAGTGGGAAAGCAGTTAAAACTAGAAAACACAAAATCTCTGCAGCCACATCTGGAAATACTCATTTCTGGTTCATATTTTCCTATTTCAGCTGCAGATCAGTGCAGAACATTTGGCTTTTGTGGGCGGCTAAAATCTGAGTTTTAATTGTTTCATTGTAGCCAGAACCCAAAGTTGGGGTTTTTAAACATCTTCCCTTTGCAATAATTAAGCACTTTAAAGGAAAATCCTCTGGGACCAACCCAGCAGCCCTTTCCCAGCTCACCTCCATCCTGTTCAGGATCAAACCCCCAGCCCTATAAACCTGTACCACAGTCCAGTCTTACAGAAGCAAAAAAAAATACTCAGAGGCTGAAATAGCTCAGAGAAACAAATGAAAAACTTATTAGGGGGTTTATCTAGGAAAAAAAATATTCTGAGCAGGAATTGGGATCCAATTTAATGGGATACATCATGGGAATTGGCACAAATTTAAGTTTTCAGTCTAGGAAAGTGGATTTGTGTTTGTTCAACTTCAAACCAAGACCAGCTTGTGCTGATTAAAGCTAAACCCAGGAGAAGTGGAGACTAAAGGTGCTTTGTTGAAGGAAGCTGGGAGCCCAAATCCCAGCATGGTCTTTATTTCTACTGGATCTTTGTAACCAGCCCCAGGTGAAAATGAGGGATTTAGGGGCTGAAATAAGGAAATTGCAGCAGGAGCTGCTTTGCTGTCCTTGGGGCAGCTGTGCCTCTGTGCTCTGGGGCACTGACTGCTGGGAGAGAAAGAGGCTTTCTGAAGTCAGAACTTGAGGTTTTGGGTCTGTCACTCACATTTAAGTGAGAAGTAGAAGTGATGGAACCTCAGTTACTCAAATCAATGCTGGTTTGTGAGAAGGGGATCAGGACTGAACAAAACCTGTCTGATGCAGTAACTGCTTTTCCATGTGTCTCACTAGAAAAATAAACATAATTTTTTAAAATAAAAAAATGGGCTTTGTTCCCTTTTCCCACCAACCCTGGTTCTTTGTCCCTCACTTTGGTGCCAGCACAATTTGGGTTTAATATGAGGATTAGTGGCAGTGAATTGCTCTTAAAGGATCTTCCCCTCAGGGCTGCCTGAGGAAGCAGTGTCTGTGTCACCTGTGTCACCTTCTCTCTGTGCTTCCAGGCCTTCTTCACAGAGAAATATCTCCAAGAACATCCCGAAGATCAAGACAAAATTGAGCTGCTCAAGCAACAAATTGCTATACAGGTATGGAATTGGGAGAGCTGGAGGCACTGGGGGAGTGGGGAAGAGGGAATCCTGGACTGGTTTGGGTGGGCAGGGACCTTAAAGCCCATCCTGCCATGGGCAGGGACACCTTCCACCATCCCAGGCTGCTCCAAATCCCATCCAGCCTGGCCTGGGGAAAATGTTGGTGTTTGTTCAACACCTGGAGCTGCAGCACTGATGTTCCCTCACTGGCAGCAGCTCAGCTGCCTTGCTGTGTCCCTGTTCATCTTCCTCTCTGCAAACACAAAACACATCGATTTAAATCCTTTAATTGTATCTGAGCTGCTGAACTCACCCTCTGGGGAGCAGGGGGGCTGGTTTGTGCTCCTGCAGCTCATTCTGCTCCTTCCTCCCACCTGCCTCAGATGCCTCTCCTGGCAGAGGGGATCCGGATCCACGGCGAGAAGCTGACGGAGCAGCTGAAGCCGCTGCACGAGAGGCTCACAGCCTGCTTCAGGGAGCTCAGGAGGAGGGTGGAGAAGCAGTACGGGGTCATAACTCTGGTGAGGGAACCTGGTTCTTCCATGTGTTGTTCCAGAGGAACCTAACTTCCCCTTTTCCACCCATGAGCAGGTGTGAGGTGGTGTCACAGAATCCCAGAATCATCAGGGTTGGGGAAGAGCTTTGAGACCAGGGAGTCCAAGCTGTGCCCAGTGCCCACCCTGTCCCCAGCCCAGAGCTCTGAGTGCCACCTCCAGCCCTTCCTGGGACCCCTGCAGGGACGGGCACTCCAACCCTCCCTGGGCAGTGCCAAGGCCTGAGCCCCCTTTCCATGGGGAAATTGC
>JAWWLS010000092.1:4217101-4249654 GCA_035040975.1 Myioborus melanocephalus
GGAATGGGGGCTCAGAGCAGGGATGGGGGGTCAGAGCAGGAGTGGGGGGCTCAGAGCAGGGATGGGGGCCTCAGAGCAGGAATGGGGGCTCAGAGCAGGAATGGGGGGTCAGAGCAGGAGTGGGGGGCTCAGAGCAGGGATGGGGGGCTCAGAGCAGGGATGGGGGGCTCAGAGCAGGAATGGGGGGCTCAGGGGCTCAGAGCAGGGATGGGGGTTCAGAGCAGGGATGGGGGGCTCAGAGCAGGGATGGGGGGCTCAGGGGCTCAGAGCAGGGATGTTCCTGCTCCTCTGGCAGACACGTGGGGTCACCCAGGGATTCTCCTGTTTGGAGCCTCCTCCCTCCCTCCCTCCCTGATGAGCCTTGCAATGAGGTTATTTGCAGGTAAAAGCAGAGTTGATTGGACATTTCCAGAGAGCTCTGCCCAGCAATTGCAGCTCATTCACCACCACCCACCCTGGCTCTGCTCACTCTGCCCTGAGCAGCTCCCAACTTTTTCTCCAGGTTTCTGGTGCATCCACAGGAATTGGACTTTTGTGATCCTTGAGGCCCTTCCAGCTCAGGATATTCCAGGATTCTCTGACCATTCTGCCTCCAACTGTTTTATTAAGCCAATATGAAGGGTGGGCACAAAAAGGCTGAGGAGTCCTGGAGAGGAATGACAAACCCAAACCAACCCCTGCAATTCCCCCAGTGAATGGCTCAGAACCCCCACAAGCACAGCTGGTTTTCCAGCAGGTATTTTATACTTAAAACTAAAATATTCTCGTTCTTCCCACACAAACCAGGTAAGGTTTGGGGTTTTTATTAAAATGAAGACAACAAAGCCACTTTTTTCTTTCACACCTTTTATTAATGCAACTTAAATTAGCTGGAACCTGCAAATTCTGCACAGGGCTCTTGCCACAGCCCTGTCCTGGCAAAAAAGGTACCAAAAATCCAGCTGTGAGTGATGGTGCCACATGCTGTGATTATTCCATAGTGCTTCAGTGAAAGTTCAAAGAGATTTTATACACAGTGATTATGAAAATAGATATATATATATATAATTTCCATACAATAGTTTTACTTCTGCCAGCTACAAAATATGATAAAGAAAAATAATTCATTTGTTTCTCTAGCCCTAGGAATCTTCTCCTACTGCAACAGACACAACATTCCCACTGAAAGCCACGAGGTGTGAGAAAGGACTCCAAAGTCACACTGGGGTATTTCCCTGCAATCACAGGTCACTTCTCCAAGGATGTTTTGTTGTCCTAGAGCTTGATCCAGAGGGATCTGCAGGAAATAATCCCAAGCTCTGAACCTCGTGGCTCTGGGATTTTGAGCCTTGAAAGTTCACATCACTCACCTGAGTCAAACCAACGAGCAAAGGAGGGAAAATCCTACAATTCCCCCAAACACATCCTCTGCTGACCCTCAACCATCTCTGATCCTCCAGCCTGGGGGCAAAGCAGCATTTTTGTAACAACAACTGAGACAAGACGACAGAAATTGCACTGCAAGGGAGAGACAACCCCTGGAGAACTGTGGAGCTCCTGTGGGACTCCACTGGTTCTTATTCCTCCTTTGTATTTCTACAGTAACAGCTTGATTTCCTTAAATTCAAGGTTAGTTTTAACTTTGGGGTGGTTGAAGCATCTGAGGTAAGTTCTTGATGCACCTTTTTTCTTTTTTTTGGTATAGTTTCTTCCTGTGCTTTTTGATTGTGTGTAGAGTGAAGGTGGTGTGAGCTGAGAGCTCCATGGATCCTGTGGGAGCAGCTCCTTGTCCCCCTCAGGGTGCTGAGGCCTCTGCTCTCTGAGCAGGCACAGCAGCAGTGGGAGGGCAGGGAGGGCACCTGGCCCAGGCAGAGCTTCCACAGCACCTGGAGCAGCCCAAACACAACAGGAGACCCAGCTGGGAAAGCCCAGGAGCTTTCAGGGAGTCTTTGCATAGAACATGGAGGGAAACAGGGAAAGATTCACCTGCTGAGGCTGTGAGGGGAGGGCAGAGGTGGAGCTGGGGCCCCTCTGCCTCTCTCTGCTTTGGTGCCAGCTCTGTACCTTCCTCTCTGCACTGAATTCCCCACAAAGGGTGAAACACTGCAGCAGCTCCAGCCTGGAGTGGGCAGGACAGTGCAAGCAGGATTTCTGTCACCAGCTGGGACTGACACAGCACCTCCACACTCATCTGGAGAGGATTAATTAAAGATATCCAATTTCTGAGCAGGGATGTTCCCATCAGCTTCCACCCCAGCAGAGACCTGAGCACCCCCTGGGGACACTGAGCCAGCCCTGGCAGGGATCCAGACTGCAAATCCACCTGTAAACCTCAACTCAGTTGCTACTGTACAGGAGTAACATTTTCTATTCATATTGCAGCTACAGATTTAATAAATAGAATTGCATATATTGTGCTTTATAAATTAAAATGCATTCCCAAGTGAGGCAATGCTAAACAATGAAACCCTTGAACCTTTCCCCCCAAACCAGCCACACTCTGATTCCAGCACCAGCCCAGTTCCTCACTCTGCCCACAGAGGTACAAACTCTGCTGGTACCTCTGAAAACAAAAATTCCCTCCCCAAAAGTGATCAAAAAGAGTTTACCTAGGCACTACTGCAAATGTAAGGTGGCTAACAACCATGACTTGAACTCAGAAGGGGAGGAGGTGAAGCAGGTCACGATGGATGTCTGGGTTCCTTCTCTCCAGCTGTGCTGCCCTATCTGACACTCTGGGACATGTGCAGGGGTGTCAGCATCTCCTCAAAGATGGCTCCCTTCACGTTGGATCCCCTCAAATTTGCTTCTTGTAGGTCACAACCTGACAGATCACAATTCTGAAGGGGGAAAGGAAAGATAATGTTAACTGAATAGAGACAGAACTTAGTTCCAAAGTTTAACTCCACTTCCCTTAACTCCATTAAACTGTGCAGCTGGAGAAAAGCCAGCAGACCCTAAATCACCATCTCCTTGTACACATACACAATATGTGTATATATTATATTTATACATGTCTAGGAAACCTGTTTATGTTGACAGCCAGGGAAGGGATGCTCCCACCTCCAGGTAGACCTTTGTTCCAAAGTTTAATTCCACTTCCCTTAACTCCATTAAACTCTGCAGCTGGAGAAAAGCCAGCAGACCCCTAAATCCCCATCTCTTTGTACACAATGTGTGCACATATTCTCTTTGTACAGATGCCTAGGACACCTGTTTATGTTCACAGCCAGGGAAGGGCTGCTCCCACCTCCAGGTCAGTCCCTGCCAGCGTGGCTCCTCGCAGGTTGCAGTTCTTCAGTTTGGCGTTTTTCAGCGTGGCCACCCTCAGGTTGATCCCGGTCATCTGGCTGCCCTCCATGTCCACTCCCTTCAGGTTGGCACCTGCAAAACCCAGGGCAGGCTGAGGGACAGGTCATCTGGCTGCCCTCCATGTCCACTCCCTTCAGGCTGGCACCTGCAACACCCAGGGCAGGCTGAGGGACACAGCCACGAGGGCAGCAGCTCCAGAGAGGCCTCCTAAGAGCTGGGCTCTGGGATGACCCCAGGTGCTGCAAAGGCTCTTTTGCCAGCCCTGAGATCCAGGGAGGAGTCAGGATTCCTTGGCTGTGGTTTTCAAGGTTTATTTTGGTTTATTGTGGTTTGGTTTATTTTCTGTTATCTATAATATTCTTTTCCTGACCTGCTGAGCTCTGTCTAGCAGGTCAGTCCATGGCACACTGATCACCTCAGGGTGCTGTTATCTTTTATACTAAAAGCTACCTGTACCTTATTTACAATAATTCCCCAATACCTATCACCTGTGTTACAGAGGGTGTTTCTACTCTAAACCAATCCAAAAGTGCCAGCATACCCAGAAGATGGAGGCCAAGAAGAAGAAAGCAGAGGGACAAGGCACGCTGAAATCCCTCCATCTTGGCTTCTGAACCCCCATTCTAAAAAGCCAAAATTCTGTTTTTCTATCTTGTAACAAACTATCATTCTACTTAAACTCTCGTGGCTTGTGAATCCTCATGTAAGGTTGGTAATTTTCTCCATGGGTTAAAATCAGAGGCACAGGGGTCCTGGGCTCTGTGCCAAGGCCTCTGAGCCCCCTGGCAGGGGCTGGAGCCATCCTGGGCACCCAGAGGGATGTGCTGGGATCTGACACTGGGCAAACTGGGAGAGGCCAGGGCAGAACTGGGGATTCAAGGATTGTTTGGCAGAACCAGCCCAGAGCTGTGGCTCTTCCCAGTGTATCTTCCCAAATACAAACACAGCTGAACTTTTGTCACATAAATGTCCAGGCACAGGGCTGATTCCAGGGGATAATTAACAAGTAAAAGCTTACCTTCCAAATTAGCTTTGAGGCCTGATGGATCTTCAAAGTTGCAGCCCTTCAGGGAAGCTCCCTCTGCATTGGAACACAACATCTTCACCCCCTGCAGGTTTGCACACTGGCACAGACAGGATGTGAGTCACGAGGGTGTCAAGATAAACACCAGAAATCAGCAAACACAGATTGAAATTCTGCACTGAACCCCCAAAGCACAACCCCCCATTACTGTGAGGAAGTGTGGGAGTGCTCTGAGTGGAACAATCACAGAAAACATTGGGAAACTGATTTGTTTGTTCCAATTCCTCTTTCTGGAGACAATGCAGGGCAGCCCGGGGTGCAGCACCCTTACATCCAGCACGGATCCAGACAGGTCAGCCCTCTCCAGGTTGGCACAGCACAGGTTGGCATGGGCCAGGTTGCAGCGGCTCAGGTTTGCCATCTTGAAGTTGATGTAGCGAAGATCCAGGCGGGAAAGGTCAGCTCCACTGAAATTCAGCCCCTGCAAAAGCAGTGAACACCCAAAAATGCTCACAGAGGGCAAGGGGCAGCTCTGGACACAAAAGAATTGAAAGAAACACGTCTGGGGAGTTGTGTGGATAAATCTATACAGATAAACCATGTATTGACACAACTCCAGTACTTTAAAGGGGCTGAGAGGAAGATGGGAGAGAGACTTTCATATGGACAGAGAGTGCCAGGACAAGGGGCAAGGGGTTTGGAGATCAGGTTTAGATGGGACATTGGGAAGAAATTCCTCCCTGTGAGGGTGGGAAGGGGCTGGGATGGAATTCCCAGAGCAGCTGAGGCTGCCCCATCCCTGGAAGCACCAAGGCCAGGTTGGAGCAGCCTGGGACAGTGGGAGCGGTCCCTGCCCAGGGCAGATTGGAACAAGATTATCCATAAGGTCCCTCCAACCCCAAACCATTCCATGGTCCTATATACACACTCACAAGATCATTTACTCTATTACATAACACCACAACATGTAAATGCAAAGCTCTCAAGGTCTGGATATTCCCTTAAAACAGGCTGTGGTTTTGAACTGTAAGAGGGCAGGCTTGGAGGAAGGGATATCTGGATATTCCCTTAAAACAGGCTGTGGTTTTGAACTGTAAGAGGGCAGGCTTGGAGGAAAGGATATTTGGATATTCCCTTGAAACAGGCTGTGGTTTTGAACTGTAAGAGGGCAGGGCTGGATCAGGTGCTGAACACAATTCCTGGGGTTCTGCTCACAGGCTGAACTCCCTCACCTGGCAGCGCAGCTCGGACTTGGTGGGCGTGGCCAGCAGGAACCGCACGAACTCCTTGCGAGAGATGGGGGAGTGATCCTCGGCGGGCTGCGAGTTCTGGGACAGGAACAGGGACAGGAACAGGGACAGGGACAGGAACAGGGACAGCGCTGAGGTACAGCCACAGCACCGAGCTCCACACCCCCGGGACAGCAGGGCCTGCCCCAGGGCTCACAGACAACAAGGTACCTTAATAGCGACTTCCAGGTGTTCAATGAGGGAGTCGATCCCAAAAAACCTGGCTTCTTCCAGAACTCCTACAAACAAAGCAGGGCTGGTTATTCAGGGAATTGCTGACCCAGAGAGCAGCATCCTTCTCTCCCCTGACTGGAGAACACACACACATTCTACTGCATGTAACTGGGGACACAGAAACAGTTTGCTTGCAGCTAAAAGGAAAAACAACTCAGACACAACATTTCCAACAGCAGCATTAGGTTAAAGACATCAACTCCAGAATTCCAGATATTAATCCAGTATGGATTTTTAATGCTCCAAAGAGAAATAACCAGCCTATCCTCATTAAAGCAAGCACATGGAGCTGCACTCTGAGAATAAATCCACCAAAGGAAAACTCCCAACCACGGGGAGGAGCACACAAAGCTCCCCCTGGCTTCACCACGGGCAAAGCTTTAATTCCAAGGAGGAATAATTAATTCAGGGGATGTCAGACAGGTAATACCTACCTAGCAAATTAATGCCATCATTCACAATGAGCTGTCCATGACGTAAATAGTTCAAAATGGGCTCGAAATACTCGGGACTGCGGTCAATGAGGAAAGCTCCTCTAGGATCTTGCTTATTCCCCCAAGCATCTGTTTCCACAACATATATATATATAAAATTACTTTTGATGTAGTAGTAGAAGAGCATTTGCTTCAGTTTTCAGAGTTTTTTATTACCAAAGGGACTGGAATAGCAAACATTCCACTTGGAAGGGTGGTTCGGAGAGAGAAGGAAGGAAAAGAGGAGTGGGGGGAAAATCAGCTTAAAATGAACTTGTTCCTGCTCTGAATAACTGAATTTGTACCACATACAAAGGAATCCTGGCTAGGACAAAAGCAGCACTGAAATTTTAGTGTGACTGTCTCCCCAAGGCTGCCTCGTGCACTTTGCCCTTTGGCTCTGCTGACAAAACTGAGGGAGATGCAACAAGAGGAAAACCTCAAATCAAATAAACAAACAAAGGCCCCAAACCACCCCCAATAGATGGGAGCTGGGTTTGCAGCTTGTGAGAGATGATCAACACGAGGTGCTGAGATGACAGAGAGAAATAAAGCTTTAAAAAATAATTCCCTGTTCTGCTCTGGTACTTTCACTACTCTGGATATTTTACTTTATGAACAAGAGCCTCAACTTGACAGTGACTTTTGCCTACTTTGCTCATTTATTACTTAAAAACAATAAAGTTCATCTCAACATACTCACCTTTGTCTTTGAACATGTGTGCCAACATGCTGTCAGGTTCTTTGTTAACCAAAGTGCTCCTAGGAAACAAAAGCAGCCCAACTTTACTTTTCTTTCATCTGTAAATGTTTAAGAATTAATTTTGTGGTGGCAAATACAAAATACTGAGAAGGCTGCAGGAGTCAAAGATCTCCTGCTTCCCAGTAAGTTACTTTTTAAGGTATTTTTTAAAGGTATTTTTAAGGTACATTTTTTAATACATTTTCAAGGTATTTTGCTTTATTGAAAGGAAGCTTTGGAAGTTTTTGAAGACCATTTTTACCGGGTGGTGGTGAAGTATCTGCCTCCCACATTGAGAGTCAGCCAGTCTGTGTGGGACCCTGTCAGCTCCTCCTGGGCTCTCCCATCAGTCTGAGGATCTGCACAGAATAAAGAAAGTAATTACTGGGAAAATTGTTAATATTCTTTAATTACAAAGAGGTATCTTCTGAAAACACCACAAAATAAAATCTAAAGTTGATATGAAAGCAAAAGAAACTCTATTAAATAAAAGGTTAAAGATAAGAATTACAGACTCACCAATGAAGGGCTCCCCTTCACAGACAAACAAAACATCATCATCCCTGAGACAGAGGGGCAGAGGGAAGAGAAAAAAGGTTTATCAGAATTTATTGTTCTTCTAATTGACCCTGGAACCTCTCCTGATTCTCTCAGGTAAAGTATGACCAGTGGCCATTACCTGGAACTTCTGATTTCTATCTCTATTTTGCAGGTTCTACTGGATTGGAATGGACTGACTTCACCAGAGATTTTATCTGCAGCAGCCAGGTAGGGACCACTGGTGTAATCAATTAATTCTTACAAAACAGCTGCTTTTCTCCCCAGTCTGGGGCTGTTCTGTGAAGCCCAAGTACTGCCAGAATTTGTTTCATTTATAGAAAACTGCCCATTCCAGGGCTGACTGGAATAGTGGGGATTTCATGGCTCAAACATTGCCCTGGAATCATCACAGGAGGAGGTGAGAAGGCCTCAGACACAGCTTGTATCAAGTTCTGAATCAATAAATGGTTTGAAGTTAAAAAGACACAAAAGGACCTTTGGGCATCCTGGGTGGAAACGATCACATCTGGTTTTAGGGAAAGCACTGGGTATGGATTAAGGAGGATTAACAGGTTGGTCCCTTAATCCACAGCCCTGATTTGCCTTTTCCTGGCTGATCCTCACCTAATCAAAGCAATATCATCAATGAGCCCCCCTTTCCCGTTGTAAACGCTGGTGGCTTTGATCCCAAGCTTGTTGCTGGCCACAGAGAGCAAATCTGAGAGAGTCCCATACACAGCCACGACCTGGGGAGGAGAGAAGAGGAGGCTGTGAGTAAAAACAAACCCAGGAAACTGTGCTCCAAAAGTTCTGCCACTTCAGATTTATCAGGGCTATCAGGAGCACCAAAATCCATTTGGATCTCGACCAGGAAAGAAGGGAAAGGAAAACCAGGGTGACTTGGACAGCTCCCACCAAACCTCACTGCATCAGCATGGAGGGAATAAACGTTGGTGCTGTAGGAATATAATTCTGTAGTTTATTTCTCTAAAGAAGTATTGCTACTTGTTCTGTTCCAAGCCTCTCCCAAATGTACTTCCCTCCCTAAAACCAAGGATCAGAGGACAGGGGCATGAGCTGTCTGCACTCAGGATGTGGATGGAAAATCAGGATCACAGACACAATTTAGCAGAACGGCAGGGCTGAAATGCAGTCACATGAACCCCTGCACCCAGGCCCGGCTGGAGATAGCGGGATCATGGGCAGAATTAATAATTAATACACATTAAAGCACAGTCACATCAACGTCTGCACGGAGAGAGTGCATGGAAACATCAAGATCATGGTTTCTCTGCGGAACCGCATCCCAGGGCCTTTTCCTCTGCTGGACAAGCACTGTTGGGCCTAAAATTCACTATTTTCAGTCCTGAGGCGATTTTAGCGAGGTTGTAAACAATTCAATGCGATTATTCCCAGGGTACCCGCACGCAGGGTCCGCGTCCCCCCAGAGCCCTCATCCCACAGCGGTGCCTCACACGAGCGGCCGGACGCGACTCCCTCAGGGCACCGAGCGCCTCCCCCCGCGTCGCGATTCCCTCCACAGGCACTGAGGGGGACCCCGCGCCCCGCTCCCGCCGGCTCGGCGCGGGCCCGGCCCGGTGCCCCGGGAGCTGCGGGAGGGCGGGCAGGACCCCGCGGGAGCGGCCCCGGCCCCGGCTCGGCCCGCCCCGGCCTCACCTTCCCGTTGCGGGCGCTGCCGTTGACGAACAGCGTCACCCGCCTCATGCTGCGCCCGCCGCCGCGCCGACACCCGGAAGGGGCGGGCGCTGACGGGCAGGCCCCACGACCAATCAGCGCCGCGCTGCGCCGCGTATCTGCCCAATGGGCAGTGAGGAGGCGGGCCAAAGCCGAGACGGCAGCCAATCGCGAACAGAAAAAGCGTCCATATTTGCATACTCCCCCTGCGATTGGTTGTCACCTGTCACGTGCGCGCGGGCCGTTGAATGAATGCATTTAATCATTTTATTTTTTCTCCCGTACCCAAGCGGTGCTGCGGCCCAACGGCCGCGATCTCTCCGCCGACTCAAAGAGTTCCCCCCGTCCCCGCCCAGCCCCGCGGACCTCCGGGGCACAGCGCCGGTGAGGGGTCGCCCCCGTGAGGGGTCGCCCCCGTGATCCTCCCTCCCTGCGGTGCCGCTGGGGCCGGGGCGGCTGCGGCGCGCGCTGAGGGTGGGGAAGGGGCGGGGCGCGGAGGGATCCGCAGGGGCATGGCGCGGTTTGAAAGCGTGAGGCGGGCCGGCTGCGGGCCCGGGTGAGGACGGCGCGGGGGGACCGCAGCGGGCGGCGCTCCGGGAGGCCGGGGGGTACCGGGGGATACCCGGGGTGTGCTCCGGGATTGCGGGGTGCGAGTGCCCCGGGGCCGGTACAGACCTGGGAGCTCCGCGTTGGGACTTTCTCCCCCCTCGGCCGGTGGCTGTGGCTGACGCCATCGGCCTCCGCTGGGCCTGAGAGCAGAAAAAGAAAAAATAAGAAGGAAAAAGGTTGCCCAGGCGTTGTAGAGCAGATTAATTTAGGTAATTTTGTTTCTAAAAGTGCGCGTTTTTGTAGAAGGGAAGTTTCAGAGTCAGGTTATTGAGTTGTACGTCCTTAACTTAAGAAACTAACTACAAAAATACCTAACCTTTTAAAATTTCTACTTAGAAGCTAGTGGTAGTTAAAAAAAACATATATTACTAGTGTTTCTTCTGCTGATTTCTTTCCAATGTATTTTTATCTTTGCAATTTCTTTCCTTTAGTATTCTCTTTCTGCTGCTACTAATTAGTGTTATTAAAAGTAGCATTAAAGTGCTGATACTTATTGTAACGCTTGGAGCAAAGCAGCCGCAGTGTGATTGTGATTATTGTATTTTATATTACTGTGAAGTTTGACAGAGTGACATCACAGCCTTGTGGCTCCTTACCCTGAGCCACTCCTGTTCACGTTTATATTGCAGGTTTTTATTGCTCTGTGCTTTTCTTTCTGGTCCCTGTCCCTTGTGTCCTTTCCCTGTAGGTTTTTGGGGTTAAATTTCCCTTCCCATCCCACTATTAAACACCTTGTCCTGGGAAAATGTGGATTTGGGAGAAGCTTGAGTGTGGTAGTGAGCTCTCGCTCTTAGCAAGTAATAAGTTGGTTTTTTTTTCCTATTTACTAGGAATCTGTAATTACAGCAGCAAAGGCTGAGTGGATGTTTCTTCAAATAAGTTCCAAACAATGTTCAGAGGATCTAAAACGCCCCTGAAAGTTAAAGAAAATGAACAGAAGGAAGAGGCCTCTTTCCCTGTGTCAAGAGCCCAGAAGAGCTGCAAAGTGACCAGATCCAAGGCCATCAGACCATCCAGGAAGGAGAATTTCACTGATGGGAGCCAGACACGGTCACCAAAACGTGCCCTGAAGTGCCCCAAAGGCCCCGAGGAGGATCTGTGTCCCCCCCGGGGGGCTGCTGGGGGCTGGCAGCTCCCTGGGGGGGAGGTGCTCACTGAGCCCCCCTCGCCCTTGCACACCAGGCAGGGTTTGTCCAGCAGCCCTGCTGTTCCCTTGGGAAATGACTTCTGCACTCCTGAGAGGGACAGGGTGGAGGGAGAACCTGACTTTGGGCTGTCTGAGCAGAGGATAAAGCCTGTTGACATTGCTGCTGTGAGAGGTGCTGAGTGTGGGAGGGCTCAGGACAGTCCTGGAACACGGCCCACAGGTGAGGCTGGGGTGGGATAAATGACTCTGGTCCTTCCCAGAGGGGCTGCTCCAGTCCAAGCTCATTCCAGAGGCTCCAGTTCAGGGCAGACTCAGGTGAGCAGGGTTTGGATGTGCCCAGGAGCTCTCCCTGAGAGGCTCTTGCTGCAACATCTTTATAGGACATGGCACATACAGGATAATGGTGCCCTTTACCTGTACAGGGTACCTGTATCTGCTCTATCCTGCTCTTTTAAAGGCTCCCTGTTTATCTCTCTTCAGTCAATGGAGTGTCTTGAGTTTCACAAGGGAGTTGCAAAACAAATTCTGCAAGTGTTGGTAAACACAAACAATTGAAAAGTTGAAAGGCAGACTTGGTTTGTGATTATTTGATGTGCTCAGGAAGGTTTCTTGGGCTGAGCAGTAATTTTGGAGCAGAATAAATGGCATTAATCAACTTTAAAAAAGATAAACAATTACCATTTTAAAGCTTTAGGTATTACAAAACATTTTTGTGGTTTTGTGCTTTGTTTTTCTTTTTAACCTCTCCTCGTGTCTCCTTTTCAGGGACTTCCCCAACTTCACTAAAATTTAGGAGAAGATCAACCATTGGATTGAGGGGATCACCAGAAAACAACACCCTGATCCGGTACCTGGCCCAGCAGAGGAGCAGCAGGCAGAAAGAACCTTTCACCCAGGTGAGAGCACTTCCCAAACACTGCTGGGAACTTCCACTCCCTGCAGGAGCCTCCTGGTGCTGGGAGAAGGGCTCTGGGTCCTGGGAGGAGTCCAGCAGAAGGGACAGCCCTGCATTGATCTGCTGCTGTGCCTTGGTCACTGACTCCAGGACAAGGGGGTGGTGCAGGCTTTGTTTACACTGTGCAGGGGCTGGAATTTCCCCTCCGTGTTGAGCATGCTGATAAATTTTAATTTTTGCTACTTTCCTGTGTTTGCTGCACTTGGGTTTTGGGTAATTAAAGTGTTACTGGTTCCAAGTGAAGTCGATTTCAAGCATGAGTGACTTGGTTAATCAGATTTGTTCAGAACTTGGTTAATCAGATTTGTTCAGAACTTGAACTATCCTGGGCTGTCAGAAAGCAAATTCTAGACTAGAGGAGCAGATTAAATGCAATAAAATGTACCAGATTTCTGGGTAAAGTTCCTTTTTTTGCCTTTTTTTCCCTGTACAGATATAATTTCAGATGAAATGCTAGCTCCTTTGTATTTTATGTCCAAGTGCAAATACAAACCACAGAAGCTGCAGTGGTGAGGGAGGCAATGCCTGATGGGATTCATTTTGTTTTGGCAGATCAGTCCTTTCAAACCTGCAAATGTGAGGTCGCTGAAGGACAAGATCAGCACTTTCCAGGCCTCCTTTGAATCCCTGCAAGAGGCTGAGGGGGAGCCTGGGCTCCCACACCTGGGGGAGCCTTCCCAGGAGGGAGGTTCCTGTAAGTTGATTAAACATCCTGGTCAGTGATTGACCTGAAATATCAGCTCTTCCCTTAGGCTGGAAGTATGAAACTAGAAATGCTTCTTGTGAAACAAAACCATCTTCCTTTATTAGGCTTGGCACAGGTGTCTGTGCTTGGTTTGAGGTTTGTTTAAATCATCCTAATGCACCCTGATTAGCGGTTTCTCTGAAAACTCATATTTTTGGGTCTCTCTCCTCAGTTTTAGTTCCTAGATTTGTCCTCTTTGATGGACTTCTCACTGAGCATTCATGTTTTTGCACTTTTTTCCATGAAACAGAATGGTTTCATTTTGCTTCTGTTATTGCTGACCTTAATAACATTTATATGGAAAGAATCATTTATTTTGTTTTGAAGGTTGGTAAGGTTGTTTTCAAAGTAGATCTAAAAATGTGTTCTTCTCTCTGCCTAGAACATTTCCTGACTTTGCACCTCTTGATGGAGAAACACAAAAAGAGAATTCATTGAAAAACCTGAAGTTTGTCTTTGTGATTTGTTTGGGTTCTGTTTTATTTTTAATTGATGCAGCTCAGAACAAAGCACCTTTTAAAAAAGAGCCAAACCTGGAGCAGTGGAGTGAAAAGTTCATACTGGGCAACAAAGGAGATGCTTTGAAAGAAAATGTAAGAGAAAATGGGACCAAGAGCAGCAGGAGTGAGCTCAGGATCTGCAGCATCTTGTCCCCACAACGAGCTGTGACTGTCCCTGAGCCTGCTGCTGCAAAGGTGCCTTGAACTGGGGGAGAAACCTCTCAGTTAGATGTTCAAATAGACAACTGCTTCATTTGCTAAGCATTTAATTATTTTAGCATTTTCTAAGCATTTCCCTGGATGCTTGGGGAAAATAAATTCAGCTGAAATAGTGGATGATGGGGAAAACTCTGAAATCCTTGTCTGTGGGATTAAAACCCTCCATAGTTTGTGCTGTTGTAAAAATCCTGTAACTCTTTCTTTAGGAATGGGTTTGTGAGCAGCAAAGTCCTGTGAAATCCTTGGACCCTGCTGCAACTGGAGAGACCCTGGAAAGAGACCACGGTGAGAGGATTCAGCACTGTTACAATCTTTGTTAAACTCTCATTAGGAAATACAAATATTGGTCAGGAAATGTTTCAGCTGACATTTGTCACCTTCTCTACAATTGAGAATGCAGTAGAAACCTGATGTAACTTTTCATTCATGTAGTGCTCCTTTTTAGTATGTTTTAGAAATTTCTGAAAATAGCAAATGTACATGTGGCACAAGAAGAGGCAGAATTTACAGCCTGGTGGATTTTTGTGGGGTGTTTCTGCACAGGATGTGTGGAGATGTGTGTGCTTTTATACTCCTGCTTTCAGTACTAAAGTTCTGTCCCTTTTCCTTCACCATTGCAGTGTCCCAGCTGTGTGCTTGCTCTGAAGTGGCCAGGTGTGAGCACAGTGGGGACGCTGGGGCTGTGCAGGGTGGGAGCACTCCCAGCACTGCCCTGGGCCCCAGCAGCTCCCTGCTGAGATCCATCCTGAAAAAAACCCCAGCCAAGGAGCTCCTGGACAGCCCCGGGGCTGACTCAGGGCTTGCACCAAGGAGGAGCTTCCAGGTGCCTTGGGAATGCCTTGGGAATGCCTTGGGAATGCCTTGGGAATGCCTTGGGAATGATTTCATGCTGCCTGGTCACCTTGGGAGCTTTGCTTGGAGCTCTCCTGTTGGGAGAGGATCAGGGGTGACCCAGTTGCACCTGCAGCACCTGAAGGAAAAACAGAGCCTTGGCAAAGGTCTGGGGTGCCAGGGATGGCTTCAGAGGGCAGGGTTAGGTCGGGTGTTGGGAATTGTTCCCTGGGAGGGGCTGGGATGGAATTCCCAGAGGAGCTGGGGCTGCCCCTGGATCCTGGCAGTGTCCCTGGCCAGGGCTTGGAGCACCCTGGCACAGTGGGAGGTGTCCCTGCCATGGCAGGGGTGGCACTGGGTCATTCTGAGCTCCCTTCCCACCTGAACCATTCCAGGAAATGAATGTTTTTGAGTTTTATTCATGCAGCAAACAAGGAGGTTTGGTTAAACAAAAGGACTGATTATTAAATGCTGCCTAGAGGGCAATATTTTAATTAAGTTTTATTGAAATGTATCTCTTAAATTTGACAGGAATACTTCAACAGTGCCATTGATGGAGGACAAGATGAGTCTGCTGCAGTCTCCAATTGTGTGAAAGCCTCTGAAACATTGCAAACAGGTCAGATTCCCCTCTCTAAGAAAAAAACTCCCTTGGCTTTCTTTATTTCTTTTTTAAATAAGTAAACTTTTTAAATAAGTAAACTATTGTGATGATAAGGTTTTTGCCTCTTTGCTAAGTCTGGTTATTGGTATTAATCTCCACTGAACGATCTCCTTGTGGCATCCTGCTGATGACATGGAAAATAGGATTGCCAAGGAAAGGAATGTCTACAAAAAAAACTAATCCCACCCCAAAGCTTCAGAAAGCCTTGATCATCTTAGTAGAATCCCTGATTTTTGAAGGAGTTTTACACTTTTCAGGTGAAACTCCCATTTTTAGTCTGATTCTGCCTTGATTTTTTAATAAATCCACAGTGACAATCCTGGCTGGCCTCACAGGTAAAGATGTTGTTTTGCTGGTTTGGGTGGTGATTTTTAGGAGAATATTTAAATCTCTTGCAAAGCCTCTGCTCTGTGCCAGTTCCCCTTCACTCAGCTGTTTATTTCATTTTATTCCAACAGACAGAGCTGACAGTCAGAGCTCCAAAACACCAAAGAAGAAAAAAGTGACTTTTGGGGAGGTTCTGAGCCCTGAAATCTTTGACCAGAGCCTGCCTGCCAACACCCCCCTGCGCAGGGGAGCCTCCCCAGGGTGTGCCCAAGGACAGAGCCCCTGGGCAAGGCCAGGCCTCTCCCTGGAGCCTCTGCCCCTGCTGGATTTTGGCAGGGATGAGGTGAGCTGCTCTCTGTTTCCTGCCAGTTGTCAGTTCTTGGTTCACTCCCCCCAGCCTGCTGGGTTTTGTGAAGAAATTGCTGAAACGTAAAAGGAAGTTGGAGTTCTTGGAGTTAGACTCACACTGAGAAGTTGAGTTTTTTGTTTTTTAGGAATTCTGAGCAGCACTTTGGCCTGGAGAGCTGTTTCAGGAGGTTTCTGAACCTTGAAATGTTTTCCCCTTCACTTTTTCTTGTATTTTGCTGCTGTGTTTCTTTTTACCACACAGAGCAAAGGTGTTTTCTTTAAGGAAACAAAATAAAACCACCTTGTCTACAAACACTGTAGATATTTGATGGACAAGCTCTCCATCGAATACTTGCTGTAATTTATTGCTAAGAAATGTCATAAATGTCATTTTCTGTTTGAAGGAAGGTGTTGAGCCTCTCCCAGAATTCCTGGAAGGTTCAGAAGCCCCTGCAGAAGCCCCTTCACCTGTTGAAATTGCAGAAGGTAACCCCAACTTGTGTTTTTATCAGATAATGAATCTCTTTATAACTGAAAACTGAAAGTTGAGAGTTTTGGTTTATTTTCCTGTTTGTATTTTTTTAATACAGGGGATATATTTCAATTGTGCTAAAACTTCAGTGCTGGCATTCAAATGGAAAGGTTTTCTTCTGAAGCTCCTTGCAGTAGCTGCTGTGTTTACCTGAGCTTTAGGTTAACTGGATCTTATTTAAACTTGGGATGTCATTCTGTGAACATTTTACTGCTTAAAGTAATTTTTTTTTTAGAGTCTTGATTCTGATACTGTAATTTTGATGACTTTTAAACAGCAACCCAACAAGAAGAGAATTGAGAGTGGGTTGTGCATATTCATCTGCAAAAGCTTTGGATGTTCTAGTTATTGTTACCAAATCCTCCCAAGCTGAGTTTTCCTCTGTTTTGTAGAGCAAGGTAAAATTTTTATCTTGCCATGTTTGATAGTTCTCCAGATTAAGTTTCTACTCAAGAATAAAGTGGCTGAAGTGCACAGTATCAGAAATAATGTAGATCATTTCCTCTAACTGTGATAAACTGACTAAAAATCCTTTTTTTAATTTATTTATAGTAGCAGAGACTGACAAACCTGACAAACTTGATGTGGTAACAACTCGTTCTGCTAAGAGGAAGGTGAGTTTCCTTGGTGATAAAATTTATTTTGTTTATTTGACCTTCTTGAGGCAGAATTGTTCTTTTATCCCTCTTGATGCTTAAAAAAGTTTTTCCAGCTTCAGGTATGAGGATTATCTATATCCAGGCATAGGGAAATACCTCCTGTTAGTGCCTTGAGGAAATGAGATTTTTCAGTGAAAGTGATTTTCCAGTTATTAAAAATATAGCCTGATACTTAAATTGACAATTTCTATTGAATTTTCCAGGAGCTTTTCCAAATAATCTGACAAAGTGTTTTGGTTGCTGGAATTTCAAGGCACAGGTTTGATTGTACAAGAAGTGTTTTCAGGCTGCAGTGCTGGACAGCTCTGCTGGGAGGGGAAGGCAGCAGATAGAGGAATATACAGAGAGTGACCCATTTTCCTAAATAACTGAAGATAAAAATGACTATATTTTCATTATAATACAAACAGGACTGGATTGTACTGTGGGAAATAAGTCTGTAATATTTAATTCCCAGTTGTGATGAGGTGAAGAAGAGATTAATTCCATTTGATTCTTGTTCCTGTTGGACTCTGGGGGTTCCTCTGGGCAGCAGGTGCCCCAGGCTCCCCCAGTCCTGTTCCCCAGCAGGGCAGGGCCGGGGCACAGGACCCTGGTGGGAGCAGCTCAGGGGCCACAGACACTGAGAACGACCAGGACACTCAAAACCCAGGAAGGAGCAAAGTTCAGAGACAGAGGAATCCAACCACAGCTGCTCCCAGGAAGACCCAGGTGAGTGCCAGCCACTGCAGTTGCTGAATTCTGCTTTTATTTTTATTTATTTCTCTCTCCTTGTGTCCTACAGGATTGTTTTGATCTCCTGTTGCTGCCCACGTTTTCTTCTTCATCCCCATCTTGTTTTCCTGCATTTCCTGCCCCATCTCTTTTCCTTGCTGACTTGAGGGCTTGAATTCTTGTAGGGCCAAAAGGATCTTTTTGGGGATAGGTGTTTGTGTGTCACTTTTCAGACTTGAGGGCCAACAAATGAGTTGGTGCTTCTTCCCTTACCAAGTTCTTGCAGAGACATGTTAGAAAAGTAATTATTTTTTTCTTATGGGTTTCTAGATTATTTTGTAGATGGCAGAGGAAGTGGAATCTTCCTTTTAGTGGGAACACTTGTCATCCATCAAAATCCAGTAATGGGGTCACTTACAGAAAAATACTGTAGAGGATGATTAAAATTTCACTGTGCTTTATTCTCAATCTTCTCAGAGAAAAACCCGCCCAAGCTATGGGAAAAGAAGAAAGAAAAAAGTCAAGAAATCTTTGTATGGGGAAAGAGAAATGGCTTCTAAGAAACCCCTTCTCAGCCCTATCCCTGAAATCCCAGAGGTTTTCTCTTCTGTGTCATCTCCAAACTCACCAAAGGCAGATGCACTTTTTACAGGTAATTTGGGTTTTAGTTTGGTTTTGTTTTGCTCTTTCTGTTCCTCAACAGTTAGACAAAAAATATCTTTCCTTTTAATTGCTTCTGTAATAGCAGAGTATGGAGGATCTAGTAAATTAATAATGTCCAGCTGATTAATTCAGTTCTTGTTGGACTGCAGTGTAAATCTGACCAAAATCCACCTCTGTACTTTGGCCACTGCTATTTTCATTGTCTTTAGGCTGGTGAGTTGGGCATGAAGAGTGAAGGGATGTGCAGAGCTTTCTGTTGGGTTTGTTCTCCACTCTTTATTTGGGATGGTTGTTTAGAAGGTTATTTATATAGGTAAATAAGTATAATTAAAATACACAAAGTAAAAATCCCATCAAGTTTTCTTGTAACAGATCAGGATGTTGTGCATTCAGTGAATTAACCTCGTGTTTGCTGTTGTTCAGAGGGTGCAGCTCTGGCTGACCCCAGGCTCAGGGACCCTGCCCAGCAGCCCCAGGCTGGAAGGATGAGTGGGAAGGGGCCCTGTGCAGCTGCCCTGTGCCCAAGCCCTGGGCTCCTGGAGGAGGCAGCAGCCACCAGCTCTGGGCCTGGAGACCCTGAGGTGCCAGGGAGCCTGGGCCCTGCTGCTGAGGTAAGGCTGGGCTCAGGGGCTCAGGGGTGATGCTGGGGGAGCACTGGGAGAGATGAAACTGGGACCAGGCAGCTGCAGGCCTTGGAGTGTAAGGAGGGGTTGGGCATTCAGAGCTCAGCTGAGCCCCTGGGCAGCCTGGGCCATGGCAGGGCTGGGATGGGATGGTGGGATGGTCTCTGAGGTCTCTTCATCCCTGGCCATTCCAGCATCCTCTGCTTCCCAAGCAGCCTGAGCTTGGCCTCCCACTGAAACAGAATCCAGCCTGCAGGATTCCCTGCCAGGTGTTGGGATTTTGGAGAGTGGTAAGGAGAACTGTAGCCAGTTCAGCTGTTTGAAACCAGTTTTTATGGATTACCTTTTGCCTATATTTAAAAAAAAATCAATTTTTTAAAATTTTCCCTCCCCAGTTTTCAAATGCTGTGCCAGACGCAGAAGGTGATTTTGATACATCTGATTATTTCCAGCAAGGCAAAGAGACTCCATGTGAAAAAGAAGCAAAAGAAAGCAGTTCCTTGATAGAAAAGGAAGAATTACAAGGAAATCTCTTAGCTGGGCTGGAAATTCTGGAACAACAGGAGGTACAGGAGGGTGCCCAGAGAGCCAGGTGTCCTCCAGAGGATTCTGTCAGATGTGATCCAGCAAGGAGAAGAAGAAGAAGCAGCAGTGCCTTCTACTTCCCTCCTGTTGAGAACTTGGAAGTAGCTGGGGCTGATGTTGCAGTTTGCTCCTACAGTGTGGAGGAAGTTCTGTCAGTGCCCCGGGCCCAGGAGGGGCCCCTGCAGGCCGGCAGGAGCAGGGGCAGGGCTGAGCTCAGGGTCAGGCGCAGCATGAGGCTCAGCAGGGATGCAGCCAGCAAGGGACTGGCCTGGATTCATCTCCCCACTGAGGCTCCCAGGGAGCCTCCCCTCCCAGCTGCTCCCAAAGCCAGGAGGAGCAGCAGCACACCCATCCTGGCAGGAGCTGAGAATGTTCACCACAGGGAACACAACTTCCTCCCCTTCCCTGCCCCAGGCAAGGAGAACGAGGGCTCTGCTCCCCTTGCTGCAGGTCCTGGCAGGAGGTGGAGGAGGAGAAGCCTCTGTGAAGCCACAGCTCAAGAAACACCCTGGGCTCCCACCCAGAGAAGGAGAAGCACAAATTCTGTGTGTGAGAAGGACAGGAGTGACCAAAACACTTGGAAGCAGCAGAAACTCTTGAGCTAAGATTGAAAGATGTTTCAGGCATCTCTGGTTTTCTGAAGTGAAGGTGCTTCTTAGAGCCTTGTGTTGTCTCTCAAGTGCAGTTTTCTTCTCTTTTCCACTTGTATTTCCTCACTTTTTATTCATTTTCTGGATAAATTAGAGTTCATTTTCCTTGGCTTGATGTCTAAAATGCTTGAAGATATGAACTGTGTGGCAGACTGGCTCGGAGCTTTGGTCTGGTACAGTTATGGCAGGTAATGAAGAGAATTAAAAAATTTTTCTCCCTGATAAATGTGGGTTTGTCTTTAGTTAAACCAGAGTCAAATGTGTCCTTCCAGCTACAGTTGCTCCAAGGCTTTGTTTCCCAGGTGTGTGACCATTCCCTAGACATTGCTGTTGAAATCTGCTTATATTTTATTCTAGATTGCAAAAATAGACTCAAAAGAGATTGTCTGCAATGAATAAAGGACTCACTTCCTCCTCTTCCCTTTCAAGAGCAGGGGAACCTGTTTCCATCTTCTGAAGAGGCTTTGGGCATGAGCAGAGGTGGAGTTCCTTAGAGTGAGGTTTAGTGTTGGAGTTCATGAACAATTCTCTGATGATCATTAAAGAAAAAAAAGCTTTTAGATCTTTATTTGTATGAAATTCATCCAACAAATGAAATGGGCTGAGGGGAGAGGAGCATTCCTCAGCAGGAAGGTTGGGCTTCATTCCCAGCCCTTTGTGTGTGTCCTGAGTCCCCCCTGCTGCCCCCTGGCACCTTCCTGTGTGCCCTTTGTGCTTGGCACCATGGAATAGAGAGTGAGGGCTGCAGGTGCTCTGCTCCAGGCTTTGCTGCTGCTTTCATTTCTCATCCTGGGCTCCTCCAGCCCAGAGGGATGCCCGTGCCAGCCTGGAGGAAATGGCTCTGTGTCCACAGTCCCTTCTGTGACCTGGTTTTACCATGAGTGATGTGGGATAAAATCCTTTATGTACTTGGCTGCTATTATAGAGCTTGAAAGAAACCAGAGCAGTTGGATTTTTTATACCTCTTTTCTCCCAAGAGAAGAATTCCTAAAGCAACTTGAAAGAAACTCCCCTGTTTAAGCTGTTTGAGTTACAGAATCATTGGGGTTGGAAAAGAGCTTTAAGATCAGAGTCCAGCACTGCCCTGTGGCCCATAAACCACGTCCCCAAGTGCCACATCTCCATGTCTTAAATCCCTCCAAAAACAGTTCCTTCATGTTTGGCTTGGGGATTTGCTTTGGGCTGGGTTTGGAAGCAGCTTGGAGAGCTCCTGGGCTGGATGCTGTGCTTGGCTGCCAGGAGAGGGCAGCCTGGGCTGGGCTTTCTGCTTGGAAGGGACCTGCAGAAGAACATGGACAAAATTTCAGGGGCTGGCTGAGCTTATAATGTAAAGCTTAAAAAAAAGAAAATTAGTAAAAATAGCTGCTCCTTTTACTGTTCAAAACAAAGCAGCAACTGAGCTGTGCACTGGAATTAAAGTGGGAAAGTGAAATGAAATGATGATCTGGAATCAGGTGTGAGTTTCATCTGGGAATCACTTTGTGCTTAAACAGATTCAAGTTGTCCCTGAGCTGTCTGGGTGTCTCTGTGCAGCTTTTAGGTACCAAACCCAGCACTGGGTGGCACTGGGGCTGTCACATCCTGGACATCAGGCACTAGTGACAGCAAAGAGTTGTTCTGGAGGAAGAGACAATAAATTCATGTGTTTGATACAAGAGGGGTTGATCCAAGTGCTGCCCTGAGGCAGCCCCAGCAGCACAGGGAGCTCTCCCTCCAGGTTCCCTGAGAGGCTCCCCAAGTGCACCTCAGCTGGGTGCTGGGAGAACAAGGGTAAGGAGAGGAAAATAAAGCTTGGACTTTCCTCCTGGCACAGCTGGGTGGAAAAGGATTGCTAGGGATCATATGTGGATGCTTGAGGGCAGTGGCAGGGTGAGGGAACCTACAAGAAAGGAAGAGGTTGCAGCTCTTTCCAAGAGATGTCTACTTCTTTATGGTGCTTTTTAGTTCCTTTTGTTCTTCTTTGGATAGAATTTATCCTCAAAATACTTTATTTTCTTAATCTGGAGAGGATTTGAACAAGTCTTCAGCTGTACAGAAGGTGCAGAGGTGGGGGGCAATAATCTGTTCTCCATATCTGCACTGAATAGGACAAGAAATGTGTTTTATTCAGAGGAAAAGGTCTCTGTTAAACATTAAGGGAAAGTTCTCACAGCAGCCATGGCCAAGCAGGAGCCCAGGGCCTGGGGAAGTGTGGAATCTCCATCACTGGAGCCTTCAGGAACAGATTAAACAAATACCTGTCAGGAATGACAGATGATCCTTCCTGGGGTGGGGATAGGCCCGGGTGGCCTCTGGAGGCTCTGGCTGTGTTTTCTGATTGTGGAGATTGCAGGAGCTGCTGGGGGCTCGCTGGGCAGCCCAGACTGGGCTGGAGTCCGTGGTGGAGCAGGAGCTGGGCAGGGCTCAGCTGGGGGAGCTGGGGGAGCTCCTCATGCAGGGCCCCTGCAGCATCTTGGGGCTGTAAACACCCAGATCCCACCTGATCCCTGCTCTGAGGCAGAGCAGGAGCTCACAGAGCTCCTGAAAACTCACTGAACTCCTGAAAACTCACTGAACTCCTGAAAACTCACTGAACTCCTGAAAACTCACTGAACTCCTGAAACTGGGACCTGCACGTGCTGCCTGTGCTGGCACACAGGGTGGGAGCAGCAGTGTCATTCCATGGTTCCATCTGATTTCCCTCAGAATGAGCAGCAGCTTCCCTCTCCCTGTGCAGGAGCTTTTCTGGAGCTGTGTCTCGTCTTGGTGGCCATGGTGGGGTGTAGGAAATGAAATCAAGGTGTGTGACAGCTGAGAGGTGTCAGGACTCTTTCAGTTTGTGCTTCTGGGTTCCAGCTCTGCCTGAAGGACATTCCAGTGTTTCTTTCCCATTTTTATGTGCTGAGCTCCAGCTCAGCCCATGTGTTATTGTGGCATCCTGAATAAATCCATGGCATTGCCGTTCCTCTTCCAAAGCAAGGCTCTTCTCCCTTTGGAGGGCTTTTATAAAGATGAATTTCTGTTTAAAAGTACTTCCCTGCTTTAATTTGAGTGGACTTTAAATGACTTCGAGCAGGTACAAAGCAGCCCTGGGTGTGGGTTGGTGAATAATTCCATTTAGCAGCTCCCCTCATAATTGCTGCTCTGACTGGCAGGGAGGACAAGGGCTGGGGCCTGGGAAGGCTGATTGGATTGTTTTGCTGCTGTGTAATTATGATGTTGTTAATAAGTAAGAGTAATTACACATCAGTTCTGTGAAGTGCAGTGGTGATGGATTTTCAGAGCTGGATATCTGGCAGGTATTTTACAGTTGGAAAAGTCTCTGCTTCACTTTGCTCAAGGTACAAAGAACAATCCTTATCCCTGAATTCTCCAGGAGGTTTTCAAGGGAAAGTGTTAATGTTTCCCAGAAGTTATTTTATGCCAATATTTTGCCTTAATTAAGCTGCACATAAGTTATAAAAGGGGGGATGAGATGACCAAATTTCTCCCATATGAATTAATAAAACTTGAAGTAAAAGTTTTCTCATCCTGACCTGACAAGTAGGGGAAAAAACAACAAGAACTGTATATGCCATTTTAATTTATTTCACTTTAAAATAATTGTAAATAAATCTGGTTTCAGCTGATTTTTTTCTACCTTATCCTGACTGCTGAGCAATAGAAGATGCTGAAACACCCGACCGAGTGCTGCCTGGAAATGTCACTGTTGTGGGTTTGTCTGGGTCAGTTGTTGTTCAGAAATGTTTAGAAAGTTTGTGCTTGACTCTTCCTCCTCCTCACTGTGCATCCTCTCACTCTTAGACCTGGACAGACTTCAGTGATGAACAGGGAAGCAAACAGCAAAGGCTTGGTGGAGCTGTGGCCAAGGAGATGGAGAAAGGGGAAATTCCCCTGCAGAATGGCAGGGATGGCTTCAACACACAGGAACACAAACAGCCAGGGGAAGAAAGTGCATTTGCAAACTGCCAATAGGTAGGTGAGCACTGGAAATAAATAAAAAATAGTGGGGTATTCCTTCAACATGGTTTTAAAATGAGGAAGGAAAATCCAAATGTTTGAAGTCAAAATATGGTCCAGCTTCCCTGTGCCCCTGTGGAGGAGCTGGAGCTGGGCCTGTGACTGGGAGACAAGCAGCCTAATGTATTAGTTTAGTAATTAACTCCTGTAAATTGTGCATAACAGAGCAATTAACTACTTTAGCCAGGCTTGGGAGGGGGGAGCAGGAAAACCTGTGTGCTGTGGGAGTGAGGGCATGGAACAGATTCCCTAAGCCAGGCCTGAAAATCCTGGTGTTAGTCTTGGTTTATTTCCAGTGACCCCTTGACTCCCATCTTCCTGCCCCCTGCCCGGACTCGGGGCTGGTCAGGCTGCTCTGTTTTTGGAAGGCAGAGGAGACAGATATAATGAATGGCTTTTATTGTGCAATATTTCAACCCCTTTTTGACTGCATTCGGATGGGATGGAAAATGTTCCACCCCGTGCTGCAGCCAAGATAAATAAAACTTATTCCCCAAACCTGGCTGCGTGTTTCACTCAAACTGGCAGTAGTTAGAGCTCCACTCTTAAACAAGAATTTAGTTTGACAATTTTTAGGCCTTGTTCAGCTGAATGTAACAGCCAAAGAAAATACTTGGGAAAAAAAAAAAATTAATACATGTATTTACAGCTTGCAGGTGGCATTAATTTTTTGGGGGTCAGACTTTTTAGGTTTAAGGATCCCTCTAAAGTTGGGCTGTAGTGTAGGTTTTTAAAAAACTTTCTTAATTGTCTTTTTTCTTTTTAAATTAGTTTTTTTATGAGAATAGTCACTCTGAAGAAAAATACATTTTATGTAGCTCCCTGATGGGTGATAAATTGTTGTGATTCAAGGCTTTAAGAGTTTAGGGTCTACCAAGAACCTGAAAAATCTGCAGCCACAAGCCCCAGCAAAGGAGCAGTAAAAGCTCTCAACAGAATCCTGCAAAGGATTGGCCTCCAAGTCCACTGAGTTGGGTTTAAATTCTTTATGGAGCCTTTCCTGCTGCGTTTCTGCATTGCCAAGCAGTGCAGTGAAGCCCTCACTCTGTAGCTGAGATATTCCAAGCTGTGCAGCATGTTTAATGGTCTGGACAATCCTATTTATTGATAATAATAATAATAATAATAACACCTTTTAATTCAGTCACCATGGCCAGAGTTCTCCTGAGAGTTTGAACAATGAAGGAGTAAAATGGAATAACCAAACCAGCCACCTCCCCACCCTACAAAGCTTTTATTCCTCACAATCCCTCTCTACAAACAAAACCCCTTTGAACAGATAAAATGCAAAAGTGAATGTTTTAAAGTAGATAAATGATCCTGGTTTTACATCCTGATGATGAAATCCTTAACAGTGTTTCAAAGTCTGAGAAGCTGCAGCACAAATGGTGCCCATTCCTTGAAAGCCCTGATGATGCACTAAACAAAACCAGGTAGGAATTGGGAAATGAGGAGTTTTATCCCCTCTGTGCTCTGAGTTTGGTCTCGTGCTGTTCCTGAATTGAGTTGTTGCTCCTTTTCCTTGCTCTTTGTCTTGCCAGCACGTGGAACATCAGGGTGGAAAACAGGGATCCAATATCCCCCTCCCTTAAATCACCTGGCTTACACTGGAGATAGAAACTTCACCCTGCCATAAATAACCTGCCTGTGGCACCCAAATGTTTGGACAAACAAATGCCTTCAGTCCCACGTTCAGCAGGTCAGAAATGCTGGGTTCTGGCAGTAAATAATATTCACTAATGCAAATCTATTAAGGTTCTAAGGGAATTCACATTTGAACTGGGCTTTGGAGTTGTTGAGTGGCCTCGGGTGTGCCATTGAGGAAAAAGTAATTGTGTGGGTACAAATATTAATGAGGAATAAAAAGGTCATTTTACTCTTTCCTCAAAAAAAACCCCCAAAAAACCCCTAAAGTACCCAGGGTGTGTTTTGCAAGGAAAGCTTTGTAAGGTTTATGTAAGGAGTAGGTAATGTGTGTGTGGAGCTTATATCAGTGCATGACATAATCCCAGCTATGGAATAGAATCCCTAAATGTTCATTTTACATTTGTTTTTCCCAGCTCTCCCCCTGCTTGTTCCTCACAGAGCTCTGTTGTCCTGGGTTTTCCTGCAGCCCCTGCCTCAGGTTTGGAGTGTGCTGCTCCTGCTCTGCCTCTCCTGAATTTCTTTGTCCCCAGTGCTTCCTGCCCTTGTTTAACACCAATGTCCAGTCACAAAAGTGAAAAATTTGAGAGAGATGGTCCAGAAAGGGACCCAAGCAGCTGGGGGCACAGGGATGATGTGTATACAGAAGCTGAGCAATGAAAGTTTGGCTGCAGGAGCTTTCCCTGGTCCTTGGCATGGTGCCCCTTCCAAGAGCCAAAGAAATCCTCATTGCCAGGCAGAACTTGGGCTTTGGTGCCTTGGAACTGTCCCTTTGTGCAGGAGTTAAGAAAATGATCAGGCTTTAGGCAGAATTAAACCTGTGGTTTCCTCCTGACACACTGAATAGCCTGAGTCTTAAATTGTTCCTCTTTTATTAGTAGGGCAAATATCTGCTTCTGGAAATGTCTTTTTTTTTCCTCATTCCATTAAGGACTGGAGACTTGGGCTGGTAGTCAAGGAGAAGCCTAAAACTAAATCCTAAAACTTTCCATTTCCATCTTTTTAGCCTGCCTTGCTTTCAGCCTTGAGCACAGCACAACTGGTGTGCCTGTGCCAAAAGCTGTTTAAACAATATTAAGATGTTTTCTTCAAACTTCTCCCTAGGAAGATACTCTTTTTCGAGAGGAATGTTTCCCCTGGAGCATTACATCATGAGCTGGTTCAGTTCTTGGAGGAAGAAATTGGACCAAATGGTGGGGAAGGTCTCCAGGGGAAACATATTTCTGCTGTTGAGTATTCCCCCCAGGAAGCTGGGAGAGCACTCACGTATTCCCGTGCTGTCCACATTTAGCCTTTCACCTTGCTGCAGCTGAGCTCGGGGAAAGGGGGGCTGGACTCTTTTTGAGGAAATTTGACCCTTCTTTGTTTTTGTCATTCCATTTCCCCCTCTCTCCCTGTCCCTGTGATCTGAGCTGGGGGATGGCTCGTCTCGTTCCTCCGACAGCGACGCTGCTGAAGGTGCTGCGGGGCTGTGTGCAAGCTGCTAATGAAATCTTAATTAGGGAAACTTCCTCGGAAACTCTGGATTTAGGAGGCTTTTGGAGGATTAAAATGAGAGGAACCTCTGAGAAGAGCAGAGGATGGAAGGATTTGGGTGGATTAATGGGACAATGTGAACCATGTTGAGCCGGAGCAGGATTGTGTTCCCTCCTTGTGGGGAGCGTTTCCCCATCAGCCATGGAGGCTCCTGACAAGGTTTCCTACAGCAAATGAAACTCTCAGAATGAGGAAAAATACACTCCTTAAATGTAGTAGTGCAGATCAACAGGGGTTTTATTGTTATGACTTTTTTTCTCATATGGCAGCTCTGCTCTGCAGAATTATTCTTTGAGAGCTGATAAGCTGCAATTCACACTTTGGTTTGAAGGCAGTCAAGGACCTGAGAGCAAGCTGGACTTGGAAGGTTTTGAATTGCTTATCTTCAGCTCCCACAATTTCCTTTGAGGATATCCAATGAAAATACAAAGCAGTGGAATAAAACTTGGAAGAAAAAAATCTCTTGGGCAGAAGTGCCCCAGGGCAGGGCACTGAGTGGTTCAGGAGTGGCTTAAATTGGGCTGTGAGGATGAGTTAGAGGAATCTGAGTTGTGTGCCCCAGACTGGTTTGATGGGCACAGACAGAATTTTCATATCCAGACCTTTTGTTTTGCACCTTCAATCACAGCTTGGAAAAAACAAAGCCAGGCAAAACTTAATTAAATTTCATTTTCTCACTCAAGGGTTCTGACACCTGAAGATCATAAGAGGTTGAAGAAAAGGTCAAGCCCTGCAGATGTTTCCTCCAGTTTTATTTGATATCTAGTTTTTCTAAAAAGTGGGGTTTTGCTGGGGATTTTTTAAGGAAAAAAATGACAGACAGGTTTTTAAGTGTTCCTAACAAGAGGGCCCATGAAGCTGGGGCAGCTGCTGAGGGCCTGGCACTGGAATTGGTGACTGGGAATTGGCACAGGCTTGGGGGAAGACTTTGGCCAAACCATGTTTCAGTTCTGTAATGAAGTTAAACACACAGTAATTACCCAGAGCTCGTCTGCTGCATCCAGGTTATGAGGTCATTCCATGGCAAAGTGGGGAGCAGATAATTTCATTTAATGGAAGTGTCCAGGGCTTGGAGCAGCCTGGGGCAGTGGGAGGTGTCTGTGCCCATGGCAGGGGTGGCACTGGATGGGCTTTAGTGCTCCCTCTCACCCAAACCATTCCAGGATTCCGTGAAGTTTGGATTCTCCTGCCACTTTGATTTTAATTCACAAGCTCATTCTGATTGCAGCAAAGTCTTTGTTTGAGTATTTCCCAGAATTTGTGATTCAAACCCCACTTTTTCAAACTCTGAGCTCTGTGGATGTGAAGCCAAAGGGCCACTCCATCTTCCTGCTGCTGGGAACTGATGGGAGAGGATGAACGTGCAGAGATGGATTTCCCTTTGCTTCCTTTCTCAGCCATTTTTTCAGTGCAGAACAAACTTTTTCAAAGTGATTACACCAGATGATTTAACAGCACGGCCAAATAGTCCCTGTTGATTAAGATGGATGGGAGCTGTATTTGGAGCAATTGTAATTAAAACTCCTGTGGTAAGCAAGGAAAAATAACAAATTAATCTAATAAGAGCTTATGGGGGAACTCTTAAATTGGAAAGGGTTCTGAAAATCCCAAATTCTGTAACATTGGTAAAATTTTAGTTTATTAAGGCTTTCAGCATTATTAAAAACTCAGGCTTGGAGTTAATATTTTGGTATTTGTTACTTTTAAACTTTAAAAAATTATAGCATAAAGATCTGAATTTTTCAATGCAGAATAAACATTTTCAGTTAAATTTCTATGAGATGGGCTAAGTTTGTGATCTGGTTTTAATCATCTTTTTACCTGATCCATGTGAAAAAAAGTCTTTCTATCATTTGATCCCTGGATTGCATTTTGTGTCTTGGTCAGAATATACTGAAATAAATACAAAATTTACATTTTTCTCTCTCAAAATACACTGAAAACAAAGTGTGCATGGTCTGATGGACATCACAATGTTCCTGGTCCTCTCCTTATTCTGCTCACACCATCCCAGAGCCCTCTTGACTTTGCACAGCCCATTTGTACACCAGTGCCTCACTTTCTCCATGGGTAAAATGAGGTGTCCCCTCTTGAAGGCAGTAGAAATTCTGTTTAACTTGGGGAAAACCTCTTTTATTGTCACTCCTTGAACCATTCCTGTGCCATTTCTGTCTCTGGGGCAGAGGTGAAGTCACAGCATTCCCATCCCTGCTGCTCAGGTGCAAGCACAGAAAAAACCCGACCACGTAAGATCTGGGCTGCTTTCAGAAGAGAGGTGGCTTGTTCAGCTTGTGCAAGTGCTTAAGATAATGTCCTTTAGATCCATGATTGATTCATTTGATATTTATGCAGTTGGCAGGGGGATTTGAAATATAACATAAGCACTTCCTGAGATGTCACGGCTGCGATGTTCGTGGTCTGAACAAGGATGTAATTCATATCTGCAGGTGCTTGCTCTGGTATCAAACACTCCAATAACATCATGCCTGTGGAATCTGGAGCTCCCCAGTGTCCCATTTGTATCCTGATATGCCCACGTCTTTCCTATGTGTGTTTTTCTTTCTTAAGGAGCTCTCATTTCCTTCAATAGGATATGTTTTATTTCATCCTTTTTCCTGCATTTACTCATATTAATGTCACCATGTGCACTGGTAATAGCTGGGCTTGGAAATAACCCGTGGATCCCTGAAAACATGGGCCTGAAACCCAATGCCTGGGATACTTTATTAGCAAAGAATTGATGTTAAAGTGAAGGGAGGGGATCATTCCTTGCTGGACTCAGATCTCACCCCTCTGCAGGAGCCTGCAGCAGGCTCAGCCCCAGCACATTCTGCTGGGCAGGGTTGGAGTCCTGGCTTTGAAGTTTTTTGTTGTTGTTGTTTTTTTTTTCCCCTGCTAAATGGCTGTGAAATTTGGAACTGGGTGCTGCCAGTTTGTTCTGTGGAACAGTTGGGTTGGGTTGGGAGGGATCCTAAAGCCCATTCAGTCCCAACCCCAGGGACACCTCCCACTGTCCCAGGGTGTCCCAAGCCCTGTCCAGCCTGGCCTTGGGCACTGCCAGGGATCCAGGGGCAGCCACAGCTCTCTGGGAATTCCATCCCAGCCCCTCCCCACCCTCACCGGGCAGGATTTCCCCACAATATCCAGTCCAGAGGAATTTACACCTTTCTAACAGGGCCAGGCTGCAGGTACCTTTGGGCTTCTCTTAGGGGGATTTATTCAGGGAGAAAGGACAGAGGGCAGGTGAGGGGCTCACCTGGTGAGGGATTTCTGGCCACTTTCAGGGCTGGAGTTTCAGCCCTACAGCTGACAGGGAGTTTTCCTGAGCCTCTGTGTACCATGAGATACCTTTCTGTACCTCTTTTCCCTCAGCCCTTTCTCCCATTTCACCCCACTTGTGAACACTGAGTTCAGTTTACAAATTCTTTAAGCAGCAGCAGTCTCTGCTCCTGCTTTGCAAAGCCCTTTGCACATTTGGTGAGCTGCAGCTCTCAGGGGCTGGGGGCAGTTGGCATCCCCTGAAGCTGCAGGGTCCATTCCCAGCTGCCCTGGGGGGCTGAGCCTTGATGAGCCCCCTCAGACAGGGAGAAGGTCCCTGCTTGGGGGATCTGAGCCTCACCTGGGTTGTGGAGCTGATTCCAGACATGACAGGACCCAGGGAACAGCTGGAGCTGTGCCAGGGAGGGTCAGGTTGGACATCAGGGAAAGGCTCTTCCCCCAGAGGGTGCTGGGCACTGAATGTGGGAATGGTCACACTCCCAAACCTGCCAGAGCCCCAGGAGGGTTTGGACCCTGCTGCCAGGGGTGCCCGGGGTGGGATTTTGGGGTCCCTGCTGCCAGGGGTGCCCGGGGTGGGATTTTGGGGTCCCTGTGCATGGCCTGGGTTGGATCAGTGATCCCCCGTGTCCCTCCCAGCTCAGGATGTTCCATGGTCCTACAGCAGGATGCCATCCCTGCAGCTCCCAGATGCCACAGTTATTTCTTGCTCTGGAGGCCCCTTTGGAACAGCTTTTGATTAAATATTCTGGAGTGTTCAGTGTGCAAAATCTTTTTATTTCCTGTCATTATCTCGGTACAGTCATGAGTGCCTCTTTTATTATTTTTATGGATGTGCTCATCAGCTGTAGCTTTTCCCATCCCAGTGGGAATTTCCCTGCCCTGAAAAGCTGAACCTCACACTATCTGGTAGAAACTGAATTTTTTCCCAGCTGGTGAGTGCAGCACCAGCATCTCCCATTAACAGAGCTCTGCTGGGGGAAATATTACAAACCATAATGTGCTGGAACAACCCACTGGGGTGAGTTTGTGCTTTGCTGGAAACTGTCACAGGTACCTCAGCTGGGACACAGCAATGAACAGAAATAAAGGAATAAATACACGATAAAAGAGTCTTGCTTGTAACTTGAACTTGTGCTTTACAAGGCAGAAAATCTCTTTTTATACATTTTGCTATAAAACTGGCCTAAGTTTAATGTTTGTTTGTATTATGAAAGGATTTTTGTTATCAGTCTTGAGGTGGAGGAGAAACCTCACAGTCACAGTGCAAACAGCCCCATTTTTTTCCTTTTTATTTCCAAATCAGGTAGATTTCTTTTCCTGAGACATTTCTGCATTAGGCTCTGTGTAAACTGGATTAATTTGGGATCCATCCTTGCTGTGCTAGGCTGACTTCACCTGAGGCTGTTTGCTTTGTTCTTATCTGTTCATTTTATACACAGGAAGGTCCAAAAAGTAAATAATTCCACAAAATGAACCTGTAAAGGATGTGTAGCTCTTTGACAAAGTTAGTGCAGGTAAACCACCTTCTTCCAAAAAGCTTGAATTAAAGAGAGGAATTTGCAGCTGTACAGGAGCTGTGTCCCAGACTGTCCTTAATCCAGCCTGGTGTGGCAGGGCAGTGGCACTGATGTGTGCTCTGGGCTGGGAGGAGGAAATGCCTTGGGAGAGGTGAGGAACACAAATTATTGGGTTATAGAATCCCTAACCCAATGGGGCTGGGCAGAGGCAAAGCCAGAGTGTTCATGCTCTTTCCTCTCAGTCATAAACAGCAGAAGTGCAAGGTCCTGCTGTCCCCAGGGCAAATGTCACAGCGGGCAGGGCAAAGGGCCAGGACTGAGCCCTGGTGCCACCTCCTCCCCTCCAGCCCCAGCTCTGCTCCAGCTGCACCTTGAGAGCTCTGCCCTCTCAGATCTGCCCTTGAGAGCTCTGCCCCCTCAGATCTGCCCTTGAGAGCTCTGCCCCTCTCAGATCTGCCCTTGAGAGCTCTGCCCCCTCAGATCTGCCCTTGAGAGCTCTGCCCCTCTCAGATCTGCCCT